>OY015314.1:45647160-46055171 GCA_955612985.1 Cheilosia scutellata
AAAGGGGATTTTTTTTCTTAAGACCTGGGAACCCTGGCTGACTATACCGTTCCGATTGGGGAAGTTTATTACGAACCTATCAGCTGAACGAATTGTATCCTCATTCCCTTCAGCCTTTTAGCTGTTTCTACATTCAAACATGCGGCCGCTCCATGACACGTTTGACGCTCATCAACTATTTTAAAAATAGCTACATATGTCAAACAAAAAACAACAAAAATGTCGTGGTAAAAAAAGACCTCCCTTCTTTTGATATTACACAAATAAAGCCTTATCAAAATATGGCAGCCTAAACATATATCTGCAGTGGTGTTATCTACTTTATACCGCTTGCACAGTTTTCGTCAACGTTATCGCAATTTACCAACAATTCGTCTTCATCATAATTTTTATTATAAATTAAATTTGAACAGCACTCACTTGGCATGCGATTGCATATATTTTGCTACTCTATTTACTTTTAGGTACTATTAATCTTATTACATGTTGCTGCTGCGAAATACGATATCTAAACATAGCCGACCGACGCCTTTTGTTCTGGCTCTATAGGCAAGTAGTTTTTGAAGGCACGTTACGGTTGCGTCAAAGTTCTCAAGTTTATGATTCGAATGTGACGCACTGAATTGGAAACTTGATAGTTGTCGTAAGTTGCACGTCACCGTGCAGGAATAGTACGTCAGAACCAGTAGCCGTGGCACACATACACACACGTTTTTGATTTGTCTAATTTAGAACAGTAAATATGACATTTGCTTGTTTATTCTTATCTTGGATAAGTTTTTGGTATACGGTAAATATTTTCCAGCGGATGACGATTTAATTGCAAGATAGATTATGTATCTGGAAGTCAGATAAGAATGAAGTCCGCTGTTGGGAAAATATAAGGGATGGTGGTCGTCCACTTTGGTCGCAATAAATAAAAACGTCAACACTGAGTACAAAGATGACAACTCAGGATTTCGGAAACAAAGATAAAATGTCTCTGCCTCTGGGAAAAAATATTTGGGCGAAATATTACTTGCCAACACTTACCTTTAGATGGCGCTACAGTCCGAAGTTGGTCTCTCAAGTTAGCGCGGTCTATCAAATTGGTTGTGGTCCCCTTGCACTTATAAAGGGTGGGCCAAATACAAGTTTCTTTTTTTCTACTGCGCTACCTCTCGCGAACGTCTGACAAACATCCGAGAGTATAACTGTCCTGTCCTGCCTCGGCTGGCTTCGCAGTAGCGCATTCTGTCACTTCAATTTTCCACGACCTTGTTGATGGTTTCGGGCTGTAGCTCTCGGCATAAAATTGTAGGTCAGTTCCATTCGACCCAAAATATAGAAACTCACACAAGCGAATGGTTGTGAGAAGCTAGACTTAGGATGCCTATACGAACCTGTTGAGCCTTCTATCTATTATTTTTGCGGACTTGGGATTTTGGGTTTTCGGCATTATGGATATGGTCTTCCCTGTCTTCTCGAACCTGGAATTCGACCCTCTTAGCTGAAGCATTATTGTCCATTCGCTCGATGTGGCTGATCGAATGTAGTCGACGTGTTTTGGCTTTTTGGACTACATCCACACAGGTCCAAAAACCCGCCGAAGTATTTTTCTTTCGAAGGAGCCCAGTATCAGCTTTCTCTTCTTGATCATCCAGCACTCGGCGCCATAAAGCAGAACTGTCAGGATAAGAGTCGCCTTTTTTGTAGATGAGGCATATGGGGACCTGCATCTGTACGAGATAAATGGAAAAGCTATCACAACCATAAAAGCCTTGGATACACCAACAACCAGATTAGAGTTGGTAACGAGATTGCGGATAGATGTTCAGTTACTCTGTGCTGGGTTCCAGGTCACACTGTAACAGTGACATTCCGGGCAACTGCAAAGCAATACGCAGGGGTATACTTTTTGGTTTACCCACCATCTTTTTCCGAAGACAAATTGTCACTCTTTTCATCGTCAAACAGTGGAGCAGATTCGTCTCGGTTCTGTACTAGCCACACTTCTTGCTAGCGAACAGTCAGAAGCGACAGGCGGGGGTTAGACTGTTTCGGTTAGCCTTTGTCTGTTTCTGAAGACTCACCGCCAACGGGAAGAGCACGTCGGTTAATTTCACCTTGAAATGTCGAACTTCCAGGCAAATTAAATGGTCTAAGTGTGTCCTCTTTAGGACAGCAAACTTAACTAACCTAACCTTGGTTGAAAAGGGGATTTTGGAAAAGGAGATTTCATCACCAACCCGCGCATTTTCACTAAGGATTTTCTGGATTTTGGTTTTTCTGGATTTTTGTAGTACCCGCTCTGTTTTTGTTTGGACTTGGACCCTGTTGCCAGACTGCAGACGAATGGCAGGTTGCAGAAACTGGTATAGGGGAGGAGTCCTCCCGCATCAGGTTGAATGTCCCCTTCATTCAATATCGCGCCCACGCATGAAATGGTCTCCCTGTCCTTTTGATCCCAAGAACTGTCTGGTTTCGCCAGGACCAAGGTTCAATTTGTGGCCAGCTACGCTTAGCTGTTTGAACTTCTAGGCACTTGGGCTGAACTTTTTGCCTCGTCCAGCCGATTTGTCTTTGGTTTTAAATTCCGCGTCCGCATCACCCCATAGTTTATAGTATTTTCGGGATTTTGGGCTTTCGGGATTATGCATTTTTCGGATTTTCGGGATTTTGGATTTTGCCCAAAATCTCGAAAACCCAAAACCCCGAAAATAGCAGCTAATGACAAAGTTAATATATTTACTTTCCCGTGGAGGGTATAAAAATGTTGAGGTTATGTCCAATAACTGCTTTTCGACAAAGGGATAACGTAGAGATCCCGATTTGTTGATCTAGTGACTACCATGCAGGTACCTTTATGAATATGTACGTCCCGCAGCAATGTCAAGATAGCATAAATTAATTTACAGACGTGGGGTCATGTTTGTTTACACTTTTCTTTATGATTTTCTTAACATAGATAGCAAATCGCTTTCAACGGGCTTCCATGTGCCTCTGAAGTCTGACGTTCTAGTTATGTGTATTTCTATGACCAATTTAATAATGAGCAGTTTTAATGTCCTGCTATTCTGAACTTGAGCCTATATAAAAATGGATATTCAATTAAAATCGATTAAGAAACGCGCGCCCCCTTCCCAACGCCCAGTAGTGTTATTTGGGAGTCTGACATAGTGACGTATGTAGCTAATTTGTGTACTCGTACATGTGCGACTGTGCGTATATAAATATATGTTTTCAGTTAACTACTATAATAATTGTACTAACTACTAAAGGTGTGTCTCATGAGACTACATATTTATTTTGTTTTAATGAGTGAGTAGGTGTACATTGACTACAAGAAATTTAACTAAATTTCTTTGCTCTTCAAGTGTGTGATAATGATAAATAAACACACCCACACATAGGAGCACATGAATATTCATTGAATATATTCTCTGAAAAACAAGATCCATGCGAAAATACGTTTCTCTTTGAAATCGTGTTTTCGAACTTCCAAGACGCAGTAGCCTAAAATAGTACACGCCACTACGTACACCGCATGCCAGTGTTTATTTGCCTTTCTAAATTTTTCCATCTAAAACAAAAACACATCACCTGTCAGATTGCATTGCATTTTACAGCGTTTTTGTTTGCTATAACATCACAGAGAATAACCTTAAGCTGCGGATACATTTGAATATATGGCTGTACACAGAGCAGAGTCCCAACGGTACTCACAAGTGTGAAGCAAAATAACAATATTTAATCAATTGTCAAGTTGACTTTGCGTGAAAATGTAGATATGCGGCTTTGTTTTTTCCGGGCCAAAGAAAATGTGCCAAAACACGTACAATAAATTATTATTATTATATATGGGAGTATCGCGGCGCATTAAATATAAATGCCCGTCAGAACAATGAAAAAGCGTGGCAACAACATATTGGATATGTCACTTCACACCCAGTGTATGGGACTGGCCCAAAACCGCTTGAGCTCAGAAGTTTAACGAACCCATAAGTTGACAGTAAATTAAGTTAACCAGATTTTACAAAAAAAAAAAAAAAACAAGCCAATAAACTTATTAGTCTGGGGGCTATCATCACTTAAGCCTGTTATGTGAAATTCGTTCATTGATTCAATTATCGTTTGCATTGATGGTAATCGGTCATGGATGGTTACAGGTTACAGCTGACTTCATTAACAACAAAATATGTATGAGGCTATTTACATAAAATCTATGAATGGTGGGTGATAATGAGAAATTGTTAATTTGTATGTGAAACTATTAATAATGCTGTTTTGAATAGTTATACTTTACAATTTGAATTAATTTTCTTCTTCATTCATTGTGAATGGTTGTAATTACATTGAAACTGACAGCTGACAGTGTCTGGCTTGCATTTATGCATGCACTCTAGTAGTGAGGGGGGGTTTGAGTGGTTGTAAATGTAAGCGCGACATGGCGTCCTACAGTGATTAGAATATTTTAATATCGAATGAAAGTCACAAAAAAGACTAAAACACAATTTGAACGAAGTACACAGAGGTTTCTTTACAGTCACTTAGTTTCCTCTTTTATATTTATATATCACGCAGAAAATATACCTAAGTTAGTATTTCTGAAAAATATGTTTAATTGATATGTATTAATATGTTCCTATTGGAGAAAACAGGGTAAAGATTATAAAGGATGTCCCATAATTCAGGCAAAATTTGAATTTTGCGCCATTTAATAGTATACAGTGATGCCAACGGACAAAAGATAACAATGTGACAGCTGAAAGTTCGTGGTTAGTAAAAATGGAGCGCTATACGCAAGAACAAAGCATTTTTGTTGTTGAGCAATATTTTAAAAATAATGAAGGTTTATCAGCTACATTCCGCAATTTTCGAACAAAATATGGGCGTCATAGTGATTTAAAACCATCAACTGTGAAGAGAATAATTGAAAAATTCTGGGAAACACTCTGGAAAGCAAGTCGTTCAAAAGAAAACTTCGAAGCAGTTGGCGAGAGTATTGCTGACAGTCCAGGAAGTAATTAAGAATTGGGCATCTTCAGTGATGAAGCTCATTTTGGCTTCGTTAATCGTCAAAATTGTTGCATTTGGCGTTCAGAAAACCCACGAGTAGGTAATTGTTGAGAAACAAATGCATCCACAACGCGTGACGGCGTGACTGTTTGGTGCGGATTTTGTGCTGGAGGCATTATCAGGCCATTCTTCTTCGAAAATGCGGCTGGTCAGGCAATAACAATTACTGGTGTTCGTTATCGTGACAGATAGAGAGATCAACCAGTTTTTAGTGCCTAAATTACAAGATATGGATGGTGACCAACATGTGCCTTACAGCCAGAGAAACAATTCAATTACTGCATGAGTCATTTCCTAATCGTGCAATCGACCGTTTTTTGCGATCAGAATTCACCATCCAGATCTTGCGATTTAACGACAATGGACTTTTTTCCTTGGGGTTTTTTGACGTCAAAGGTCTATGCAAACAAGTACACGGTTATCAACACCTTGAAAGAGGAAATTGGGAGGTGTATTAATGAAATACAGCCACATTTTCGCGAAACGGTCATAGAAAATTTTAATGGCCGTGGCGGCCATTTATCCGATGTGCTATTCCATACATAACCCCAATCTGTATACTCTATGAATCAATAAAAAAATGAAATCTTTCTAATTGAAAATCTGTAATTACATTTTGTGTGAATTGTGGGAAAATGGTGATCAATTTGTAAGTAAAGTGCTGGCATCTCAACACAGATCATACTATAGCAGTCTGAGCCACTATCTACGGGACAAAACATATTTCTTAGAGCTAGCAAATCCTTAATTATATTCCACACCTCCCAGATATACTGTGCAACATATGCAACCGGAAAGATCGTGAGGATGTACAATTAAAAAATTCCGCTTGAGTGTCTTTGGAGTACCTACCGTGGTGGCCAATCAATTAGAAACGACAATTTTATAATAATGTTACATTGCATAACTTTTTCTAAGAAATCTGTTGAGCTTGATTAGTGATTCTATTAACATCCCATGACCTAACTAAAGTACACTTTTGGATATTTATTCAAAATAATAAGCGTGACAAAAACATTATAAAAAAATGCACATTTATTTAATCCAAATTGCACCTGGCCATACAATTAGAAACAGAAACGAAAAGTTAACATTTCATTAAAAATCGTCGATATAAGATAATATTCATATTAATATTTTGTAGTGAAGGTGAAGCCCTTATTTTTAATAACTGCATCCAATCTTCTTTGCATACTTTCAACCAAGGTGCGGCATCTTGATAGTGGTATAGACTTCCTTAATGTTTTGAAAGTTCCTCCAATTTTTTGATTTCTTGGACTTCAATCCTCTCTCGACGTTTGCCCACAAGTTCTCCATAGGATTCAAGTCCGGATCCGGACTTTAGTCAGGCCACTCCAAAACATTAGTACTGGTATCTGCAAGCAAACCACTGCTTAACAATCCGTGAGGTATGTTTTGGATCGTTATCGTGCTGGAATACATAACTTATGGGCATGTGTGCAAATTAATAAGGCTCCATAACATCTTCCATGATGCCTTTATAAACGTGTTGGTCCATTCGACCGTTTATCCTTACTAACGGGCCAACACCATGCCATGAGAATGCACCCCAAACCATTACGTTTTCTACTCTATGCTTAACAGTCTTCAGAGTGTATCTTGGATCCAATTCTTTGTTCTGAGGACGTCTAACGTAAACTTTACCATCTGATCTGTTGAGTTTCCAAAGATTTAAAATTCAAAGACTCGTTTCATATAAAATACCAATTTAATTCAATATGGAAAGATTACCAAAAAGTACAAAGAATTTGGATAACCTCTTAGGCGGAAAGCAGAATTCAGAAAGCGAGGTTATCCATGAGGTAAAATATTAACAGCAAAGCAAAACAGTGATAATTATGAAGGGACAAGAAATGTCATAAATTTTAGGTAAACTGGAGTTACCATTGCGCAATAGAGTTGCTGATGCAACATGATCCAAACAAGTTGAACTTAGATTCATCACTCCAAAGTATGTTTTTCCAAAATCTCAATGCTTTATTTCTGTGAAGCATCCACGTAGACCATGTTCTAAAAGTCGACGCCGTATGGTTCTAGCTGATAGTCCCTGATTGATTTGAGGCGAAACAATCTCCATAATTTTTGTAGAAGTAAGGATCGGCTTTGCTAATTCGGCATATCAGTCTGTCTTCTTTTGGTGTCGTTTTTCGCCCTACTGGCTTCCTTCTAGGTGTTTCAAAGCTGCTAGTCAGTATTTTTATAGACCTGGGGCCAGATTATGTAAGACGAAAACGATCGAACGCTTTCGTTTCGACCATAGCAGTCTCTGTCTATTGCCACAGATATGATAGAGACAGGTTTAGTAAAAACGAAAGCGGTTTTCGTTTCGTTTTTTACAGAATCCCACCCCTGAATTGCACCAAAGACAATTTTTTCGAACAACCAAATCTTTTAGCTATGGTATCCATTGACTCGTTCTCATTTTGATAGCACTGCACAATGAGTCTTCGGAGTTCTGGAGTGCAAGACTTTTTTTTACCCATTTATATTATAAATTAATCAATATTAATTAATACAAAAATAATTAAAGTAAACTGAAAACAATCAACTCACAGTAGATAACAAGCTCTTTTTAAAACAAATTCACTTGTACATACGCTGGAGTTGGATGAAGTCATAATAATATTCAACGGCGACAGAGGTTGGGACGCATTACAAAGTTTCAAATTGATACGACGAACGGTTCGTGAGTTATGAAAAAGGTCCCATTAAAAGGGGTCATCCTCAATAATAACAATAATTCGGACTCCAAGCTAAATTTCCAAAATCGGATCGGAGAAATAGATTTCCTTTATTTCGTATATAGAGTACAAAAATCGAGTTCGAAGTCAATCCGATGAAAATACAAATTTTCGCATACAAACTTTGACCCCCCTTTTACCCCTTAAAAAGTTGAATTTCCAAAATCGGAGAAATCGATTTCTTTATTTCGTATATACACTACAGAAACCGAGTTTGAAGTCGATGGAATGAAAAATGAAAATTTTTACCCCCCTTTTACCCCTTTAAGGGTTGACTTTTGGGTTGGGCGTTGATGAGTCAATGAGTGAGTCGTAATTTCCATTTTTATATATGAAAAGAAGATAAATTTACATTCTAAATTACAATATTGCAGCTACTGCTTTCAGCTGTAAAATAAATAAAAAAAAAACTTCATTATCAATTCCTAAAAAGAGTAAGTCAAAGTTAAGCTACCCTATATAAAATAAAATAGCGAAATAAAAAGTTAAAAATAATCGCTTGGAAGCCAAAGGTCACTTTTGTTTGTTGTTATTTCTCTATGCGTAAGCTGTGCAATTAGCTGTATAATTTTGCGGCAGTTTTATTATATGTTCTATTGTTAAACAAATTTTTTTTTTCTTCTTAAATGTTTGTCAACACCTTACTACGTATTATCTAGATGGGATTAAAAAAAAAACAAATATGCGTAACTCTAAACAAAGCTTCTTCTTCGAAATAGATTTCAACTGTTACGACAAATGTGTCAAAGGAAATATCAAATAGATTAGGGTCAAGCGCTCAGCAACAATTTACTGATTTCCTACGGCGATAATCACGAACACATGTATCCACATGCAAGGTTTATGAGCTACCTTCCTGTCGATTCGATAGGGCACTAGATTTTAATTTAGCTACCCTTAACGTGACGTGTGCGCCATCCAACACAGATGCATATCGCTTGTACTCTATTTTGCAGCAAAAACAATATAAAGCTACACATACACCCACCTACAGCTGCTCTTTTTTTATGGCATGCAATTCGCTTACTACGAAAATACTAGAAAATCCTTTTATTGTTTTAAAACAACTGTTGCACGTTATCTTTGTATGCGATTCTATATAAAAGTATAACATTACCAGTTAGAGTAGGTAGGTTAGGTTTTATTGTGTTTTTTCTGCTCCTTAGGAATGCAGTCATTGTGTCGTCTTAGTAAAAGAAATATGTACTATGGTTATTTTTAGTGGCAGTTGTGGTTATGGCTGAATAGAATCGCTTTCATGGGTAACAATATAAAACACGAACTATTTACTTATAAAGATATAAAATTATAAATGGCATATGCGGTAGGTGCTTACACCTATACTTCTGATTGGTAAAATGTTTGTGGAAACCCTAAGTTCCTGTGAGATAAGTGGACGGTACAAAAAGCTGATACACCAAACATGGTTGCTTATGTTTACAAATATATTTATTGCCTTACGGGTGAAGATGCTTGGCATTACCGCAACAATGCATTATTCACAGCATCTTAAAGGAACACTAGGGCTTCGACCAGAATTTCTGGTCACCATCAGTATCGCTATCGAGACATATCCCTGTTTAATGTCGCATATAAGATCCTATCCAACGCACTGCAACACACTAATCGGCATGTACCAGTGTGGCTTCCGACACGGCAGATCGACTATAGACCAAATTTTCACACTGAGGCAAATCCTGGAAAAGACCAACGAATTTCAAGTCGAAACTCACCGCCTATTCATCGACTTCAAAGCCGCGTATGACAGCATTCATCGTCAGGACCTGGTGATATCGTGATGGCCGAATTCGGAAACGCGACAAAACTGATTCAGCTGCTGGAAAACAGGCGCTGCAATGTGCAGTTTGGAAGTAGCTTCTCAGAACTATGTATTCCAAACTTGCAGCGGATTTCGACAAGGAGACGCACTATCATGCGACTTCTTCAATCTTGTACTGGAGCAGATAGTGCGCAGGGCATGTGTCAACACGGAAGGCACTATCTTCAATATTGATATCATCGGTCGTTCCCAGTGTGCCGTTATAGAAACGTTCACGGTGCGAGATTGAAGAAAAGGCGAAATCCGTTGGCCTTGAAATAAATGAGGACGAGACTAAGTACATGCTATCAACAAACAAACAAGCATCTGTCCACCGCTTAAGATAAAACGTCACTATTGATAGCAACAATTTCGAGGTAGTTAAGGAGTTCACCTACCTCGGAGTATAAAAATGAACTCCATCCTAGTGGAGATCCGGTGAAGAACTATAGGCAAAACTTTGAGTTCAAAACTCCTAACTCGAAGAACGAAATGTGTGCTCTACAAAACCTTTATCCTGCCAGTTCTGCTTTATGGAACCAAGTGTTGGACGATAAGTAAGAAGGGAGAGCTGATACTGGGCTCGAAATAAAAATACTTCAGCGGATTTTTGGTCCAGTGTGCGAGGAGGGCGAATGGAGGAGAAGATACAACCGCAAACTCTATGAGTTGTATGTGGATGCAGTCCAAAAATCCAAAACACGCCGACTGCATTGGCTCGGTCACATCGATCGAATAATAATGATCCAGCTAAGAGGATCTTCGAACATCAGCCCCCAGGTTCGAGAAGACAAGGAAGACCGAACCTCTGTTTCAAAGACCAAGCCATCGGGGATGCCAGAGCGCTTGGTCTGGACAACTGGAAGCAGCGTGCCCGAGATTGTAGAGGATTGAAGGTTGCAGTGTCAGGCAGAGACTTTTCACGAGTCGGGAGCCCGATAGGTAAGTGTATCGCCTCTTGCTCATGTGGTGTCGGACATAATGACTCCGTCTATGAGCGTCTTGACTTTGCCCAAACAGCAACCAAACTTTATCTATCCATAGAGTGACGTGGCTCACGGTCGAACCGTCAACGAAATCAGCAGTGCGAAGGACTTATTCAATATCCTTAATATGCACATATTCTGACGGGCGAAAATCGGCTATTTGCCTTTTCAGAGCTCGACTGTATAACGACAAGACGTTGCAAACCAGCCAGAAGAAGAAATTCGACGGTTGACGATAATATAGACTTTGGCTAAATAAGAAGAAAATTACATTTTCGGTAAAAATATGAGGCGGCCAGAATTCTCGCATGAGTACGTTTTTCCCTACTCTTCGATTTGAGCAAACAATAATGAAGAAAACTCCACATGCTCATTCGGCCCAATAAGTAGTCCTGGTCACAACCAGATATACAGTCCGCTCATATCACTGATTTTATTTGACGTATTTAATATCCGATAAATGGTATAGCTTTTAATCGATTGCAGAAAAATTGTTTTGGTCTTTATATGTAGTTGTTAAATGGTCATTAAATAAATTTGTTCTGTCATTGTGCCGTAGCTAATTGTAAATGACAAACCTATGTGTGACATAATAAATGAGCAATTTTTCGTCTGTTTGATGAGATGTCACCAATTGAATAGAAACCACCCACGGTTTCTGCTCGTTGTTTTGAAGTACATATTATAATGTTTGACATGCGCCGGCAATTAGTTTATATCGATTGCATCTTGCTAGCTTTAGCCTGCAATTATAAAATTATTAACATATCGAGTTATTGCAATTGTCTAACATTAGGTACCTACGAGTATGACTATGAGTTCATTTGCATTCTTACCTGTAACATGAATGAATGTAATTTATTAAGCGGGATATACATTTGAATTTAAGTGAGCATTCACTCTGTGTCACTTACTTTGACGTACGTTGACTTTCTTTGAATTTCTTCATAATTTGCGGAATATTGAGCTTGACTCAATACGACTCTTAACTCGAATACGAATTTAGATAACAAATTCTTTAGATTTCGTTGAGTTTTGGAATCTTTTAGCGCCTTAAGCTAAAACAGTGACAGAAAACGATGACAGTAAAATATTTTTAAATATGGCCGCTGTCAGCTGTGAAAGTTCTATCATAGCTGCTGAATGTAAATGATCTTTATGATCGGAATAAGTGAATTCTAAATGAAGGCGAAAAGAGGGGTTACGTGGGATTTTGGGAATCATCCACAAGGATTCCGCTTATTCACACAGAGACAACTCTGCAAAGTTCTAGTACTATAATACAATATATGTATTTGATTAACACAATATAATTTATAAAATCCTCTTTATAGTAAAACGAAATTTATTAATTTTTTTTTTTTATTTACTTCCAGGTATGTTTTCGAATCAAACTGGTAGTATTGTATTCAAATGCAAATTAAATCGTAAGTAACATATTTGGACCCGCTCGGCTATGCCAGTTTCCGTGAATTGTGTAGTTCTAAATATCTAGAAATTAAGTCGTATTTCTCAGAGATTTTTCAGTGTGTACCATCTTAAATTAAAACTATTAACTCAACACAAAACATCCGTTATTGTCTTCACTGCAAAAAGAAAAATGTACTAACTACAAGGGTGACGAACAAGTTAAAAGTTGTCACCCGATGTTCTTTGGCTGTCATTTTTTTAATGAATGAAAAATGTTCGTTCTGCTTTTGTGTTATGTTAAGGTACTTAATGTCTTAAATTTGTTTACATTAAGACAAGAAAATGATATAAGCTAAGTGGCCGCCATCAGAATTTCTGACCATTCGGGCCTGATTTATGGGATTTTCCATCAGTCTTGTCTAAATTTCCGGCGACAAGTCATCGTTTTCTTGACGGATGTTCTCTTTGAGGGCTTCAAGAGTCTGAGGCTTGTTAACATAGACTCGTGACTTCAAAAAAAACCCCAGAAATAGGTGCCTGGAATGGTTAAATCAGACGATCTTGCCGGACAGTGCAAAAGGGGAGATTAGGCGATCCGGAAATGCAGCCCTCAGTGACTCGTACAGTATGCGCTGTTGCTCCATCCTGTTGAAACCACATGTTCCTCAGTCCCAATTCATGGAGGAAGGAGAAAATCGTTGAGCATGGGTATGTTGCGTGACACGTCGTCTGGTCGATACTCCTGGGTCTTCTGCCACGTCTTCAGCCGCAACTGCGATGTTCTCAACGGAACGGCTGCTTCTGGGCGGGCCAGACCCGGCAACATCTCGTGTTGTCCCATACTCTTCTGAGCGGCTAAAAATAGCAATGTTTGTCCATTTGGTGCCGGACGACCTTGAAATCTGCTCCGAAATTCACGCTGCTTCAACACCACCGACGAATTATTCCACAAAAAAAAAATTAAACAATTATTTCACGTTCTTTAGGAGTATAGCGATTCATGTACAGTCAACTCTCGATTATCCGCCATTCTATTAACCGGCAACCCTATTAACCGGGACATTTTTTTTTTTTTTTTTTTTTTTTTTTCCAAAAATTTATTAAAATTTATTAAATTTTATTTATTTAGAAATCGATTATCCAGGATTTACTCTATTATCCGTTATCATTTTCAATAACTTTCTTTAATTCTTGCAAACAAAACCTAACATGCAAGTTTTTGTGTGCTTTTTTTGCATTCTTCTGTGAATTTTTCTCATTCAGCAAATCGATTGCATAAAGTGTTATTTCTTCTTTGAGAATATCATTTTGGATTATCCGGGATTTTCGATTTTCCAGTATGCGCTCGGTCCCGAGCACCCCGGTAAATCGAGAGTTGACTGTACTGTGTATTTTGTATCTGTTTACTTCACAAATGTCAAAGTAGAATTGACATTTTCCGCCATTTGCAAAATGTCATTCAATTGTATAAAAATCATTCAGTCATTTGGTCACTTTCCCCAATCATTAAAAATCCACTGGCCCTTAAGGTGCTAGTACACGGCATGTAGCAAGCCACATACGTATGTAGCTCTGACGTCAACAGAGAGTGCACAGAGAGAGCTTGTACACAGCATGTAGCTATTGAGACCATTCTAGCACCTTTACCAATATATACTTTTAGCCTTCACATTAAATAGTAGTTTGTAAGTCAAAATAAAAAATGTTGCCATTGTGACAGTTCGCAAAATGTATAATGGACACCAACAGAAAAGGTAGTATCTACCGTGCAATTTCTCCTCACATCTGCCATCTGCGTATTTTGTTTGCGAAACAGAGTGTCGGTGTCGCATGCACGTCATATTTTTTTTGTTTTCTCATTCCGCTTCATCGGGAAAAATCAACACACAGTGTTTGTGTTATTGTGTGTATCTTCCTTCGCTGTACGCCCAGCCCATCACCCACAAATCAGAGCTACAGTCGAAAACGATTGTTTTTGTATATTTATATTCGCAAATATCTGTTTTGGGTTTAATGTAGCTCTGTTTCTGATGTAACAGAAGTATTATTATTTATAGCTCAAATGACGAACTGTCACAAGACACTAAGCATCTTAGAAGATCTATTACCATCCCTGGAGGAACCATCACATTCCCTGAACAATTTATTTCCCCCTTCAGAAATAAAAGAACTTCATATGGTCGAGCGCTATCTTAGTCATGTTGATAAACGAAGTAGTTTCCTAATGTCAGGGTATACATTCACAGATGTTTTATTTGATGCCATTCATGACGCATAATACTACAACCGAATTTACACATATCTTTGTCTGAAAGGGGTAATTTGTTTGGCAAGATTTTTAAGAAGACAGTGCTGAGACACAATTCCTAATGCTATTTTCAAGTTTGCGCTGCTTAATTTAGGGAGTTGCTTAGTTGCCTTGGGGTTTGTGGTCATCCGCTTCTGACTACAGGTTTACCAGTTCTTCTACGATTGATCACACAGATTTGACAACGAAAATTCGTTGCGGGATCGTCCATTGGAAAATATTACTTCGTTCCAATATTATACATTTTTAAAATCCACTTAATTTTCATGGTCCACCCTTTATAAGGTCCTTTTGTTATTGATGGGCATACAAATTACATTTTTTCATTGCTCTGACATATCTTAATCATTATCTCTGTCAGATAATGTAGTTTTTGAGCGAGTACCTCTTCTCTAAATCATATTTTCGCGGTTCGAAATAATTCGCTTTAAAGATCTCCCTAACCGACTCGATACATTCGCGGCGACAGGGGTAACAACGATTTCAACATTAAGGCCGTGTGTCAATTGGGCTAAATAGTTATCCTCGGACAATTTTCTTTGATACACGGGACAAAATCGATTCGCGCCTCAACCCACATTCAAGCGTCAGATTGTCTTTTTTTATCTATTAAAAAGTGAAAGTTTAAAAGAAAGTATGACACTAAGTGCCACACAAGCCAAGCAACTAATAATAGTATAATCAGCCGTTTTGGCGTATATTTTGCAGCGCCGCCTTTGGACGGTTTTTTTGTTAGCCGTCTTTAAAGATCTATTTTATACTGGCGAACGTTTTTTTATGTTTCTAGTTATTTTACATGTCGACTGTCGAATTTTTTTTACTAATTAACATTTACGCCAAACGAAAGATGTAGTCTTAAAGCCAGCCTAACAATTTATAGATCACGTCCTTTCCTTGATAATCTCTACCTTCTATATCTAATATCTATATGTTTTTTTTTATTGGACATCTATCTCATCAAAGCAAAGCAAAGAGAGACGGTCAATAAAACAATTCAGAGTGCTTGGTCCGAATCAGCCTGCAGCTATGCAACGATTTGTGATAAAGCCCTGTGAACTGACTATTATGGTGTGTGTCTCGACTTTAATAAATGAGAAGAATAATTTCTAATGAAAACAATTCAGTTTCTTAAAATTAATGTGTGAAGTTTTAAATTTACCTGACGGGTTGAAAGTTAGGAAAGTAAGAGAAAGCTGCCATTAAGTGTCTTTGACAGGAGGAAGTTCGGGCAGATTCAAATTCTCTCTACGTTGTGTGCTGAAAATTCGAACAACCTTCTAAAAATAACAAGGTTTTTTGCCACATATTTCAGTTGAAATAGAAAACACACAACAAAAAATGCCTCAGTTTAGTTTTGACCACCTTTCAAAAGATCACGAAGGTGTTGTCACGCTTCCTTTAATTACTACATACTATTTATTTTTAATTCAAGCTCATTTTCTATACGAAATGCCAGCAAAACTATTTTTACCATTATAGGAAAAACCTGAAATCCAAATTGTATCACTGTTTTCCACGAGCACTTATACACGTACGAAAATCATTTTTAGCCTTTCGACGTACTTTCACTTACATAAAGGCTTCACAAGTAAACAAAATATACTGTCATGTCAGCTATTTTCGCCTGTTTCCTGTACCTGTACTGAACTCCTACCCCATCTGTATTTTTCCAAACACGCTAAATAAATGTTTGTCTATTTCCTTCAATGGTCATCCTCTCTCTCTCCCTCTGTCTCTTTCACTTTACGAATCTATTCAATTGAATACACACATGACTAATAATAATTTGCAATCACACTACGAGTATATGCAACGCACGCTTCATTTAGTTTCTTCTTCAATGGGACGTAAATTGCTCTTAACCTTGAAGAACGTGATAGTCATGGTAAAATGCATATAATATTAAGTGACACTTAGCTGACCTTATAACCAACCCCGCCCACAAAACTATTTTCATTCTTATCATGCAACTTAAAAAGAAAAGAAGAAAAAAAAAACTAAATTAACAAGGAACTCAGTTGCAATTGTCCTTAAAGAGCCCTTATATACAAGATGAGGTATGTACTACGAGAACGACTGACACTGAGGCGTATGAGTAATATTTTTCGTCATCATTCATTACTCTCTCTTTTTACTACATTGCGAGAGCGCTGAAAGGGTTGATATTGGTTTTGTGAAAATTTTCCAAACCTATGTAGGTGATGATGAAAAATCTGTAGATGGAGGAGGAATCCTCTTCGAGAGTATCCTCTTTTTGAGTAGTATGAAATATGGCTGACACTGGGGCGTATGAGTAATATTTTTCATCATCATTCGTAGTACATACCTACATATTTATTTCAATACCTCTCCTGGGGAGGGCGAACCTATAATGATTCAACATCGCCTTGGTATACTTGCAAATAGATGTTGGTTTTTGGGTTGCTTGATGGCCCTTGTAAAAATGAACTTCACACAAACTTACAATTGCAAATGTTCATAATAAAAAAAATTATGCTTTTGTGAACTTTCTTCTGCTAATTATTAAATTTCAAGTCCAAACTGCAATTGTGGTTGTTGGTTTTATAATTTATTCATTGCTACCGGTCAGCGGCACTCATTTTATTATATGTACTCGTATGGACTGTATTTAGATCGTATCCTGATTAGAAACTTTATTTGATATCTTGCCTTTATTTAACAGGTTTACTTTAGTTTTATTACTTTGCCATTTCTAAATTTTTACGCTCCTTTCTCTTTTTTCCAGTACCTATTGGCAAATTTATCAAAGCGATGTGAATTGTTCCGCTTCTTCTATTAGTTTGATTTAATGTGATCAACAATTTAAATTTTTTTTTAATTTATGTCTGCATTTGTATTCTGTTTGGTCATCATCAATAAGTCATCATTCCTTTCGACTCATAATTAAAATAAAATGACTTACATATAAATTTTAAGCAGTGACCGATTGCCTATCCTTCTCTAGCTTTATCAGCTCTATTTTCAGTGTGATGATTAATGTTTTTATTGCTTATTGCTTGTTGCCTGAGTGAAAAATCTATACATACATATAATAAAACTGTAGGAATTTACTTTGTCAGCTAAAAACTCGAAAACTACTGGACAGATTTCGATGAAACTTTTTTTTAAATGTTCCTTAAGACTGTGAGACTGCTATAGGCTATGAAGTTTATAGCCACGTCCTTAGGAACAGTATTTTCTGAAGTGAAAATATATACATACACATATACCTTGCTAAAAATGGATGTTTATACTTTCGCGATCTTGTTACAGGACAAACAAAAACAAAACAACACTAGCATACCTCCCATTCGAAAAGGGTTAATTTGTTTTCGCAGTGAGTGCTATGGTCAGTTGTATATATAGGTATGTATATTATGGCATGCATAATTGTCAATAAGGAATACGCAACTTTATTTTAAACTATTCTCACTTTGAAGCGACAGTATTGCCAGTCATTTCTACCTATCTCGATATTTTTCAACTATATCTATCTACGAACTTTGTATTAAAAACTTGTTTATCTGATATTTTTAAAAATTAATAAAATGTAGTAATAAGCAAACGTTTGGCGACGTGTCGACGTGTTGTAGTTCAATATTATGATTGAGCATTGGACACGAACACCAGCCTCATTTTTTTGGAGATTTGACTCGCATTTAAAATACTATATACATAATTCGATTGCAAATGGTGTTTGAATTTAATCCAATAGATTTTTAACTTTCTCGAATACGTAGTAAGCGAAAGATATTGTTTTCGTACAATATTTCGAACTCGAGATTTTGATCAATTCTGATATTACGATGATAGGGGAACTCAAAAAATTGAGTCTCGCAATTCCGTATGTCTGTCTGTCCCATAGCCCTGAAACCTTTTTTGTTTCAAACTTCGTATTTAGAGTTTGTGGGCTCACCGCTAGGAGGCGTTTTTTTTTTTTTTTTTTGTTTGATACTATTAACGGTACTTCCCATATAAAATTTTTCTGAAAATTTAAAAAATTTAGATTTTTTCGAAAACGGCGCTTACGATTTAAACTAAAATTGTTAGTTGACTGACTGCTTACCCAGTTTTTCGCTAAATAGTCCAACAACAATTTTGAAAATTGTTTTTTTCTCGAAAACGGTAACAAATTTAACAAAAACTTATTTTTAAGGTACTATTGTCATTATTAACTTGATAGCCAACTCAGTTTTTCTCTAAAAGGAGTGCGTCCTTCGATTTCCACCCCAATCGCTAATAATGGTACTTTAAAAACTGCTCATATCTCGAAAACGCCATTTTCGCCATTTAAATACATATGTAACTGATAGGTAATTCTTATATTCTGAACAATACGTTGTTATTAGTTTTCAGCTTAACAGTTTACGAACAGTGCTTTTCGAAACCAAAATTGTAGCATTTTGACGGCATAATTTTACAAAAAAACCGCTACAACTACAAAACCGGTTTTCGAGATATAAGATTTTCTATGTTTTTTTTTTAATGGGCGGTGCCACGCCCCTTTGTCCAATTTTGACCAAATAAAGCCTATATAGTTTTTATGCATGAAGTTATCAGCGGTTTGTTTAACGCTTCAATAATATGGAAAAGTGGACTACGTTCGGTTGCGACATCTTTTTGTGCGATAGTTTTGCAAAACGTCAATAAGCAAAATTGTCGCATTTTGAAAAGGCAGGCAAGCTTATGAAATATAATCACCCCCAAAAAATGTACTGCGCTCGATGCGGATTATATTTGTCGATACTTATTATTATTCAATGATGATACTTATTCAATGTCCGGTTCAGAATGGCATGTGCATTTTCCATCGTGTAGTCGCAATCGCAAATCAGATTGCATGCCAGAATTTTATGGTATGTAAAATAAATATGTCACTACGAATTGATATGTCACGGACCCGAATTTCAGTATTTTCGATTTGAAATAGTATTTTGTTTTGAAATAGTTTAAGTGAATTTTATTAATTTTGTTTCTAGTTTCAAGGGCTCGAGTTTGCAAGCGTGCGTTCGTAGTGTGATTATATTATGGAATAGTCTGAACCTAACGGACCATTGGTAACGGCCAATCGTCTTCATCATACGATTGCATATTTTAACACAGTATCAGACAGGAATTAGTATGTCAGACTGTCTAGTTAGTCAGTTGATGGTTTCTTACCATCGATGCCTGTGGTCATCAGCACTTGATGCTGTCTGCATACGACTTCTCAGTACGTCGAACAATGCGCTATCGGCCATGTTACAGGCAATAAAAAATGTACACCCTTAAAAGTCCATTATTTACTTTTAAAATGTTACTCATCAAATAGGGGACATTTGGAAAATGATTTTAGAAATAGGGCTAGCCCAAAAGTTGGCATTTTACACTAAGATCCTGTTAACAAAACGAAGTACATACCCCCAAGAATTCCTTCAAAGGAAATAAGTATTGTTTTTATAAAGAATATCCTACCAAGAGGTCCTTGAAAATAAATTATATGTTTACTGAAATTTCATTGAAATTATTAACAAAAAAAGACGCTTTACCAAAGTGTTCTTAAATGGTCAGTAGACAATTTCACCCCGAGGTCCTTGAAGCCGCAAAATCTAATATTGATCCCAAAAAAAAAGTAGCGGCCTAGAAAACGACAGTGTCTTAAAGGCAATCTTGCGATGACGCTACGGTCGTGGTTTTGTCTTAGCGCTTGATGGCCATATCAATTTAATTTAAACGATACATATTGAAATTAAATTCAGTTTAGTGCACGCAAAATGCTCTGTTATCACGGAGAAGAAAACCGTTAGAAAAAATACAACCAAATTGTCAACAAATACCATCTCATTGCATGCCGTGTACGCACAAACCGGTATACATGAATAAATATACAATTTCATGCATCTGGTATGCTGGATGCAGCATATCGTGTAGTCGGCATATTTGGGCAGCCATATTCGTATGTCAACATATCAAAAAAAAAACACGTGCCAGTCACCGTCGACATACGAATATGCCAACTTTGAGATATAATGCGACATATTCCACATAATGTCGAGTAAATATCCGTGACGTCGGAGTGGCTTGCGTATGTCATGTACTCGTAGCTTTACAGCACCAACTAAGCGACTCAAACATGTGTATTTGTATGTCAGATATTGTATGTACAGTATCTACACATTAGCCGAATCACCTCATTCGTGAACGAGAAATACGTGACTGCTTTTGTTTTTCTTTCGTATATAAAACTAGTTTTTGCCAGCGGCTTCGTTCGCACACCCCTCAGGATTTTGTATACAGAGATTCCTTCACAATCAGTTAGTTTCCTATTTTAAATTGAAATATAGCGAAGGAAACCTTCCCATGAAAGTACCTAAGGGGCAGTTAGTAGCTCATTGATATCTAAAAATACGTTGGGAAGTATATTGCCTAAAAATGGTTTCAAGTTTTTTTTTTGCATTGATTTAGAGTTATAACTTATTACTTTTAACTTCTTTGTTAAATGTACAAAGTTTCAAATTAATACGACGAACGGCTCGTGAGTTATGAAAAAGCCCCCCCTTAAAGGGGGTCATCGCCAATAACTCAAGCATCAAGCTAAATTTCCAAAATCGGAGTAATAGATTTTCTTTATTTCATATATAAACTACACAAACCGAAATTGAAGTCGATTGGATGAAAAATACAAATTTTGACCCCTTCCCCCATTTTACCCATTTAAGGGTTGAATTTCCAAAATCGGAAAAAATAATTTTCTTTATTTCTCATAACTACTACAAACCGAGTTCGATGTCAATCGGATAACAAATAAAAATGTTCCCATACAAACTTTGACCCCCCATTTTACCCCTTTAAGGGTTGAATTTTAAAATATCCTTGATTATTCCTTGTATAAGTATACTGTATACAGTATTCATTATAAAGGAAACCTCTGTGCAAAATTTCAGCTTTATATTGTAAAGAATTTGGGCTTTTTTTACCAATTTCCTTTTGAAAAAACTTGCCGAACATTCATGTCAGTTTCATTTAGTTTGAACCATGAAGAAAATTTAAATATACGAAAAGTATTATTATTTAACTCAATTTGATCAAACACCCCTCCCATGAGCAAGTACATGCGACATTGGCATGCACCTTAACTTCTATTGTATCTTATGTGCCGACTACCGAGTATGCGTACTGAATTCTCTCTGAGCGATGAATGATTACTGAGCATCATCACCAAGAATGACTATTTTCACAATACGCAAAACACAAAAAGCATAAAATTTGAAGGCAAAAAAATATCCGAAATTTCTTAGATAAGATCTTTGAATACTTTTTGAAAAATATGCAACAACGCAAACAACAAACAAACATCATCCCTCTCGTGGTACTGTTGGTATGAGTTGAGTAGGTAAACTCACACACTCTGCTAGCTGACAAGTATTAATACACGAAAAAGAGAAGACGCATCGTGCTGGTAGCTGGTGCTGCTGCTTCTGATGATGAGGTTGAGGGGTGCTACTAACAATTAGACGGCAATTCGATTCAGTTCAGATGTTCACTTCAACGCGACGAGTTCGGTAAAACTTAATTCTCGCCAAATACGAATCTGAGAAGCGGTCAATAATAAAACACAAAAAAAAACCGAATTTCTTCTTCATCTTTGTTTTGCGAATCAGTTTAAATTTAGTACACATCGACGTAGAATAATAGAACAAAATTGTACGCACCTGATTCGAGATTTGTTTTATTTTATTTTATTTTTTTATATATTTATAATCATCCCCAGATTCGGGCGTATCATCGTTATGGTGTAAAAAAAAAAAATCATTTCACATAATACGAGTATATTAGTAAAAGTTCTTGTTACAACGAATTTAGTGATACCTACATAATTAGATACAGCAAATTGAAAAAAAAAATCTTTATACCATCTCTGATAATCGATAAGTAAAAGTTAAAGTAAAAAAAAAAATACCTCTTTGGGTATAAATTTGTGTGAAAATTTGGTTGGCGCTCGCACTAGGAATATATTCATAGCACATAATACACGAGGATGGCGATGGTGGAAGGAATGACGTCTATCGATTTGGGGCCTATCCCACCAACAACACCCGAATCAGGCAGTGGGAGTACCGAAGGTGGCCTACAGGAAGAGCACATCGAGACACCTGAAGAGAGGTTTGTTTATAGTGTATATATACAGCAATAACGTTGTCATCGGGTAATACCAATCGGCGAGGGGTAGGCCGAACCAAATTAGGGAAATTAAGAGTGACGTTTATTTGTACTACAACAGGACCTCCCATCGATTCCGATTCCAATTCCGATAATAATTCCGCTCATTCAATGACACTGCCATTAAAGTATTTACTGTCCGATGCGTCATTCAACGGTGGAGTGCTATCCGTGTAAGGATACGTCGTTTTGTCGTCGTGTGTCCTTGTTGTGTCAGTGTCAAATCGGGTGTGTTACGAGTGATGTCATATATCAGGTTGAAAGGACACTTTAGTTGGGAGAATACGATGAAATCAGTTCGGTGTGTCATCGCCTTATATAATTTATTTAAACAAGAAAAAAAAAAAATATTCTCTTATGTAAAAATGTTAAAATCCCTTGAATATGATTTACTACTTAAATTTCTAATAAAAAGTGAATGTCCTCGTATCTGCATAAATATCCTACGTAATACTTTCGCTGTCAAATTATAAATTTAAATACATATAACTTTTTTTTTTATTCTTAGATTTCGTATAATTAAATTGCTTTATATATTCAGTAGTTTTTCAATGTATCTCCCTCGCAAATAGACATAGAACTTTTTTCTTTATTCATTCTGCTCGATTGCCTTCATTCATTCATAATTCGTGTACAATATAATTATAGCTAATGGGAAATTTTTTGACTTAATTGAATCTGAATCTGAGTCTTTATTGGATTTTCCATTTGATAATTTTGTCAACTAATTGTGTTTGCATTTAGTCAATATTTTATAGTGTATCTATAAGTTTGTATTGATTGTTTTTGCCATCTCAAATTTGTTGTTCGATGCACATTGATAAAGTATCTATCTCCATTTGTGGAATTTTTTTTTTTTTCTGTCACAGCTGCAGTGGTAATTTATGTAGATACTTTGCTGTGTGACCATTAAGTGCATACAGAGTTTGTTCTAGTTTCCCTTTTTAATTGACTTATCATCAAGTTAGTTTATGATATCATACTTTCGAGTCGGTATCTGTGTGCGACAACTTTTTGTATAGGGAATGTTGCGTCATGCTCAATCAGGGTTGTTAAATCATTCAAGAGCATGGAAAGAACTTGGATATAGGACTTCTTGTTTGCCCTTGGCAGTATTTTGTTGGATTTTCCTCTTAAGTTGATGTGCGTCATTTTGTTTATATCACACCATCAAATGGGTAAGCGATTTTGGGAATCCGACTAGAATGAAAATGTTTAGGGCTTCAGTTTGTAATGGTAAACCGTTAATTTTGTCATGGCTTCTTTCAATTACATACTTATGTCAACAATTGGTTTCGACTTTTTTTTACGACAAAACTGAAATCTTTCTTAAATTTACTTAACTAGTAAGTTATTTAGTACTTGAAAGCAATTGTTTTAAACTCAAACAATTTAAATGGCTCAAAAGATCAACCAATCCAATTGAGTGGAACATTTTTCTGGAATCATCTGAGTGGTAACCATACACCATCCGCAGCTGTCAAAATTATGTCATGTATTGCTCGTTTACGGCTCGTTCATGGTCCTATTTTCATTTCTTGGACGAATTTCTATAATCAACCACTAGATCCATTGAGTCAATGGGAAAACACTCTTCTCGTTTAAAATAGTTTCGAAAACACAGTCCCCTTTCAAAAATGCGTGATCAACGTGGTACCACAGCAGTACGGACTAACTAAATGTGTGATTTAAAGAGCTTGCACTGGCCTTCCATAACCTTCTTGGACAAACTTCTAAATGCGGTCTTCCATCTTAATAATTTTCAAAATTTCACGTATTCATAAAAGGGTAGGGGGTGTAAAATGTGACATAAAGCAATCGTCCTTTATAGTGTACACCGCGACCATCAGGAGAAGTTTGCTTTCTTTTGGCACAAGGTGGTTCTGAGGCTCTTTATAAACCTCAATGCTGGTTCGAAAGTGTTATAATCTCGTCCTAGCTCATAAATGCTTATTTGCATATGAAGTCAGTGACGGATTTCTTGAGATCAAATCGGCGAACCCCGCAGGTGTACCAGTAGGTATGCAGTAAACTGTGAGGGTTATGATCCCCATAATTCAGATCATAACCTCGTCGAAAAAGAAGAAGAAGAAGAAGAAATCAGTGACGGATTTAGGGTGGAATAACATGGACGCTTGCAATTGCAAGTACGGGTGACCCAAAATTCGTTTTCCAAAGTATAACTCGAATAAATTTTGAACGAAAAGATAAAAACTAATGAAATAAATTACAGATAAAAGTTTATTTTATGGAATTTTCGTACATTATGTAATGAAAAATCATATCGGTTAAGTGGCCAAACCATTAGAATGCATGCACTCATGGGCTCTTTTGATGGCACTTTCCATGACTTTTTGAAGTGTTGCCGGCGTAATTTGAGCGATTTCTACGCTAATGTTGAGTTTCAGCTCCTGTATAGTTTGTGGTTTGTTAATGTAAACCTTTTCCTTCAGGTAACCTCATAAAAAAAGATCCCGGCTGCCATTCAAATTCACCGTTTTTTTACATAATGCGATTTGGGAGCTCACTAGCTGTGTGAGCGGTAACTCCGTCTTGTTGAAACCCAATCAGCTCAGTGTGAAAAACGAAGTCCTGAAGCATTGTTCTGTAGCGGCACCGCATCATTTTCGAAGGAATATGGCTCATAAATCGTACGCGAGGTTATTCTACACCTAACAGTACCACGAAGTGAGTGTAAGGGACGTTGATGGAGATTTTTTGGATTCTGTGTGCCCCAAAACTTGTAAGTTTGCTTGTTCACAAACCAGCTCAAATGAAAATTTTCCTCGTCGGTCATCATAAAATTTTCGTTATTCTCGGCGATATTTAGGACAGTTCTGCAGTACTCCAGACGTTTTTCTGGGTCACCAGGATTGAGCTGTTGGATCAACTGGATCTTGTAAGGGTATAGGTGCAGATCTTTCCTCAAAACCCGATGAATTGAGCCAAGCGGTATACCTAACTGTGTTGAACGGCGTCGTGTCGATGGATGACGACCTGGATGTTTTCGATCGATCGATCGATCGTCCAAAATGAGGACTGACCGAAGGGTTTACATCTCCAACACGTTGCGTTAATTATTTAATGTTCAGTTGTTAGTTTTTGGGTATATATAGGGCATTTTTAGCGGATTTTTAACATTTGGATGCGTCTGGCAAGAACTTGGCGGCAAATGAAACGTCTTGGACTTATGCAGTTATGTTTCTAGTGTTTCAGTCCACGCTTAAAAGAAATTTTGTGTGGTTGCGTCAATTATTTAATGTTCAGTTGGGATTTTTTGTGTAGATATAAATAGGGCATTTTTAGCGGATCTCTAACCTTTGGATGCGTCTGGCAAGGACTTGGCGACACGTGAAACGTCTTGGACTTATATATTCGTTATCAAGGAGTTTTTCTCTAAATTCTAAAATAAAAATTAAGTGGTTGCGTTAATTATTCAAAATTGGAATTTTTAATGCATTTCCACTGCGTCTGGCAGGGCTTTGGCGACACCTAAAATGTCTTGGATACATGTATTTGTACTGAGGGGACCATTCTCTATTATTTGGTAGTAGATTCAAGCGGTTGCACCAATTTATTCCCTTTGTGAATCATAGCTCATTTTTAAGATGCAGTTGCATGCTTTAGCTGCCATTAAGCGCTGCCAGACGGGCATATTTGAAATCTTGGGCACCAGAGCAACGTATTTATGTAAAATTCATCCGGTTTCCTTTCACGTCCAAAATTTACTGCGGGCTCTTAGACTATAACTCCATAAAATAGCCGGTAGGCACGTTAAGTACAAATTATTGACTGGCTATTTTCAAAAAATAATTTAACAATTTTTGTTCACTGTGCGATCGTGTAGTGCTCCATGCTAAATGTCCCAAGCCTGAAACAAAAAAAAAATAACTCAAAAATATCTATAAATAAAGGAGTTATTATTTGTTCACATAGAAAAACTTTTGGCCCACCCTGTTAGAGGGGCTCCAAATTCCGTAAATTACCTACCGAAGAAAAAATTAGCAGAACAAGAGTTTCGCCTGTGTAGTGTATGTACATTTAGCTCAACTGCCACTCCAGAAAGACGATATGATTGGCTCGGCCTAGATGGTTGCAGCTGTGATTTTTCTCCCAGTTTACTCTGACTGTTTTAACTTAAAGAACAGATAGTCTTGCACCGCTCGAGTATGTCATTCGTTTTGATCGCATATCTTTTTGTTTGTTTGTCTTGTTTACTCACCTAAACATGTTTACCGATCGTTGTGAAATTAGGCACAAGGTTAGTTTGTGATGAGGAAACGGATATAGGCTACATTTTATCGCATTGGAATCACAAGTTTCCGTTTCAAAATCTTTGTTCTGTATGTGAACGTCCCAAAAACAAAAATTCGCACAAACGAATGGTCGTGAGAAGCTCAATTTTTTAGTGTATGTGACTTAAAGACGACTTGAAGAAGGGCTTAGAACCTGTGAGAAGGCCGAAGGCCAATCTTCTCACTCTTTCGTTACCTCCAAAGCACTCGTAGCCTCCCATGCACGCAAAGTTGATTTAAGGGAATTGAAACGCTCAGAAGCCAGCTTTGACCCGAGTACAATCTCAGACCCTTAGGAACTGCTCGACTTCCCGAAAGGATGTATAGTAGATGCGAGCATCGTTTTCGTTAACATTTATTTATGGCGGGTGTGGGGTGTGCCACCAACGAGAGGGACATATAAAGCCTTCGTATGGCTATAAGATTAAGATCCAAAAAAATATTGCTACATCTGTTCTGTAAAATGATATACCTTTCATTCGTCATCCATTCTTTCATTTTCAATGTACCGCCTTCAAGCCTCGTATGTGCAGTATGCATAAGTATACCCTATATTTCAGGCCCTACAGAAAACAGGACAGAAGTAGTAAGTTATCATAATGATATCGTCAGAATTTAGTTTAGTTAAGTACCGTCTATACATTCCTAATGTATCAGAGAACGTCTTTAATTCTTCGGTACTTATTGTTTCCCTGGAAAAGACTTCCTTCTGATTCTGAATCGCTTTTTTGGCCTGTTTAAGACCACGGATGTTTTCCCAATGTGAGATGTATATATTGCATTCCCAGCTTGTTATAGCTGAGTTTATAGCTGATTTAGGGATTGCACAGAATGGTTCTCGTCCTAAAAAAGGCTTTTCTGAGCCTTTCCTTTAATTTCCTTCAATTCCCTCATTCCCGGGAACCCACCATAAACAGGTTTTGTTTCAGGCACTAAGTGTTTGGAGGGTATTGAAGCAGTGTAATACTGATTTGGAGTCAATAATAGACGAGCTCAGGGCTTTTAATTGACTGTCCGTGAATATATGGCTTGTAGCGCCTTAATAAATTACGTTATCCGATATGGGGAAGGGATTCGCAGAAATATGCTCGTAGAAAGTCTCTATTTGAACAATTTAGTATGTTCGGTACTGTGTCTTTGTTTGCACGGGTGGGAATGATTTATGCCTAGGATTAAGCTCGGGGAGTATAATCAATGGTATTATTAAATTTTCAAGACAAATGTAATTTTTTCCCGAATGCCAAATTACGGTTTCTTAATCTGAGCTCTGAATTTATTGAGGCGCCAACTGTGGTGAAAAATCAATACCCATTACTTCAACCTCTGCACCTAATATTATTCTATCGTTTCCTTCCTCTAAAGCGACCATAGTCATCCAAATTTTGACGATTTCTCGAGATTTCTTCTTCTTTCTTTTGTCCTTTAATGCATGTCGAAATATTTATACACTTTTAAATGACAGACTCATTTTTGGGAAAAAAAATTTTGGCTGCAAGACCGTCTCCATAACGTCTGCCACCTCTGATAAGGTCTAATTCTTATTTCTTCTCCGATAGTTGCAGCTCTATAGAAGCCTGTCGTTCTTTTATGGCCCTGATGACTCCGCTTTGTAATCGTGCTTCTTTTTTTTTATTTTTTTTTAAATACTTCTTCCGGCGAACCTATAACGCTTCAACAGCACCCCGGGATGCTTGCAGATGTATGTTAGTTCTGCACTTAAATTGCTGCAAATTGAATACTTCTGGAAATAAATCCCCAGGAAGCGAGTTCCAAAGTTTGCTTGTCCTGTAACAGAAGGAGTTTTGCGAAGTTGATATCCTCGCGGTTGTCCAGTGTACTGTATGGTCATGAGCATTAGCAGCCTGTCTTATGGGGCGCACAAAAGTTGCAATTGGTGCCTCTGATTTGCGGACGACAGCCTATACTCCTTGACCTCATATGAATACTCAGTTGCCTCCTCTTGTAATGTTCCAAGCCGCGTTAAAATACATTTGGAAAAACAGGTGAAGCCAGTGTCGCATTGCTGTTTTTGATGCAATGTTAGGGATGCCATCGCGCTTTCTGATTCCCAATCTCTGCCTAAGCTTTTGTAGTAGGTACTTTTGTGATGACGAGTGCACATCCTCAAATGCTTCCTTTCGCAATTTCTTCTTTCAGTCCTTATTATTAGCACTCTGTCTATATTCTTAAAGGAAATTCAGGATATGGGTAAAGGTTTTCGATCACCTCTCTAATTTTTTTTTAAGACAAGGAAATGTATACTGCCGGTCGCTTATTATTATTAGTCGATGACTATCTAACTTGTAGCCTACTTTAGGGCGTAAGGCACGGATTCTTAAATTGAGGTAGGTCTAGACATTTTCACATGCATTGAACTATCTACGATATTGAATTCTATAAGTGCTCCCAAGATTTGTAAAACTGTTGTAAATATAAAGCAATTTGTTGCTACGTGTCAAGAATGGCGGTACTATATTCGTTGCCACTAGAATCTTCAGTGTCATTCCACATCATTTGGTGTTTCGTGCGGATACATGTCATAACGCCCAGTGTCATAACGCCCTGGGGCGCTATGACACACATTTTTGTGTCATAAGGCCCTCGGGCGCTATGACACTCTTAAAAGTGTCATATCGCCCGCGGAGCTTTAAGTCACTTTTTTGTGGGCTTTATGACATTATAAGAAGTGCATTAACGCCCCAAATGAATAATACCCGAAATGTATGGGGGGGGGGCATGCTGCCCCCCTGCAACCCCTTGGGTTTACTGTCAGATGAAGGCTTGGGGTTTTATTTCCCAGCGCCCCAGGGCGTTATGACATGCACCCGTATCGTGCTGACAATAATTGTCAGCTTAGGTTAGGTTTGTGGGCTGGTACGGAGTACTCCGTGGCACACTCAGGTTAATACTGACCCATTGTGATGCCCGTCGAGGAAAGAGATTGTCCCTTACCCTTTACATAACCCTGTCTATAAATGTTGTAATCAATTACTTACTGTGGCTTTACATACAAACCATCCTGATGATATGATTAAATTCATTGTCCTGCCTATTGATAGCTTGAAAGCTCGTCTAGGTCGTGGAAAAAGTGACCTAGTGTTGGAGACCTAGGGCCAGTACCACGAAACAACAAGTATTGTTAAACAGTAGCAATTTATCGGAGCAATTTGTTAAAATGCTCCCATTCCACAAAACTTGTTGTTTCGTGGTACAGGCCGCTGGGCAGTGACTTAGAAAGTGGGTTGCATCTTCAAGAGCTTCATCTATACCCATATTTTCATCATGTGGTACCGCAGAGTATTGTGCCCCGTTATCATTCCTACGAGGGTGAACATGGATTTTCTGGCCTTCCGTATGATACTCTCGGTTCTGGGGCCCTACTCTCTATTTCGTTACAAAAGTCAATCCTATTCGAAATTGCATTTCGTACTTTGTAATACTTTCTATTTTTCGTATGGCGTATATCAATGTCTTTGACATTTTTTGGAGATTTCATTCCATTTTCGAAATAGAGAGTACCAAATATTGGGTTTCGGAACGAAATATAGAGTAGGGTCCCATTTAGCATTCGCCTCTCGTGTGGCTTTTCTCCCTTCTTCTTCAAGCTTGAGTGTGCAAGGCGGGATATTCATAGCTACTTCTGAAACAGCTGTCGAACCTTGTCTTGCTAGTTCATCTTCTTTGCTCATTGCCCGGAATGCCTTTATGTCCCGGATACCAACAGAGCAATACCTTGGGCAGAACCTTGAGTTCCTCGTGACAGCATTTCACAAGACTCGATTTTATTGCCAAATTTAATTTCCAACAGTATATATAGGTTCGCTTACTATTTTAAAAAAATATGCAACGACATTCGCGATACATTCGTCCAAAAGACCGCCTTCGTCCGGTGATTTACTGGGCAATCTAGATATACAGGTATTGAGAACTGCTGATGCAATAAAAGCCATTATACGGGCTTTGCACTTGCACTAATCCCGTAAATTAAAGCGACAAAGCTGTATAATCGACATACAATTAGTTTGGAATCAACGACCCGTACGCAGATACAGCCTGAAGCCAAATTTAACCACATTATGTCTGATTACAGTGTCCTTAAGTCCTCGTTTCGTACCATTAACCACTATCGTCTCTTCCATTTTCCAATGGACATTGTTCCTCACCCCGTTGCCTCATATAAAATATTCATTACAGATAGAGCTTTCGCTGGGACACTCCTCTGTATTAGTTTTTAAAGGCGCAGTCATTTTCTCATCCTCATACAATAATATGAGTCATTATTTATGTAATCGATTAATTAAAACGCACTGGCTGGCCACATGTTCGGCTCTACATTGTAACCCTGACAAATTCTGTCTAATCTAATTAAAGGGATTTTTAATTTTTTTTTGTTGGAAAACACCCCCAACACAAACAATGTCATCTTCACGTGTTTACTCAGTGCTCAAAATGATGTCGTTGATTTATCACTTAGGTAGCTACTTAAACAAAAAAAAAAAACGAAGCAATCATCACAAATCGCATTGCACCATGTTCGCATGATATATATAATAATAATAATTTCATCCTCAAAGATAACCGTACAATAGGCACACACCAAAGACCAAGATGTTTAATCTCTTTTCGAGAACACGTCAGAAATGATATACCACCGCATCAGTGTTATTTAGTACGTGACACAATTTATCGCTGAATATGTAAATAGCTTTTAGCTTGTTATGACAACTGGCTATAAGCAAAAGAAAAAAAAATGGAAAAAAATTGTATCAAATTCGATGTGTCACAAGCTCAAACTTTTAGAACTTGTGTGTGCTCATTTAAACGCAGATCACTTGTAATAATTTAATTATCAACTTTAGACCGTAAAAGAGGATCTAACGAGCGCTTGAGAAAAGTCACAAGCGCACGACCATAGAAGCTGCTGTTCCATTAATTATTTAGAATAGAAATGATAATTGTAATTATATGACGTGTGATGCCATGAGCCGCATATACACCTACCATAGAACCGTTTTACAAATTTTTCTATTAGCAAACGCGAATAATAATTCGGTCGAACGTCGCGTCGCGTCGTCGGTCGCATCTAAATATAAACAAAAAAAAATACAACAATAAAACGACAAGGTAAACAAAAGAAATTGTAGGTTTGCTACTATTTTTTACCATGACACATTTTTTTGGTATGTTTACCAACACGGTTGCGATTATTTCGCAAAAGTTGTCTGTCAGTATTTTAGACGATACTTGAATTTCCTGATTTCTTTCCAAGTTGTTTACTCTTGGGCTATATAAAGTTTAGAATGTGACCTCCAATAATTGTCAGTCATGGAATAGGTACAAGTTTTGACAAACATACATATTTGTATGGCCCCACTCAGTGACATGTTGCTGGCCCTGACTGATAAATAATAACTGTGCTAAATGGTTAATTGTTTGTCGACTGTGAGTACTCGTTGGGAATGTATTTATGTGTCTTGTAGTATTATTGACTTGCTTGTCGTAATAAGAGCAAGATGTTGTTTTTTGGTTAAAATTAATTCATTTTCAAAGTCCCGCTTATCCATTAAGTGAGTCGCGGGTGTAGGTTGCTCAAGTGGACCCTCCATAGCTCTCGATCCTCCGCCATCGACTCCAAATCGTCAAGTTAAATTTTGAACTTTTAATGAATTGTGAATATTTTGAACAAAAAAAAAACTCAGCTTGAATAGCACACTCGTCGTGGGTGGGTCTATTTTATATCCCAAACTCTGCTCCCAAACCAATTAAACTTTATTTAATTGTTGTAATTTGACCAGATGAAAGGTTTGAAACTAAAGCTTCAAGTATTAAGAAAAAAAATATTAACCGCAATAACCGCCAAAATTTGGGGTCCTAATTTTGTGCCACTTGAATAGAACACATTCTCATTTCATTCTTTCATTTTCAATGGTCCGCGTGTCCATTAAGTGGGTCGGGGGTGTAGGTTGCTCTAGTGGACCCTCCATAGCTCTCGATCCTCCGAATAGAACACTTAAACGAAAAAAACATTTTACATTTTAACACATACTTAAATTTAAAATAATTGGACTATTAAAGATTTAAAAAAAAAGATGTTTGAAAATTGTGTTGAGCCACCTTTCTGTTCCAAAACTTCACACATACGGTTTGGAAGGGATGCATACAAATTGGCCAAATAATTTAGCGAAATCGAGCTCCAAGCTAATTTTATGGCTTCGGTTAGTTCATATATACTGGAATATTGATATCCGGATCGATTATAGCTATCCTAATCCACATAAAGAGTGTCCCCTAATTCACGAAAAATTTGAATTTTGCGCCATTTAATATTTATTACAGTGATGCCAATAGGAAAAAAGATAACAATGTGACACCTGACAGTTCGGGGTTAGTAAAAATGGAGCAATATACGAAAGAACAACGAATTTTTATTGTTGAGCAATATTTTAAAAATAATGAAGGTTTGTCATCTACATTCCGCAATTTTCGAACAAAATATGGCCGTCATAGTGATTTAAAACCGTCAACTGTGAAGAGAATAATATTAAAAAATTCAGGGAGACTGTTTTTTTTCGAACAAAATCAACTTCAGTGAAGAAGCTCATTTTCATCTTGATGCGGGCTTCGTTAATCGTCAAAATTGTCCCATTTGGAGTTCAGAAAACCCACGAGTAATTGTTGAGAAACAAATGCATCTCGTCCTCGTGACAATTCGTGACTGTTCGGTGCGGAGGCATTATCGGACCATTCTTCTTCGAAAATGCGGCTGATCAGGCAGTAACAATTAATTAATCAACCAATTTTTAGTGTCTAAATTAAAAGATATGGATGTGACCAACATGTGGCTTCAACAAGACGGTGCCACATGCCATACAGCCAGAGAAACAATTTAATTACTGCGTGAGTCATTTCCTAATTGTGTAATTAGGCCGTTTTTGCGATCAGAATTAGCCATCCAGATCTTGCGATTTAACGCCATTGGACTTTTTTCTTTGGGGTTTTTTGAAGTCAAAGGTCTATGGAAAAAAGCCCGCGACCACCAACGCCTTGAATGAGGAAATTGGAAGGTGATGAAATTCAGCCACATTTATGCGAAAAGGTCATAGAAAATTTCAATAAAATAGTATGCAAAGCCGTTACGGCCATTTATCTGATGAGCTATTCCACACATAACCCCAATCTGTATACTCTATTAATCAATAAAAAATTTAAACTTTCTAATTAAAAATCAGTATTTTCTATAAAAATTACATTTTGTGTGAATTATGGGACACCCTTTAGTAGCTATATCAGCACCTTCCAAATTAAATGTTTTTCGTCTGAGAAGATCACGCTATGCCACTCTGAAGTCCGACAAAATCTAAAGCGTTGCACTTCGTCGAACCGGGTTAAGGGGTAGCTTCTTCTTGATTTTTAGTATTTTCATATGTTCATTTGAAATAACACGACACATAGTTGTGAGATCTGTTTTTTTCCAGATTTGTATCAAAGAGTCGTGCAAATTTTGACGCTTTTCCTAATATTAGCAGATAGTGCCTGCAGCCTTTCATGTTTTTGTTTTCATATTTCAATTCATTACTTATAAATCTGGATATAAGGCGTCGATTACTCTCGATTTTCTTAGCTATTTTAGGGATAGATAGGCCAGTTTTCAAACTTTGTATACAGAGCTTTTGGCATTTGGGGTCCGTTTTTACTTGATTTGATGAAAATGCATGATTTAGGGAAGTATTTTAAAAGTGGGTCGCAAGGTCAAAAAACCTTTTTAAAAAAACAATCCATTACCGAAACAATGATCCAAAAAAATATAAAGATCTTTTCAGACGAGAGCCACTTTAAGCAAATCAAAAGAATCATGAAAAGCATGAAATACGCAAACGTCTTGAGTCATATGATCTTGCTCTTGTCCTATATTCAAAGACAATTCAAAACTCAAAACGCTGTTTTCCAATAAGGTCTTGCTCCATACTACAGTAAAAATATCGAAATAAATATGGAATAAAAAAAATCTTAAAATTAATGCTGCATATCTCAAGGCGTTACATCTTGTATTGCAGTGAACACTCGATCCTCCACTACTGATTGTAAATCAACTAGGCCAATCCTTATACGGGTAGAAGAGAGATGACAGTTTTGATGCAACCATCTCATCCTGGGCATAGTTAGAGAACACCTTCCTAATGTCGCAGATTCTACAGAATGTCTTGAAAGATGTATTTAACGTAACCAAACTTGGGAATCATGGACCGCTGTATTCAAAGAAGAAGCTGTTCGACATTGAATACCTTACGTACTTTGTCAGTCCAGCAATTCAACGAAGCATTCTCATTTCGACAGCCAAAACAACATAAATCTTTGAGTTAAAAGACAAGTCCGCTTTCTCTGTTTGATTTGTGAATAGCAAACAGTTCGTATCCCATGGTGGTAACTATGCAAAGGACTTAAAACTACTTCAGGACTGCTTTAATAATTGGGCTTAAAAATATTTCGGCTTACATTCTTAACTAGGCTTGACCATCTTATAGCTCTTACCATATAGGAGTTGAAAATTGGAGCATTTGATGATATATGGTATTAGCGGAGCTCAAACCTTATTTGATTCGTGTTACTGGTTCTAGTAGGAGCTTTGACCTTCTTTGATGCGTGGTACTATAGCTGAGCTGAGACCTTCCTCGATGCGTGGTGCCCGCGGAGTTGAGAACTTCGTCAGTGTTTTGTACTTGCGGCGCTTCGGCGGAGTCGGTCCATGCTTGCACGGATCAAGCAGGAGCTTATACCTTCGTATTTCGTGATTTGACCTTCGTCGATGCATTGTTCTAGCCTAGATGAACCCGAAACCGTCGTCGATGCATGAACTCGCAGTGAACCAGTATCTTAGTGAGAGGAATTGGGAATTTAAGGCCAATTCTGCAGAAAGAACGTCGGCCTGGGCACCCAAAATTTGAGCCGTGTTAGAACTACTAGTCGGAACTATGCAGTAGAAACAGTATTAAGGCGCTGCTTCCTTTGTTTTGGTACATTTTGACATTTGAGAGATGCCGCAATTGGGTGAGTAGGGTAGGGAAGGTTTCCTTATGTCTGACTGCGAGGTAAATAATTACGCATCACTCCCCACCTTACTGCCTAATTGGGCTGCATATATAGTACATGTGTGTCATTCTGTCATGTGTTACAAGTTATATTATTTCTCGCGGTGAAAATACCCAAAAAAAAATGTTTTCATATGGGACGACCGTCAGTTTTATTGTTAGAAAGTGATCTCAGCTAAATTCTAATTTACACATTTTTATAAACTTGCCATCGTTGTGCGAAATGTTGACGCACCACCTTGTGTCCATCTGGCGATTTCCTAGAATTACAGACGAGTGTGCTGAGAACTGATGGATGCATGTGACAGACGCTAGGGCATTAAACTGGGTCAGTGGTGTAGAATTTATGTTATCAGGTGCGAATGTTACAGCTGTGGCGGAAATAGGGAATGCAGCTTTTGTCGTATATACACAACATATTATGGTTGAAGAAAAACATTGTGGTGCTGTTTAGTTGCGATTGTGCCACGGAACTGTGGCTTAAAACCACTAGCAATTGGTGCGGAAGAGCGGAAGTTCAGTATAATCCAATGTGCTTCTTGTTGAGGTTGCCAATTAGTGGCTAATGATAATTTATTGGTTATCGTCTGATAGATCGGTGGTTACAATCTGATATATGCATGGCTACATTCAGTGACGCCATTGTCATTCTAGCGAGTGCAAAACTAAAAGTGGGTTTTCACTTGTCACTTGATTGATTGTCGTTTATGTCATTGAACGACACCACTGCTAGTACATTTACACTTATATCAATTATTGAGAAAAACTCGTTTGATTGACAATAAAATTTTGGTAAATGTGTTTGTCTACTAAAACCTATTTTCACTAGCGCTGCCAATTTGGAATTGTCATCTCTTTGTCAATTGTGTTCAAGTGAACGTGAATACATCTGCAGGTGCATAATGTACACAAATCAAAAAAAATGAACCGCTCTCGGTTCTTGTGTTTTGTTGGTCGAATCTCAGTTGGAGCTGCAGACAGCTTTCGTTCCGAAAGTCTATCCTATTCTTAAGTGCTTTTCGTTAAACTTTTGAATTCGTACTCTGTAATACTTTCGATTTTCCGTAATATCAATGCTTTTGACATTTTGTGATTACATTCCGCTGTCGAAATAGAGGGTACCAAATATTCGGATTCGGAACAAAATACAGAGTAGGGCCTCTGACTACGAATTTTTTTTTTGCAAAGGGTGACCTACCTTGTGTATCAAAATGTGTCTATTCATTGACAAACAATTGAACATGTCATTGACAAACAATTGAACATGATGCCAATTAGTTTTCACTGTCAATTAAAGACAAAGTGAGATTTAGTTTGACAATTTAGCTATTTCCACTTGTCCTGTAAATTCTATCAAGCGCTGTTTAGTCAATTCAATGACAAGCAATTTTTCGTTACTTCCACTTGTCAATATTCTAATTGTCATAAAAATACGTCAACTGTCAATTTCAAAACGACAAGTGGAAACCCAGCCCTCGTCCGATTTGTTACATTTGTTTCAAAGTTGTGGGTCCAGTGGTTAATATGCTGGACTAGGCTTAGGGACAATTCACAAAGGAGCGAACGAACGAATTGATGAAATACGAACAAACCACTTTTTATACATTTATAAACAGAAAATTGCACATTTTATTATTCCCAGAGGAGAATAATTAATTATCCCATCAACATTTATTAAGAAAACAAGTTTATTAACAGTTTAAATAAAGAAATTTCGAATTCCAAACTTTTTGCCGCGAACGAAAACACCCTTGGCCAAAAATTGTCAAACTTCATTCGCAATTTAATTCGCGTTCCACAAACTAGCGAATCAAGCATTCGTTCGAAATTAACATCAAACTAAACATTGCGGGTAGAAAGAAACAGATGGCTGAAATTCGCGAAATACCGCGACCTAGAAAAGTGTTCATCTGAACAGACTGTCAAAACTTGCGAATATTCGTTCGTTCGTAGGTATTTGGTCGCTCTCATGCAACTATTTATTTTTAGCCAGGTCCGCCCGAACTGTAGTGCCATCAAAAGAGTTCCAAAGATCACTCAGCTTGTGCCGAAAAGAGTGTTCAGCTAGTAATTTATCGGTAGTTCACTGAAAACTGACACCACTTGGATTGCTTTGAGTTTCAGTATTTAGTTTTTTTTTAAAATACATATTATATAATAAACTGAAACAAACGAGATCCATGAACACCCACTTACGTTAAAGAACTTTGGTCAGGTTCTTGGACGTGGTTTGTAATCTACAATCTGTTGTATGAATTTATCACGCCCACCGAATTGACACTTCTATGAGAAATGTTAAATCGTCACGTTCTTTTGTTGAAAGTTAAATAATAAAAACATGGATTTGACATGTTTTATGTCAAGTCGTCTTCAGGTGCTGAATAGTTTATGGTTTTGCTGATAAAAAAGGGGAAACGTGTTTTTCAAGTCTGCGAACACTGGTATAATTTTGCAGGGCAGTCGTACCGTTTCCAAAGATGGCGTCTGTACAATATGTCAAATGAAGATTGTCGATGATTATCAACCTACGTCATGCTTGTTTCATTATACACATATTTGAGATATTCACCTTTTTTTTTGTAATAACAACTTCCAACCTATAACCTATACGCAACGTCATACTGTTCATTTTAAATGTTCCGGTTGATTTGGTCGTGTCATTAAAAAGATAACATTTACTAATTGCACTTGATTATGGTGACCATTCTATACGTGATCCCTTATCGTTATATATTTTCTTTTTATTGTCACATCAAAATGAACGACACGTTCATATACAGGTATAAATGTACATAAAAGTTATGAGTGTTTTAGCTTCTATGTATGATTGGTATCAGAAAATAAGTGTTCCACCTTCTCCCCTGTCTATCTCTTTCATTGAACTGCAACCTTGTGCTGTGACAAAAAAGTGAACCCCAATTAGAGAAACCGGCTTCGCATTATTTTTCTCACTTTATATTGGTCATTTCCTTTTAAGCCCAGTATAAAAAGTCCTTGCATAGCATATACTACTGATAGTATAGAGATACCTAGACCTACCTCGTGTGCTATCGATTGAAAACTTTGTACATATGTGTTTTTGTTTTGAACTTTCGATCAAATACCATTCATGGCACGTATGACGTGCATATGAAGTACTTCTGAAGGTCCTTCAAGGCATGCCCTACATTTGGCAAGTAGACGAAGACATGCAATAGATTGAATTGTACGTTGCTGGCGTTTTAATTAAAATCTAAATCTATTGAAGTTTCTAGGCACGAAGCGGGTGCCTTCTTTTTGAATATACATATATGAACTAAGGACACAAGAACATGCTGTTCCCATTCAATTTTAGTTCTTATCGGGCGCCATTGGGGTTTTATTGTCGGAATCCTTTATGCACTGTATTCAATATAGAAATGAAATGCTTTTGCAGTCAATGTTCGAACAGGTGTAGCATATCGTATCCATGAGTTTCAGAACTCTTTGGCTTTCAGGATCAAATTCGCTTTGAAGATTTCAATTAACCATTGATGACAATTTCCTAAAATGATGCAAACAGATTACTTATGTAAAATGGATTCAAATTCAAATATGCAAAACAAAAGAGTTTTAGCGATTTTTAGCGATTTAGGCCATTTTTCAGTTGCGCTAAATTATTTTTCTCGGCTAAATTTCTGACACATAGTGCGAAAGATTTCTCTATTTTCAATACAAAGAAAATGTCAAAAAATTGTCTTATATAATTTATCCTATAGGCGGGTAATTTATTATCATGCTCCCAGAGCAGGATAATTTTTTGACAGCTGTAAATTCGTTTTCCACCACGATAGTGTCAGAAAAGTAGCCGATGATAATTATTATTTGGCGCAATTGACACCATGTTAATATCACTTGCGAAATTCAACGCGACAGTAGTATGATTAAAACTGTAAATAAAAATAATGCTATTAGTGCCAACCTTCAATATATATCTAAAGAGTTTGTTAAGGTTCCCATCGGAGTTTTGGGAAAAGCGCTAAAATAACGAATGAGAATAACTAAGCTGGGTTTCCACTTGTCGATTTGAAATTGACAATTGACGTATTTTTATGCCAATTTAAAAATTTGCAAGTGGAAATAGCGAAAAATTGCTTGTCAATGAATTAAATAACAGCGCTTGTCAATAACTGACATAGAATTCACAAAACAAGTGGAAATAGGTGAATTGTCAAACAAAATGTCACAGTGTCTTTAATTGACAGAGAAAATTAGTTGTTATCATGTTTGGCAATGAATAGACAGATTTTGATATACAAGGTAGGCCAACCTTTTTACAGGGCCCAACCCTTTTCGCATGAATGTTTCTTTTTTTAATAAATAATGGTTTAACCCTTTGCAAAAAAGATTTGAAGTGATTTCTATTCATTTCATACACATTTCGCATTTTGCGTATTTTGCAAATTTTCGGCATTCGATTCGAAAACAAAACACAAGAAGCGCGAGCAATTCATTTCTTTTTTAAAATTATTAAATTGATTTGGAAAAAGGAAATGTCATTTGTTTTGTGTACATTATGCACCTTGGCCACAATTCACAATTGACAAAGAAGAGATGACAATTCCAAATTGGCAGCACAAGTGGAATTAGCTTTCAGTGAATTGACAAACATACTTGTCATAACTTCATTGTCATTAAACTGACAAACGATTTTTTTGCCAATTATTGACATAAGTGGAAATGAACTTACGGTGGTGTCGTTCAATGACATAAACGAGAGCTGTCAAACTTTGTCAATCAACCGACATGTGGAAACCCACCTTAAAAGTCAATTATGATTTATTGGCACTGACATGTGTCTCACTTATTTACCTTGGTGCTGCCCTACAGTCGCAGTCGGGATGGAAGAGGACTTTAAATAACAAAATCTCCTCAGTTAGCGCGGTATTTGGTTTATTGCCTCCAGTTGGGCGCCATGAATTGGTTAAGGTCCTTCTAGGTCTTTCTCTGTTGTATTATTTTAAATCGGGTTGAAATCGAAGACTCTTCGTCTGAATCGTCAGTGTCCATGCGCTCTACATACGCTAGTCATCAAACACGACTGTTTCGCATTTTCCTGCCGATGTGGCTGGGCAGCCAAGAGAGTTCCTTCTTAAAAAATTCACTCGAAGAATTTTGCGTTCAAAACGACCAAAAGTATCTTCATCCGCCATTGTTAATGGCCATATTTCTACCCTATAGAGAATACTGCAATGATGAGGCTCTTATATAGAGCTTCCTTAGCGTTTCTTAACGAGGCCTTACTACTCAAATGCCAAAGAAACAGCGATCGACAAGTGTTATTCTTTGCTAAAGTTCTGATGTGATGTTATAGCGGAGCCGAGGTTGACGCGACTACCTCAAAGTTTTGGTTATCTCTAATTATATTCCGCTTTTCTGATTCGCACAATTTGTCCATCAAATGCCTTGGTGGGATTGTTTCCCACCTTAATGGACGCCAGCGTTCTTCATTAAAAAAAAGGTGCAACTTTAGAACTCCTTGAAGCTTTACTTAGCGCTTAACGCCCACTCCCTTCGAGCACTTCAATACGTTGAAAAGCACAGTCTTTGACAGTGTTCGACATTCACCAATGGTAACAATATCACCGACTTCAACATCCCTGGAAGCTGGTGAGCAGTGGACACACATGTTCCTGTGTATTTTCTCAAAAAAAATGTATTTTCGTACAAAGTGCAAGTAGTCTCTACGGATTACGATGGTCCTCTGCATTTTGCATTTACGTGAAGGGGTATTTCTTGGCAATGTAAGTTTCATCAATAACCTCACGCGGGGTCTTGAAACCCAAGCCAATTTCACTACTACGACGAAGAGACTTCTTCGTGTTTTTACGGCTTATGTTGATACCAAATTGTTTTTGGAAGGATTTCTCGTTCCGATCGGTCATATTGATAAAAAAGAAAAGCTCTCTACGGTCATTCTGCACAGCCTGGCGAGTTTTTCAGGGATGCCAAAACTAGACACGGCTGTATATTATTCAACCCTTTAAATTTTGTCGTGTGTGGATCTAAATTTTCCTACCAAATTTTGGAAACAAGTTTGGGTATGCTCTGCACAAAGTTTTTTTAAGCTTAGATAATTCTTTCTTTCTTGATTATGAAATACATCGTCACCATATCATTTTCAAATGTTCCTGTCTCCATTATAAGGGTGGAGGGTTTCTCGGAGGTGCTTGGAGGGCCGATAAGTCTCGATTTTCCGCCGCCAGGGACAATGTCCATACCGTAAGAAGCGAGTTGTCGAATTTGATTTAACCATCCCATCCTAGGCCTACTTAGAGACGTCTGTCTGATGGTGATGGCAGGGATTAAAGCACGTCTTGAAACATGAACATGTGTTTAAAGTGACCAAATCAACCTTAGAACTGAATATTGAATTGGGAGTTCTATCCATCCGGATCTTACTTTGTCTTCTATCGTACCTTGGTTTTCTAACTTCCCAACTCTGACTCGTAGCTGCAATATAATCTTAATATCTACTCTTCTCTTATACTTACAGATATGAACGATTACTTCGCCGAGCGCAAGTGGAGGACTTAAATGAAGTTTCTGGAATCGGATGCCTTTACCAAAGCGGTGTTGATCGGTTAGGCAGACCTGTGATTGTATTTTGTGGTAAATGGTTCCCAGCGCAAGATATCGATTTAGAAAAGGTATTCCATTAGAATTTCCCTCTAAGAGGAGACAAATTAATATTTTTATTTTATATTTCAAAGGCACTGCTGTACCTGATCAAACTTCTGGATCCAATTGTTAAAAGTGATTATGTAATAGCGTACTTCCACACATTAACTTCGACAAACAATTATCCCTCATTGCATTGGCTACGTGAGGTATACAGTGTACTGCCATATAAGTGAGTTGGTTTATTAAATTTTTAAAGTTGTTTGAAAATAATTCGATTTTATACTTTTTTGTTTAGATACAAAAAGAATTTGAAGGCATTCTATATTGTGCACCCAACGTTCTGGACCAAGGTAAGCAAATTACTTTTATTAAGCTAAATGTTGAACTATTTGTATTCCCTGAACCATGCTCGTGTTGCTGCATTTGTAGAGAAATTGGGTAGTACTACAGCAGTATAGTCTGCGGTGGACGTGGAGCCAATAAGACTCTTTGAATTCAGTTACTTACTCAAATCGGTAAAGGTACTCTTCCACTTGAACGCGCCACCTAAGGCAAAGGCTTTCTTTTTTGCGTTATACCTTCGGATTAGAGTCCAAGGTTCTTTGGATCAGAGCGTCAGGGTTCGTTCGTATCCTACCCATATTAGACGATTGATATGAGTAGCGTAGTACTGGCATTCGTATGATTGAATGTCACTGCCATGAGCCCTAAAAATATTAACCCACCCCAACCATTACATCCAAATCTTTTGTAGCTATGGCGCCTATAACACAACGCAACATATGGCCAAGTCTTAGGGGCCAGTTATAGCCAAATGCATCCGTAAAAATACGAACCAGAACAAAACTGACACATTTAACCATAGCATATCATAGGAATTCAGTGGAATACTTGGTGAAACTGAATGAGAAGTTGAACAGAAAAAGTTTTTCGTACGGAAAAATTAATAAATTCGTTTTCAAGAAAAGTTTAGATTAATTGCTTAGTTTTTTTAGATGAACTGACTTTATAATTCAAAAGCAACATTTTAAGACCAAGATTGAGTTCAACTATTAAGTTTAAGTGCTCCAAAAAAGCAAAAAAATATATTTTCGGTTGCATTTTACTGATAGCTATAATTGAAGCCTTACTAGTGCCTGTTGAATATGTCCACACGTGATCATAAGATCGGCATTGAACTTGTCACTTTGTGTTACAGAAAAGTGTAACAGTTTGCAGGAATTCACTTGTTCTATAAGTACTTGCCTCGATGTGCTATGGGTCCCTTTATCTTCAGTACGTACGCAACTCTAGTAAAATGTTCTTGTGTACAAAGTTAAAGCTCTTCCAATACAACCTTAAATCCGTTCTTGAAACCTTGAATGTCTAAACCATTTGGGTAATATATTACAGGCATACGTTAGTTATTTCCTGGTTAGTTCTGAAGTGTCTAGCCACAGAGCGATAAAGAGGGGATAGATTATGTTAGCCAGGATGCGGACTTTCAGCAGCGCCCTTACTTGTGCACATAAATTGTTGTCCACTCCGGGAAGCGAGTTTCAAAGTTTACTTGTCCTATAGTCAAAGCAGCTTTGCAAGTGTGAATCCTCGCAGTTGTCAAGAGTGTCTGATATGCATTGTTTGTCAGTCTTGTAGAGCGCGCTCATGTGTCGCAATTCAAGGAAATATTTCGTTCAAATTCTGCATTAGTATTGCGTGCGTACAGTACCCTTGTACCTTACCTATATGTATGTGCGGCAATGTTTGGAGTGCGTTCAATTTTTATAGTGACTCTAAATCGATAATATCACGCATGTAATGAATTCCGGCACGAATTTTCTTTCTAAATAATTTCTTGCGACAGAATAATTCATTTTTTATAGACTTACGTTCATTCAGTGCCTGCCAATCTATACGTGTATATTGTATAGGACTCTCACAATCAATCGACTATTTACCGCATTGTGTTATTTATAACTTTCTAATATTAGAAAGAACTGACAGTGGGCTCTACAAATACTTATAAAATGCCAAAACTGGCGTCATCGTTTGGAAAATAAATAGTTATAATAAATTTTGAATAAGCCATTTATATTTTGCTGCTTGTGTGTGTAGTGGGCGAGTTTATCTTTGTTAGCGTGGAATATTTTTCAAGTTAATACTTTTCCTGGGTAGGCAGTAGAGTGTCAGTGTACGAAATGGAAACATACCTAGATCATAAAGAGGCTATTTGCGATAACAAACGAATGTCACTCAAGGGAAACTACTTCTAGGCTTATTTACTGATTCGCACTATTCTGACCTTTAAATCTTGAAGAATTTTGCCTTTTTAACGACCGAGGACATCTTGATGAGGGACTTAGGTATATAGAGAGTTTCCTCAGTGTTTCAGGCCTTACTACTCAATTCCCATCTTAGGCCAAATAAAAAGTGATTGGCGAGCGTTATTTTTCGCTTGGGTAATTTTTTAAGCGTTTGGTTTTTAAAAAGAAAAAAAAACAACGAAAATTTGCAAAATTGAGTGAAATTTTCATAAGGGTTGATAAATCAATACTTGTCATTTACTTTTTGAATATTATTTCGTGCAAATGTTGACCACGACTACGCCTCAAGTGGTCCATCCGGAATGTCCAATTTTGGCATACTTTTTCCAACATATCGACTGGTATCTCACCAATAACACGAGTTATGTTGTCTTCCAAGGCGGCAATAGTTGCTGGCTTATGCGTATAGACGAGAGATTCACATATCCCCACAAAAAATAGTCCAGCGGCGTTAAATCGCACAATCTAGGCGGCCAATTAACAGGACCAAAACGTGAGATGAATTGCTCAACAAATTCACCTCGTAATATGTCCATGGATTCGCGTGCTGTGTGGCTGGTCGCGCCGTCCTTTTGAAACCACATATCGACCATACCCATCTCTTCCATTTTGGGCAAAAAACAGTCCGAAATCCTGTTGTTGACCGGTAAACGATACTCGGGTCCCATTCCTCAGGCATACTTTCTTCCTTCTAAATCTTGACGATGAGTTGGTGTATGCTCTCCACCAAGTCATCTCCCGCTGCCTTAAATATTTCGCCCGGCAAGCCATTTGCTACAGCAGCCTTGTTAGGCTTCAGTTTAACTATTCTCACATCATTTTGGTCAGGTGGACGGAAATATTGGCTGTCATAGTCCAGATTGAAAGGTTTGGAAGAACGAATAGCGGAATTTGGGTCGTCTTCAGCATTTAACAGTCTGCAGGAGTGTTTTTTTTTATATCTTCCGTCTGTGACTCCACTAAAAGGTTTCCTTGCTCATATCTACAAGACTCTGTTCGTGTTTTGTTACCTTGACACGTTCGTTTAACCTTTTTGGTAATATTACGAACATTGCTCCTGCAACAGCACATATCTATTTGCTCAATCTCACGCCTTCTCGTGCTCTTTCTTTTTCGATATTCATCACTCCTCTTTTTTGCTCAAAGAGCTTACGACGCGCTCTCGTCCTTTTCTGCAGTTTATTATCAGCATGTGCTTGCCAGCATTCTTCATCGAGCCAAGAGTTTTGTGAGGGGTGGTCGGATGAAACCTACCACATTAGTTGCGGCGTCTCTGATGGCTTTTTGACATCGATACCACTGGTCTTCGGCACTTAATTCTGGCTGCATGGGGCTTCTCGATAGGTTAATGAATACTCATAGCATACACAATCGGCAAAGATTCTGGCAGTTTTGTTATTATTGCAGACGTTCAACGTCAAATACCGTCACAGTATTATTCCTATGTTGGGGAGTTTGAGATATCCGCATTCGTACCTTGGCTACAACAAGGCAGTGGTCCGTGTCTATATTGGCCGCTCGAAAAATTGAAAGATTTACAATAATGGAAGTGTGCCTTACGTTGATAGCAACATTTTCAATTTAGCTGACAGTTTTATAATCTGGTGGAAGCAATTTTTTTTTTTATGAATATTGAGGTGAGAAAACCGTGTGCCCTTCAAGTCCTTTTCCAGTCGTCGAGAGGCTCGTTCACGAACTTAGGCTTGGTGCGGCTTTTCGCAAGCTCAAGACCTTTTGCCTAAGGCTGTTGAGTATGATAAATCCACATCCAAATAATCCTTTGCACGCCTCCTTCAATATTAATTGCGCTCTTATTGACTTTGACAACGTAAACCTACACATAATAATAATTTTTATTGAACAAACAACAAAAAGTGAATTACAACTTTGATATGTCTGTCGTCTTTTGACGAATGTGGTTCTTGATTTATTTTTAAATCTAATATCAAATTTCATTATTTTATTTTTGTATTATGTTGACTATAAATTAAATTCATCGACTAACCCCCAGTTTCACAGTGGGAGTTTAAACTACCTACACTTTAAGCTTTAGTTCAACAATTAATTCTGTTTCACAATTTCGTTTAAACCTTGAACAGAGTTCATTCTATAATTTAAGTTAAACTACAGTATTCTGCCGTTTAAACCTCCGATCAGCCGATTGTCAAAAACACAAATATTTGACGTTGTTTTGCGTATTCTTTGAAAGAAAAGACAAGGAACAATTTTAGAAAAGTCGTATAAAAGATAAGTACTGTACAATACTATCAAATTCATTCATCAAATTTAGTTGAACTGAGTTCAATTGAACTGAAGTTTAGATTATATTGTGAAACCGGACGAGTTGAACTTCAAATTTAAACTCACGTTCAGGTTAAGTTGAAGTTTAGTTTAAACTTCCAGTGTGAAACTGGGGGTAACAGTTTCCTATACCAAAAGACTTCGTTTACAAATTTGTGTAGCGGGTTCCATCGGTCTGAATAAATTTGGTCAAAATTTGCAGCTCTTAATTTTCTTGTTGTTCGTTGCTCTACAAGCTTTAGACATTTTCCCAAAAAGTGAGTCACGTTCTTCTCCTCGTTTAGATTGCATATCGAACGTTTTGTGGCCTCTCATCTTCTGTATTTGTTTGCATTTAGTCCAACCAGTTCAGTTCTGACTTTCTAATGTCCATGCAATTTGCGAAGTTTTGAACGCGTCTAGGTTTGAGTATACGTAACGTGACCAACTCTTTGACAGGTCAGCGTTGTAAAACCGAGATCGGAAAACTGTATAAAAACTGTACCATTTTAACATCGAATTATATGTTTTTTTTTAACTATTCAAATGGTAGTGGCGTGGAGGTGGCGTGGTGACCAAGTGGCAGGTGGCATAGGAATGGTGTCCTGATGAAATGGCGGCGAAGTGCTATGAAAGTGATTTAACACACACTGAAGAGGCAAACAACGTATGGTGTTACCGTTTCATCAGTTCCTAAATTCTTGGACGTTTCGACATTATGTTAAATTCTTGGTCGTTTCTCATGTTTTTAGTTTCCGTGTAAACAAAAATATGCAGTTGTAATGCCAAAATCCACGTCGTAACCAGCCTCTACACCTGCCACTTAAACACCACGCCACTGACACATCACTTCGAAGCGCGCCTTGTCTTCTTATATAAAAGTCTGTTCCATTACTTTTAAATCTTACGAATTTTTACGCATTTTTACTCAATGTTGTTCCTTAACTTGAAAAATTCGTTAAAGAAATTGGCTCGAGACAGCCCCTCCTTTACTCGTAAAGTAAATTCGCTAGGTACCTACCTAATATTTTTTTCATGTGGAAAAACTGTATGCTGTATATGTTTTTCTGACAATTTCGCGCTGTATCGACTGACTGAAAAACTGTAGTATACAGCGAAAAACTGTACAGTTGGTCAATTTAAGTATACGCCATATGCGCTATTGTTTGCTTCGTCTAAATTTGTCCTAATTTACTCAGCTCTCAAAGTTTCCAATAGTTCCAAATAGCTATCATTCCTACCAAATTGACTGTGTCTACGAGTTGTTGTTAATGTTATTCTCTCAAACAATAATTCATAGACTTCAAAAATATCCTTTGCGTTTTTGCTTCATATATCTGTGTTTAAGATACAATTACCCCAATCAATGCCTGCAGTAACGCCGATTGTCTGCATTTCTCTAAACCAGTAAATTTTCCGTTCTATAACTTTTTTGGATAACAGATAAGGTAGCCGATGTGATTCATATCATATCGGAAGATTGTTAATTGGATATACTCCATGTGATGCTTTAGTATCAAAAGATGTAGATCAGGGGCTCCCGTTTCTAGATTTAATGCGTAATTTGGATTGAAACTCGGCAATCATTAATCATTCACACTATTTGAACGAATTCCTTTCGAATTTAAGCACTAATAATCATTTTTTTCTTTGAAGATATTTTTCCAAACTAATAATTTAATTTTCTCTTCCAGATGATGACGTGGTGGTTCACAACATTTATGGCTCCCGCAATCAAAGCTAAAGTTCACTCATTGCCTGGTGTTGAACACCTGTACTCTGCTATTTCCAAAGACCAACTAGAAATTCCCGCATACATCACCGAGTACGATATGGCCGTAAGTATTAACAAATAAAAAAATTCCTTTGAACTTTAATTCAAACATTCCATTTCAGACAAATGGACTTCATTATTTTACGCCAGTACAGACACCCACATAGGCCAGAGCATTTGCTTCAATATGAATATGATTATTACTTAAGTTTAAACTTTTATATTTCGTACTTATTCTTGTGAATTAAAACTATACGTTTTATTTTTAAATATTTTACTAATCAACATTTAATTTAATTTATTCATTAAAACTTTAAACTTGTAACAAACTTATTTAACAAGAAAATGCTTCTAGGAACCGTGAATACCAATATGTAGGTGATAAATCATTCTTATGATGGTAGACAGTACATACATACTAAACTAAATTGTTATATAAAAAAAAAGAAAAGAAAAATTAAAAATAAATTGTTATAGCTAATGCGGATCAAACAAACGAATTGATGAAAAAAAAAAAACAAAACAAAAACAACCTTATAATTACCTTACATCGTAAAAAGTTAACAATCGAACACGTTTGATGTTTCCCCCACTAAATAAACATATTTTCCAACAAAAAAAAAACCCAAATTTGTTTCTTCCTTTCAATTGCTTACATGTAAATAAAACCATTGAAATCACAAACAAATTCTGATGATCAATTACCATTAACACTCAGGGATTGGTTGAGAAGAAAATTGCGTAAAAAAATAATTGCCGATTCAATTAACTGAATACAATACAAAAGGGGAGCTAAAAACACAGAAACATATATATTTACAAGCGGCATATATTTGTCTATATCTACCAAACAAAGAAATATATAAAAAAAAAAAACAATACAAAAGTTGTGAAGCAATTGAAACAAAATAAACAAACAGAATAGTAAATAAATATGTAAATTATATTTTATACAAAACCTTGCTATTGTAGTACAACCAATAACTTTTATTCACAAAATATACACTACACATATCGTCAGTATATTCGTTCAAGTCGTCATTATTTCGAGTTGACTTCCTCTTAGTAGACCTGCTACCACCCTCAGTTTAACCCACATAGTTGTAAGGACATATTCAAATTAACTCTTCTGCGACTTATTTGAATATACCAACGATATTTGTTTTCTCAATACTAAAAGAAACAAAAACATTTTCATTTCCCGAAATGTAGGTAGGGCCTTAGTAATTTCCGTTACTATTTTTATGCACGTATGTATTTGTTGTTATCTTAGATCAACTAGTATTAATTTAGCGTGCCAAGTCAATAAAATACAAAATACTACACAATTTCATTTGGATTCCTACGATTTCTAGTATTTCGGTTAATAAATTTAGAACAAAAAACAAAACAAAATAAAACTTTAAACTTAGCATTCGATTTAGCCAATCTATTTAAATAAAATGAGAAACATTAAATAAATACGATTATTACGAAATTGGCCTTAATTAGAAATATATAAATGCATATAATACAAATCCCAACGTTAATAAACAAAAGAAAAAACAAAAAACAACAAAAACATGTTTAGAATAACCTTAGTTTATTGATAATGAATTTATTGTTGCATACTATTTAAACAGTAGTAATGAATCGTTCCACCAAGTATTATATTAACAAAAAAAGAAAAATAAACAATAATACAGAAATAAAATATAAAAAAAAATCGTGAAAAAGTTACTATATTTGCATTGAACATGTATAAATAAATTATACCATTACAGTTCTCTCATTCGAACTCTTATATTGTATAAAACTTTTGCTCATTTATTGCAAACTAAAGGAAAAACGCATTTTTCAAACTCAATTCTTATCGTCTCACACAAGAGTAGTTGATATATAAATATATCTTTGTTTGTTTGGTTTTTTTACTGTACAATACATAAAAATTCATTCTCGAGTGTACTACTTTTGAGTTTTAGATCTTTACTACGGTGTTTTTTCAATAATTCCATAATGCACACATTTCATTCGTGTTATGCGTTTCTAATAAGAAAAAAAAATTAACGAAAAATAAATAAATATATGCTGAAATATTGAGCGGAATCTATAAGAAATTGTTATGTTTTTCCCATTTTACTATAGCGTAGGTGGTCGATATTTAAAAGAAAAATCATTGTTTTTGTATATATACAATTTAATAAAATAAAGAATTTGTAATTCGGTTGCGGAAGTTAAAACGTTTCTTTTTTAATTGCTTTTAAAGAACGGAAAAATGTCCCAACCGACAAAGGATGGAAAATTAATTTCTCACGGACGTCTTAAAGAAAAGGTTAAGTAGCTTCCGAACTGATCAAAATTTCAGAATTATTTTAATCGAATTGGAACGTAGGCGAATTTGGTTGGTTGATGGTTTCGTGTGCCATACTAAAAACAGATCATATAAGATCTCCATACTTCTACTAGTTGAACCATTTTGAGCTCTTTATAAAGTGTAAGAGGCTTCTGATGTCTGTGTTTATCAGATCACCCAAGTCTTTGTAATGGAAGGCTCAAGTGAAGCTTCCTTCTACGGGAGAGAGCTGGTCAGGAACAAAGAAGGTGAGGAATAGTTTCGTCCTCTTCCTCATTCATATCTACCCTGGCCTAGACTTGAAGCATGTTTTCCTATCAGACAGTGTCCAGTAATGACACTTATATGTGGTCCCGATATGCAATCTGTTGAGAGAAATAAATTTCTTAGAGCGTTTCAAATCCAGCTTAGGCCAAATTTGTTTTGCCACTAGACAAGTGGTGCCACTTGTCCACCTAAGATGTGTACTTTCAATAGCATCCAGCTTAAATCTTTTTTTGCAAGTAGCGATTTGTATCCCTTTATCCGCCAGGATGGATCGAATTGTTCCTATTCTAGCGAGTTCATCCCTGGAATGTCTATGCCCCGACCCAAATTAGGTGAATATTGTAGGCCATCTCCGTAAGAGACGATTGGCAGTCGATAAATAGTTAGTTAATAAATGTTAACAATAAAATATACAAATATAAAACACTAGCATGAAATTAATGCTATAGGCGCCTTTTCTGTAGAAATTAAATGTTCGTTTTGTGATGGTGGAATAATGTTCAAATGTGTACCATCAACGCACATTATTACTCAGGAAAACTGCTTGATCGATGAAAACATTCTTATGCTAAACTTTTCTCAGCTTCACACATTTCGAGCTTTACCTAAATTATCTCACTAATAACCACGCGAAATAGCTATTTAGGTGACGGATTGCTGGCGGATTTATTGTGGATAGAAAATAAACAAATTCTTGTGACGAATGGATCGAATCGCTTTTGGAAATACAAAAATACCAATCCGCCGCGCATTTGGAAATAAGCCCCCAGCAATTCGACACCTAAACAGCTATCTCTTTTGAATGGACGTTTTTGGAAATACAAAAATACAAATTCGCAATGAAAAGCGATCTGTCGTTCTTTTGGAAATTAGCCTCTAGAGCTCTCCGGGAGGAAAAACAAAAAATTAGAGAAATTAGAGAGAACCTCTTCGTTATTGTAAAGAGCACTTTCTCCGCACTTTGATGCCTTCTGTTTGAGATTAAATTCGTCATAGTCTGCTCCATCTCTCTTCGCATACGAAGTAACGTCCGTGGCAGCGATGCCAACTCAAAAATGTGATTTAGAGCAAGAAATGTGATTTCAGGGCTAGCTTAGGGCCAGACCAAACGACTTTAGTATATATCTACACCGTTTTGATGTTTTTTGACTTACAAAATACTTAAACAACATTTTAGTTTTAAATAATTAAAGCTACATTTTCACAGAAAAACAGTTTTATAGTAATAATTACATGCATAAGTTGTGGGAACCGCTTGAAATGTATGCCTTATTTACATTACACATTACACAAAACATAAAACATTATAATAACATACAAAACATACAAAACAAACAACACACTATTTCTGTTTCGGCCCTAACGGAAAGCATTCATAGGGTTTTCAGCCGTAAGCATAAAATGCACGACGGCGAAACCTGGCAAAAAAAAAAAAATTATTATTCCTCAAAGGACTCGGGCAGAGACTTTTTCGAGAACCGTCTAAGTAGGCAGACGTGAAAAAAAATAATACAATAAAAATTGAGAAAAAATGGGAGGAATCGGTCAGGAAATAAAATTTGATATCTACCGATAAGACAAAAAAAAATATTTTTTTTTCTTGTGATATCTGCATAGTTTGTGTTAGACCTCGGGTTTCTTGAAAGATAAAAAAAAAAAAAATATATATATGTATATAAAATACATCCAATCCAAGAAGAAAAAAAAATACTAAACGAAATTAAAAGAAAAGAAAATGGATTTGGTATTTTTTTTTTATTTAAATAAAATTAACCAAAATAGTGAAAGATTATTAAGTGCCCAAATCCTGGAAAAAGTGCCTAAAACTAATAAAACTGCTCCATTTCATAATTCCCGATTATCCCTAAATGAAGGAGGAATCAAAATACAAAAAAAAAAAAAGTGTATAGCTATGTACTTAAAGGAGTGCCTAATACTTAAATGGTGAATCTACGTCATCGATAGCCCGTCTGAAAATTTTAGAAGATCCTGGTCTTACCTACTTATCTCTACTGAAATTCAAACTTTTCCCGTTTCTCAAATTCCTTTTTTTTTTTAATTTTTCTGTAATGTTCTCTGCTTTTTTTTTTTGTGACTTTAGTGTTAGTTCGAATATGTCTTAAGTGTTTTTTTTTTTTTGTCTTTTTAAGTGTTTGTATTATACTATTCTAAGACATAATTTTCTGTTTATCTCTTTTGTGTTTTGTGGTAAATTCTATTTCTCCGCATTTAATTTAAATTACCTATAGTTTGAGTGTTTCGTGTTATTGTGTACATGATAAACGGTGTATTTAAGAGGGCATATTTGGAAATATGTATAACCGCGAGTTTTTAATATCCTTAATATCATTTCTATCCCAATAGCATATCCAGTTCAGTGTTGTGCACATCACCGCCCGGATATACAGGTAATTCTTTGGTTTACTTTTCTAATTTTTTTTTTCCTCTTACTTCTCGTTTTTTTTATTTTTCGTTCATTCCGCGTATGTATATTATTTAAATACATATATTTTGAAGACCCGTACGTATAATTATTACGTATCTACTCTTTTTTATTATTATCTATATAGTATAGATACTAGATATATATTTCCAATTTTTGGCCTTGACCGCGATGGTGACCAAAATTTGTTTTTTCTTTTGATTGAGCTCAAAAAGAACTATTAAGTGCGTTAGAGCTAGAATTTTTCACGTTTAGAAATTCAATCATAAATTGAATAAACTATTTCTTAGGTAGGTATTCTTTAATTTTAAAATATTGTGTTCTCTTCTTTTTGCCATTTTAATTAAAAATTGTATCTCAATACCATTTTAAGTTATTCGTTATGTACATAGGTATATGATATCTTATGTTTATAATTATTAATATGTATGTATTTGTATTATGGATTAATTAGTTTATAATAAATAAATGTGCATGTTTTGGTGGAATTCCTTCTATTCTTATTTATGAAGAACACAACATTTTTTTTGCAGGTCTTTTATATTTTAAATAGGTATCATTTTTAAGAAAAAATGATACTTTAAGAAACTTAAAGTGGGGTGACCGAAAGCGATGAGGCTGAAGAGAGTGAAGTAGACGGTTTTGTATATTGTTTATTTAGGGGTTGTCACAAAAACCGGAGCTAGTGGCAACCATGGTATCTTTCCTGGTAACAGGAAAGGTAATGGGGAGGGCAGCTCCTTGGTACCCATAACACCAGGGGTACCATATGTCTTGGGAAAAGAGAGGAGGCCGATCAGAACGCCGCTATCCTGACGTTACATCAGTTGTAGCATGCGGTCTGATCGAGTGGTTTCGAGTACCTTTTCTTCAAAATTTAAAATCCAATTTTCTTTCCTTTCCTTTTTGCTATCCCATCCTTTTTCCTTCTTCTTTAGAATCAAATTTTATCCTAGGCATGTAAGGTACGGCCCACGTTGGGCGCCACCTGTAACGGTATAAAATGACCTTCCACCTTTGTAGACACAGGAATCTACTATATTTGGCTTTCGGTGGAAGGGTGTCCGGTCGACGACGGTTTAGGCGGCATGCTAGCTTTAAGCTCGTGCTAAGCTCGTCAGTGGGGTGGGGTCTTTAACCAGCTTCCGGACCTTCAAGTTTCGGATGGTTTTGTTTATAAGAAGGTTAGGCACTGCACAGGTCATCCTATTGAAGACGACATGGTGTGGAAGCTATGGGTTCCATTTGAGCTAACCGAAAAACTTATCCTTCTGGCACATCAACCACCAAAAGCAGCACATGGTGGCGTTGCGAAAACTTTGTACCGTCTTCGAAATCGTTTTTACTGGCCTAATATGGCGGCTCACGTAAAAACAATGATTTCGAATTGTGACGTGTGTAAAAGTTCAAAAGCCCCTAATTTCACTCTGAAGCCTAAGATGGGAAGAGCGTTTGTGGTTGAAAGGCCATATCAGCATGTTTATGTCGATTTTCTAGGTCCTTATCCTAGGTCGAAGAGCGGAAATAGCTATATAATCGTTTGTCTTGATCAGCTGACGAAATTCGTTCACATACATCCGTTACGAAAAGCCACAACGAACAGCGCTGTGAAGTTTCTTGAGGAGCAGGTGTTTTCTTTATTCGGAGTACCCGAATCTATCCTCACGGATAATGGAAAACAGTTTGTGAGTAAGGATTTCGCTAAGTTTCTCACCTCATACGGTGTCACTCACATAAGAACTGCTGTCTACTCACCTCAAGCGAATGCCAGTGAAAGAGTCAATCGTTCGGTTATAGCCGCTATTCGATCTTATATCGATAAGGACCAGAGACATTGGGATAAACACTTATGCTCGATAGGGAGTGCACTTCGATCCACTATTCATTCGGCCATTAACATGTCACCACATGAGGCTTTGTTTGGACAGTGTAAAGTTGAGCACGGGTCTGACTACAAACTTTTAAAATCGTTGAAAGCCGTCAACAATTCCGATTTTGAAGTTTTGCCCAAGTCATCCAAAATGAATATTATACACTCTTATTTGAAAGAGTCACTTGCTAAGGGACACGATGTGTACGCACACACTTATAACACTCGTAGCAAGGACGTCAAATTCAAAAAGGGTGATATGGTATTTAAACGAAATTTTGTACTGAGTGATGCGAGTAAACATCTCAACGCTAAACTTTGTCCAAAATTCGTCAAGGCAAAAATAAAAGCCGTACATAGCAATAATCTGTACGAACTGCAGGACTTAAAAGGCCATTCACTAGGAATTGTACACGCCAAAGACATACGTTTTTAACACACATTTCAAGCTTTTCTTTTTCATTTCTTTTCTCGAACGAGGACGTTCATCGAAATGAAAATGTGGTGTGGGAACCGCTTGAAATGTATGCCTTATTTACATCACACATTACACAAAACATAAAACATTATAATAACATACAAAACATACAAAACAAACAACACACTATTTCTGTTTCGGCCCTAACGGAAAGCATTCATAGGGTTTTCAGCCGTAAGCATAAAATGCACGACGGCGAAACCTGGCAAAAAAAAAAAAATTATTATTCCTCAAAGGACTCGGGCAGAGACTTTTTCGAGAACCGTCTAAGTAGGCAGACGTGAAAAAAAATAATACAATAAAAATTGAGAAAAAATGGGAGGAATCGGTCAGGAAATAAAATTTGATATCTACCGATAAGACAAAAAAAAAATATTTTTTTTTCTTGTGATATCTGCATAGTTTGTGTTAGACCTCGGGTTTCTTGAAAGATAAAAAAAAAAAAAATATATATATGTATATAAAATACATCCAATCCAAGAAGAAAAAAAAATACTAAACGAAATTAAAAGAAAAGAAAATGGATTTGGTATTTTTTTTTTATTTAAATAAAATTAACCAAAATAGTGAAAGATTATTAAGTGCCCAAATCCTGGAAAAAGTGCCTAAAACTAATAAAACTGCTCCATTTCATAATTCCCGATTATCCCTAAATGAAGGAGGAATCAAAATACAAAAAAAAAAAAAGTGTATAGCTATGTACTTAAAGGAGTGCCTAATACTTAAATGGTGAATCTACGTCATCGATAGCCCGTCTGAAAATTTTAGAAGATCCTGGTCTTACCTACTTATCTCTACTGAAATTCAAACTTTTCCCGTTTCTCAAATTCCTTTTTTTTTTTAATTTTTCTGTAATGTTCTCTGCTTTTTTTTTTTGTGACTTTAGTGTTAGTTCGAATATGTCTTAAGTGTTTTTTTTTTTTTGTCTTTTTAAGTGTTTGTATTATACTATTCTAAGACATAATTTTCTGTTTATCTCTTTTGTGTTTTGTGGTAAATTCTATTTCTCCGCATTTAATTTAAATTACCTATAGTTTGAGTGTTTCGTGTTATTGTGTACATGATAAACGGTGTATTTAAGAGGGCATATTTGGAAATATGTATAACCGCGAGTTTTTAATATCCTTAATATCATTTCTATCCCAATAGCATATCCAGTTCAGTGTTGTGCACATCACCGCCCGGATATACAGGTAATTCTTTGGTTTACTTTTCTAATTTTTTTTTTCCTCTTACTTCTCGTTTTTTTTATTTTTCGTTCATTCCGCGTATGTATATTATTTAAATACATATATTTTGAAGACCCGTACGTATAATTATTACGTATCTACTCTTTTTTATTATTATCTATATAGTATAGATACTAGATATATATTTCCAATTTTTGGCCTTGACCGCGATGGTGACCAAAATTTGTTTTTTCTTTTGATTGAGCTCAAAAAGAACTATTAAGTGCGTTAGAGCTAGAATTTTTCACGTTTAGAAATTCAATCATAAATTGAATAAACTATTTCTTAGGTAGGTATTCTTTAATTTTAAAATATTGTGTTCTCTTCTTTTTGCCATTTTAATTAAAAATTGTATCTCAATACCATTTTAAGTTATTCGTTATGTACATAGGTATATGATATCTTATGTTTATAATTATTAATATGTATGTATTTGTATTATGGATTAATTAGTTTATAATAAATAAATGTGCATGTTTTGGTGGAATTCCTTCTATTCTTATTTATGAAGAACACAACATTTTTTTTGCAGGTCTTTTATATTTTAAATAGGTATCATTTTTAAGAAAAAATGATACTTTAAGAAACTTAAAGTGGGGTGACCGAAAGCGATGAGGCTGAAGAGAGTGAAGTAGACGGTTTTGTATATTGTTTATTTAGGGGTTGTCACAAAAACCGGAGCTAGTGGCAACCATGGTATCTTTCCTGGTAACAGGAAAGGTAATGGGGAGGGCAGCTCCTTGGTACCCATAACACCAGGGGTACCATATGTCTTGGGAAAAGAGAGGAGGCCGATCAGAACGCCGCTATCCTGACGTTACATCAGTTGTAGCATGCGGTCTGATCGAGTGGTTTCGAGTACCTTTTCTTCAAAATTTAAAATCCAATTTTCTTTCCTTTCCTTTTTGCTATCCCATCCTTTTTCCTTCTTCTTTAGAATCAAATTTTATCCTAGGCATGTAAGGTACGGTAGTCCGGAGGCCGGTTAAAGACCCCACCCCACTGACGAGCTTAGCACGAGCTTAAAGCTAGCATGCCGCCTAAACCGTCGTCGACCGGACACCCTTCCACCGAAAGCCAAATATAGTAGATTCCTGTGTCTACAAAGGTGGAAGGTCATTTTATACCGTTACAAAGTATTGCCTGAAAATATAAATTAAACACTGTGCTAAAAGGGAAATTTACAGTGCTAGATCGAATGAAACAGTGCTAGAAATTCACAATTGGGCTAGGTTTGGCATCGCTGGTCCGTGGCTTGCCGGTTTTTTTCGAGAACGGTTGTCTATTCCTTAAGACAAGTGGCACTTACCGCCATCTCTGAGCGGAAAAGATTATCATTGTAATAATGGCCTCCTAATGAACTAGTACCATAATATTTTCTGCCCAAGAGTATATAAAACCACGACTAACTTCAAGTCGTCCTCTTTTTTTTATATTACCTATGTCGGAATGAACAAGTCACGAGGCCTCTAAGCCGCCATAATTAATAAAATAATGCGTGCGCGAAGAAAAAGAAAGTTCGCATTAATATTGCGTCGATTCATTTGGTCCGCGCATTGTTTCGCAGTGCTCTAAACGCCACACGCTCCATCGACAGCATCGACAGTGCTGTGGTTGGCGTAGCCATCCTTTATTACATATTACCACCTGCAGTCAGCAGTGCCACCATTTCAGCCCACATCATACAGCCTTTCATATCATATTATTTAACGCTACATATCCGCTCCGTCAACCTATCATCGACAGCATTGTAAATAGGGTCTTTTGGTACACATCAACATCGTCTCACTCGCATCTGTGGCACATCGTCATAAACTACCTCACTGCGAAATCTTGATCAATGGCAGCCTAACTTCCAAGTGAGTACAATAGCTATATTCAGTGCATTTTATTTTTATTTTGCTATATGTATGTATGTATAATCATAAAAACATATGTTAGAAGTTTGTTACATAAGTGCGCGCCCACTAGAGTTTGAAATCACGCTTACTATTCGATCTGTCTTATTTCGGAAATATTAAAAAAAAAAAAGGGAATACATACCTATCTGTCATTCGGTAAATTCTGGAACTTTCTGGAGCTAAATACATAAAAAGAAATACATTTAATTTACACGAGTTGCGCTTTTAAGGCTACTACATTCGGCACAAAGTAAAGTACTTGCACGAAAATGTTTTTCCCTTTTCACCCCATTTCAAATCTGTATTTTTCTCTCAACTTTTCACAAAGTGTATTAGGTAGCGTTTACCTATAGGTACTCAACTTTCAAATGACACGCCCATGCACATGACATGCACAAAAAAGTTTGCACCAATTACTGATCTCGCCAATAGAGGGCTCTGATGTGACTAAATTGTCGCATTTTTGTTTACCATGGAAACGAACCTTTTTGGACAAAATGCTTGTTTTGTTTGGGTTTTGCAATTGTTTTTCCACCAATCAAACCGTTCAAACTTGCACCTACACCTGCCGAACGTGCCACCGGCGTCATCACTCCCTCTTGCACTTGACACCGTATTCCCCTCCTAGTGCGCCTTCTAATAACGAGGTAGTCAACGTCTCTTCATCCATCACGATACAGATGCCCTCTATTAAAGAATTATTTTCCGAAATTCTACTAGTGCGACTATGTTACTGACGGTAACCTTTGGGCTATTCGCACTATTTCTCATTTAGCTGAAAATCAAAGTGCGAATTATCCACTTGCATCCCGAATTAAGTCCGAGTTTGATGTCGGTGGTGTATTTTCTGGTGCGCTCATAACAACTTCACTGCAAAGGAGGCGCAACGAGAATTTATCCAGCTATCAAATCGGCGGGGCTCAGCCTCCGAAAGTTGGCTTTGAATACTTCTCCTTGAGCACTTATCGCGAGAGCATGTAAATAAATAAATAAATAGCCAGGCGGATATACAGAGACACCCTAGGCAGTGTTGCCAGAAGGTTATGATGGAATATCCCAGATCAACCGTTAAAAAATCCCTTTTCGATGGACTTTATCCCTTTTTGTTAGAATACTAGAATACCCCCCCCCCCCCCCCACCCCCCGCTAACAAAAAAAAAACGAGATAAAAGAAACGCAAATAGAATGACTTCATTTTTTTCTGACTTTACATACGGTTACATATATCTACAATTTCTTAACAAAAAAATAATAGGGGTATTCATGCAACGTCGTAAACTCGTCGTAAACGTCGTAAGTTTACGACGTGATAAATGAACTGTCAAAATTTGTATGGAAAATCATTTACGACGAGATGGTAAACTTACTACGCGAATTTGTATGGAAAACCGAGATGGTAAACTTACGACGAGGTTGTTGTGACATTTCACACTTGAAATAAGGGCGCGAAATCAGAAAAAAATACTTTGCATGCATTTATAATACTTTTGCTGCATTTATAAATAGAAATTGCACATTTTACTATTCCAAGTGTAGGATAATTAGTTAGTCCATCAAGTTGTATTAAGCAAACAAGTTTTAAAAGATAATAAATTCACAATTCAAGAAAAGTTCCATTTTCAGTCGTTTTTCATTACTAAATTGTGAACGTCGTTTTGTGGCTTTCAGCGCCTTACAGAATGACAGTGAAATTTTCCACATGACGTTCGGCGTACGCTAATGGGATCCACAAGGAGTTTAACGACAACTTTCGTAATCATCGTAAACGCCACTGGAAATAATGGTGAATGTGATGCGAAACATTCCGAATCAGAAGTTAAAATCCGAATCTAAGCTACAAACCTTAAAAAATAACTGCCGCTGAGTTTTTGCTAGTATAAATAAAAACAAATTGCTCTCCTCTTTTCTGTATAGTGTATATTTTTGTTTTTTTTTTGTTTGTTTTCATTTCATCAAATTAACATTACAATAATATATATGTTATATATTTTTAATAAATATATTTGTCACTCATGTCCGTTTACCATTTTCTTTATTTTAAACATTATACTTCAAAACGAACGCTAAAATTTGCAAAGAATCTAATTAAATATATAAAAAAAAACTAGATATGTATAACTAAACAACTGAATTAAAATTTCTGTTAAATCTCACTACTTATAGCTTCGTTTGTTTTTGGAAAGCACATTCTTTTCAGTGTCATTCCAATCATTTTATATTTCATTAGAAATCTCTCCACAATTATTTATGTGTGTCTATTTACAAAACGCGATAAGTTGCTTAAAATTGTTAAAAATAAAATAGATAAACCTTTTTTCAAAAATATATATATATCAAGCATACAAAACTGAAAGAAAAACTCTTCAAACCCTCGTGAGTTGAAATGTATTAACTGAAAATATTACTTCTATTGTGAGTGCGATAGAGCTCAAAGATCTACAATGCTTTAGCGAACAAGATGGCGGACCAGTAATTAAAATTATAATCTAAATAGAATCCTTAAAATATTCAAATTGTAAATTGTATTTGGATGTCCGTATTTCGGGATAAACAAAAAACTATAAGAATTTTATTAAACTTCTTGAGTTCCATATAATATCTAAAAAAAAAATTAAAACTAGCTTCCTTTAACTGGACAAACCTACTCTTTCGTAGTGTAGCTACAAAACATGATTCGGGATTATGATGACAATGACGATGATGATGATGGTGGTCGAACGGGAGGTCGTGAATAGTTAACAATATTGTTTTGTTTGAAAACTTTCTTCCACTTTATTTATTATCGACGGCTGCGATGTGATCGGCTTCTTCGCCCATTGAAAAACGTTCCCACATCCGTGAGAAGAGCATCTCTAAACCTTTCGCATATTGCGAGCAATCGAACAACGGACTCTCCACACGCGCCTTCCACACTTTGGCACGCATTGCCTTGAGATATTCACGATCGGTGCCAAGACGGACCGCAATCTCTTGATATTCTTGACGTGTGCGAGCAATTAACTCGGGACAACCGAGAGTTGCTAGTTGTGAAGCTGCCACTCTGTAAAGAAGAAAGTGTCAATAGTAGTGGTGGTGTTTCGCGTGATAGATACATACCTTGAAGCTAGTGTTTCGCCTGGAAGTGTCACGACCGGTGTTCCCGTCCAGAGGACATCCATAGATGTAGTGTGTCCATTGCAAAGTGGTGTGTCAAGGCAAACATCAGCCAATTGACCACGTCGAACGTGTTCTTCTTTAGCCGCTACGTTTGAGAAAATGACTCGCTCGGAAGAAACTCCTAGAAAAATACAATTGAAATGGGTTAGAAAACATTTTAAGTGTATACGAGTGGGGAATGTGGAAAAATGGGACAAAAAGCTAAGCTTTGGTAGAAGTAAAAACTTGTTACAACCGACCATAGTTAGTGCTTATAACGCGCCACTGTGACAACAAATCCTCAGTTATCTGATTCATGATGTCATTTATTTTGAGCGTCCTCATAAAAGACTAGTGTTGCTTGACGAGTGAACTATTTAACTACATATCAACGAAAATGTGACAACCAAAGGACTTACAACTAGCACTGTCAATGTACATCCTATAAACATGTTCACTCACCTAAGTCTTCGACGGTCTTCTTAATGTTCTGCTCACCCACAGCTGGGAAACGCAACAGCCACAGCACTGAATTTGGCACATGCTTCAACACATAGACCCACGACTGGAGTGTCAACGGATCGATCTTGTACAACTGATTAAAGTTGCAGTAAACAATTGCATCGTCGGGTAGGAAGTACTGGCGTCTGGTTGTTATAACAATATTCTGTGGCACCTCCTCGCCGGTTGCTGCTTTGTTATTTGTCTGTGTCGTGGCCAATCCATTCTGCACAACAACTCCATTCAGTGAAGTCTGTACCTGTCCTTGGGCAATCATCGACACTATTTGTGTGGTGTTTGGTAATTCAGCGACTTTGAGCGAAATTTCCATTGGCTTTTGTGAGTTGATCACTTCTCGGATCTCCTTGACGTCAGTATTCTCAACCAAGGGAGACAAATCAGTTGCATTAATTACAGCAACATTGTCAGCTACTCTGGCCCCAGATCCGGCCTGTAAATCGCTCACAATCAGACGCTCCTTCAAGTGAGGGAACATTTGTTTATGGTCACCAATAAAGTATGTGTACGGCATATAGGCCAATTTCTCACTGTACTGTCCGGCCAGCTTCATTGGGCTGGTCACCGAATCAGTGATTATGTAGTCCATGAACGAGGCACCACTGGTGCCGGGATAGCCTAACCACATCACCTGCACGGGAGCTGGACGCAGAGCAAAGATCTCATTGCGTGCACCTTTGGTGTAGCCGTTCATGTTGACCAAAATGTGAATACCATCCGCGAATATGCGATCGGCAGCCTTGCCATTGCATGCCACCTGTGACAAATCTATGAAATGCTCTGATTCGCTTAAAATCTTTCCGCGGAATGTTGTACCGTCATCTGGACTGAGGGCATAGCAGAAGATTTCTACGCGCGTCCTATCGTGCAAGCCGGGAACCGATTGCATCAAATGCGAAGTTGGATGATTGCCAAAGTCACTGCTCACGTAACCAACCTTTAGGCGACCATGCACCTCTCTGGAGAACTTATACGGCGGCTTGTGTAGCACGTGAACCTTTTCAAGGCACAGATTTGCGTGTCTGGCTGCAATAGCTCGTCTGAATTCATGCGTCAACGGATACAACATCGAATGATGTGGATGCACCGATGGCAGACGATTCTTTTCCAATTGTTCGGCCACAATGCTGACCAATTTTTTCATGCGCGCCTCATAGTCTGTCCAGTCGCATACAATCTGTAGGCAATGTGCCAGATTGCAGTAGGCATCGGGAAAGTCGGGCTTCAGTTTGAGTGCCGTTCGATACGATTGAATGGCGTCCGGGATATTGCCAGAGTCCTTGTGAATGCTCGCCAAATTGCTGTGTGCGTCGGCGAAGGCCGGATTTATTTGTATGGCCCGGGTGTAGCATTGAAGTGCCCCGGCGACATCCTGTAACTCCTTCAAGGTATTACCCATATTTGAATAGGCATCGGCGAATGTCGGCTGAATGCGAATCGCTTCCTTATAATGCATCAGAGCCTCGTTAAGTTTACCCTGTTGCTGTAGTACTGATGCCAAGTTGGAATGTGCAGCAGCAAATTCTGGGAACACTTCGAGTGCCTTCAGATACAGACGAGTGGCTTCTTCGATGTAACCTTGTTCGCGTTTGATGTTGGCTAGATTGTTGAGAGAGTCCGCATGACTGGGACAGAGGCGAAGGGCGGTGTTGTAGCATTCTTCTGCTTCTTTCACCTAAAAGAAACAAGAAACTCGAATTAGTAAGGAGAATATGAAAAAAATGGTAAATGCTTGTGGGGTTGACGGAAATAACTCTCATTGTCTAGTGTTAAAGATCAGCCTAGGTGCTTTCTATTTGTCCAAAGGGTCTTAAGATTTGACCACTGTCCTACCTCTAGCAAACGTCACAAGAACGATTTTCTATTCAAACGTTCTGAGACGCCACCAAGCATCCATTCACACCCACTGGTGTTATTGACCGTTTGCGACCAATATTTATTTTATAATATACAAGGTGTAAATACGTGGTCACTATTGAATCAAGCAACTTCGTTCCATCTGTGAGAAGGCGTACGAATGCAACATCCGTAAACCCCACCTCTGTAACGAGCAATTCTGCTTTAAATCATTTATGACAATAAATCTATTTTCGTCTCAATATTTGTATAATGATGTATGTATGTGCCGGCTTAATATTCTGAAGTAAACATCTGTGTCACTACATCGAGAATCGTTTGCAGTTCGATATATCCAAATAAAATGATTACTTCTCTAATCGCATATGGGATCAATGGATATTTTACGAGCTTTGCCATTAAATCGCAAATAGATCCACTTAAGAGGAATCTAATCTTCATTGTTTCATCCTACATTTTGTTGTTTATTTATGAACCCCTATGTACGATTAAGTTTCTGAAATATTCCCCCTTTTATGCCTTCCTACATATGTATATGTACGTCGCTGTAATCAGCACAATCAGGGTGCTACAAATATTGGCGCCATTCATCGGCTAACCTCATGCATATCCTTATTGCTAGTGTTATTTTCTTTTACTTAAAGCATGCTTTTGTGACTTATTTTCCGTGTATAGCATTCACAAGGTGGAAGTAAACAAATCGCCTCCTTGCATGCAAAGGGTTCGATTGGTTCTCTCGATAAACATCGCACATACTCGTGTTGTTATATGACACTGTTGTTTGGCTGTGGTTACCATAAACAAAAATGGTTACGATAGATAAACATAAATAAAAGGAAGCAAGGATACTAAAAATATATTTCGCTCCCACTAAAAATAGATCTAAACTATGCGGCGGTTAGGTGGATGGCATCGAGCAGGACAACAAATTGTCAGTCGTTTATAGTTGAATTCATTTTTGTATGTTCATTGACAGCCCACTTTTAGACTTTATTTTTTCCAGCAAATGGAATCGATGTTGATAATTATTATATATTTAAATTGTTGGTATTTAAAAAGTACGAAACAAGGTCGGACAATTGGAAAAGTAGTTACAAGGAAAGATTTACGAAGAAAAACAGAATATTCAAGAAATTCAATAACTTTAAAATCAGCCTGTCAAGTTGAAGTGATTTCTACATTATGTTTCAGCAGCTGTCAAAATTACCAAACACATCCAACTGTCAAAATATGCAGTTAGGTTGGCCATTTCATCGCATGCATCGTTTCACGCATGCCGAACGTGCTAATTGGGCGCTGGAAATGTTCCGGTGTTCCGGATTTTGGCGAAAAAAGCATCTCCTCGGACGAGGCCCATTTTTGGCTCATCGACTATGTCAACATTGACGTTATTGGAGCGTACACAATCCACAAGTGTTCCAACAAGAATCAATGCATTCACAAAAATTGACTGCTTAGTGCGGTCTATGGCAAATCGGCATAATCGGACCTTATTTCTTTCGAAGGAGACACCATTGCCGTCTTAGGGTACGTCTTTCTGAGTACAGAGCTCGACGACATCGACATATCCAAGCTGTGGTTCCAACAAGACAGCGCTACATGCCAAACAAGCGGCGCAACGCTCGAAGTTTTGAAGGAGAAATTTGGCGACTGGGTAATCTTACACCGCGTCTCCACGAGCAATATTTCATAGCTTACCATCTGTCATTTCTTATAGAAAGAAATAATGATAGTATGCAATAAAATGTAGGGTGGGCATTTCATAGCTTACTATTTCCATAGTCATCACACCACAAACCACATACTGGTTTGTGCATCACACGAAAACACATGTGTCAGACAAAGAAAGCACACCCCATAGAATACTATCGATAGCAAGCTATGAGCTGAGCAATAGATGGAATACCATTTTTCATAGAATACTATTTGTGGTCTCCACGAGCAATTCTCATAGCATGATATATGGCATTCTATGAAATATTGCTCGTGGAGACGCGGTGTTACGGCGAGCACTCGTTAACTGGCAACTGGCCGGGAACATGTGACTTGACAACATTCGATTATTTTCTCTGGGGTTACGTCAAGGCCTTAGTCTACGCTAATAAGCCAAACATTTATAAAGGGAGATTTGTTTGCTGTTTCTTTTTTAGCCTGATTTTTTTTGACAGTTCACACGTGATTCGTGACAAGTGTCAAAGTCAAAAATGCTCAGTTAGCATTGCCATTTCACCATGGATAGACTTACGCCCGAAGGGAGGCAGACTGTTACGGTTGCCCCCATCCTCTCCGAACAGGCAATCCATTCACCGATTTTTTGGTCAAACAGCAAAGCAGACTGGTTCAATCAGCCACCTCTGCCACGCACCAGTCTCCCTCATCAGCGATGGCCGTGTCCGAGGCAATAGGCAGGGGCCAGACCGTTACGGTCGCCCTACACCTTGACCCGAAGACTAAGCCGTAACCATGTGATGTAAATTTATACAAGATCCGACTGCTCAGTCACTCCTAAAAACCTCTCAACGAGGTAGGACACGAGAACCGTTCTGGCCGCTTTCGTCATAATCGTCCTAATGAGCAGGCTATTCAAGCTATTGTGACCAAATTTCGCACCAATTTCACTTGGTTATTACGAGGCGAGCTATTCATCTAACTTTTTGGACATGTGAATTAGCCGCCTAGATCATGCGATTTGACATCGCTGGACTATTTTTTATTGGGATATGTGAAGTCTCTCGTCTATACGGATAAGTCAGCAACTATTGCCGCCTTGGAAGACAGTCGATATGTTGGAAAAAAGTATGCCAAAATTGGACATTCCAGATGGACCACTTGAAGATTAGTCGCGGACAATATTTAAGACGAAATTAAATCAAAAAGGAAATGGCAAGAATAGATTTATCGACCTTAATAAAAATTAAACTCAATTTTGCAAAATTTCGTTGTTTTTTATTTCATTTTAAAAACCAAACGCTTAAAAAATCACCCAACTGTGTTTGCTTTTTGACGACAGGAATGCGAATTAGAAGGTGATAAGAAGGCAATTCTATAGTTAAGCGTTGTCAAGATTCTGCGAGACATAAAATAAATAAATAGCGCAACGTGTTCGTATAGACTCCTTTGTGCGAACGGCTAAATTGAGAAGTTTTCTCATGACAGTTCTAGTCTCAGATGTTTGTCAGTTGAAAAAACGTTAAGATGTAATTTCGATTTTTCCGGGGATCGAACCTGAGACCCTTCGCTCAGTATAGTCCAGCAAACTAATCACTGTGCCTTCTTCCGGGAGATGAGAGTAGGTACTTCATAAATCACAATCGGATACAGAACTAATATCCAATTTCATTGTCAAAGCCGAAAAGTCCAAGAAACTAGGTGAAATTCCATCTGGACTAAAATTAGATCTACCCAGGACTAAGCTGCTACTGTCAAAGAAATACCCTAATAGCTGTTAAACATTCCACCGGTATATCCTAGCTGCTCAATCATTTAAAGCATTCATTTACTGTATACGTGACTTGAACCTAACCTATATAAGTACGTGAACACTTTTCAGCCAGACATAATTAATTGCAGTCCATTTGCGACAATTCTCAAAATAATAGCACATCACCTCATCCAGAGTCTCCTGAGAAATTATCTTACATTACTCATTTAGTAATAGAGCTCACGTTAAACAAAGTCCGTACCCACAGGTATTTATAAAGTGCCATCGGTTTTTGACCATTAGTTGCGTCTTTTCTATTTTTGGGCGTGCGATAAATTATCATAACCGATGTGGCTATTTTTAGAGCACACCAACGCAACGCTCTAAGCCTTAAATAGCTTTTGTTTAATTACAAAATTCAAATTGCCTTGTAATTAAGCTAAAAGGGTTACCCACTCATTTTGTTTGAGTTTTAAAATCAATATACTTATACTCGTATATCTAACCACCCACTTTCGTCTAAAGTTTGTTTCCGGTGATTACATTTATAGTGAACCCTAATTGGAGGGTTTTTAACAGATTTTTCAAAATATGCGCACTGAACGAAGTTGGTTGTGAGGAGGAAATCTGTTTAGTATCGCTCTTTCGATCCGTCCAGGGTGGGAGGCCCATATCTTTTTGAAGAAATTGAAATATTTTCAAAACAAACAAACAAACAATTTGGTAAAGCTTGGAACAAGGTTGTTCGCAAAGTGTAAAAATTTGAGCTTTTATGGGGAACGATATTATGCTTCGGATAGGTTAGGTTAGGACTAGCGAGAAGGAGTATTTTGATGGTGAAAAATGTTGTCCCTTGCATTCAGTCACCGCATGGGACTAATCCATCCCTGATCTTGTGGTAAAAAAGATACTTCGCCTACAATTGTGCGAGCAATCTTTTGCAAGGAGTGGAAACAATCAGCATCTGTGCTGTGAAAAATGTTACATATCTTACTGTTACATATATTGACGAAAGTAGTTGAAAGCTCGCATTGAAGTCTTGAGAAGTACATCGTATCGTGTGATACAACAAGCGCAACTACATCAATACGCTGCGGCGATCAAAGCGCTAAGTTTATATGAGCACCGCCAAAAAAAAAAATGCGGATAAGCTTGAAAGGCCGTCTGATGAATGGAAAAAGGATCGCCGTTCTTAAAAATGATAACTTAAAAACTACTAAAAGTATTTTGGAACAAATTAAAGATCAACTTGAAGACACTCAAAATGATTTTTTTTTTTTTTTAAGTTTTTAAGTTTGAAGCCCAATTGACTGACACTGCGACCTGTAAGATCTATTGTATCAAAGAGGCATAGTGTTAAATTAAGAGATGGTTGACCTGCCTAATGAAGGTCAATATATCTTTAGTAGCGAAGTTCCTAACCTCTGCTGGTAAACGTATCTCTCTGTTAAAGACGCGTTTTATTAGCCAATGAAGTGCCGGGCAATCACAGAGAATGTGCTCCGAGGATTTTTCATCATCAAGACAGAACCTGCATTCTGTCTTCGGACATAAATTCATTTTGTGAAGATGGTATCTCAAGCCGCAGTGGCCTGTGAGAAAGCAGCTTTCCAATACTTTCCTTATTTAGGTAGAGGATTTCCTAAATTAATCTTTTGGATTGTCTTAAACCCGGAACAGTTTCCCAGTGGTTTAGACGAAGTTGTTGTTCCCAATCGTTAATTAAACCTAAACCAGTAGCCCTTTATGACCAGGTACAGCCCTGACTTCTTTATGTTTGGATAGGGCATGCAGGGCATCGTAGCAGGGTTTTACTGTTTTTGAGTCCATAGTATTGGACGATAGGGCTTGTAAGGCCGCTTGACTGTCCGAAAACCTTTTTATTATGGCGCCTTTTATTCCCTTTTTGGCGCAGATCTCAATGGCATGGACTTCTGCCTGAAAAACCGTGGGACACATTCCCATAGGTATCGAGACTTTGGTGTTGGGTCCAAAGACGCCAGCACCGACGCCAGATTCCATTTTCGATCCGTCGGTGTACCATACCATACTTTTTGGTCCAATAACGGAACAGCACTGACCCATTTAGTACGGTCCAGTAATTGGACGTTATCCCACGGACTCGTGGGATAACACTGCAAAAGTCAGACGGATGCACAAAATGATTTCCCTATCGAGGTGTGGGCATGGCGGATATCGAAAATGTCACTAAACTGAATGACCAGATAGAAGAACACGAATAGCACGCAATGTCTAACTGGAGTCGCTTTGCAGATGGATGAGCGTACCTGACAAGACCGTATCTTCTAATAAGTCCTATTATATTTAGATCAGAGGTCTACTGGTTGAAAGTCTATTCTACTCCGTGTAAAACGAACTGAGAAGAGTCGAAAGACTAACCCCCAGTTTCGCAGTGGAAGAACCTGAATTTGAGTTCAAATTTGAAATTCAACTCGTCCGGTTGTATTCTGAACTTAAGTTCAATTGAACTCAGTTTAACTAAATTTAATGAATAGAATTTGGCAGTATTGTACCAAAATCGTTTCTTGTCTTTTCTTTCAAAGGACATGGAAAACAACGACAAATATTTGCGTTTTTGAGAATCGGCAGCTTTGAAATTGATCTGACACTGTGTCAAGTGTTCTGACGAGGTTTAAACGGGAGAATACTATCTGCCAGTTACCACGGACCACATACTGGTATTTATAAAGATTGTACACCATTTGGACACATTCATAAGAAAAAGCACTACCCAATGACATCAATTGTGAAGTCGCGAGTAGTGAGTACACGAAACTCGGAATTAATTCAACAGCTCAAGTACAATGGTTTATTACCGGTACAGAGTTTCCAGCATATTCGGAGTATGGTCTCGTCTGGGGCCCTACTCTGTATTTCGAGTCGAATTTGAATTGGCACTATGTACCACTTTCGAAACGAATAAAAATGCTACCAAATCCATATTTGCAATTTTCGGATTTTTTTTTCGAGACTCGCGATACTTATTATGAGAAGTGTCAAAAAACATCTGTAAAGTAAGTTAAATTAAATATTATTGACCATTGATTTAAACAATTTCCTCTAAAAACATAAATTTACAATGGACTCAGTAGCACTGTGGTTAGATGAGGAGTTCAATAACGAAGAACGAGTCGAAAGGAGAATCCTAAGGGATAAATCCAATATAATGGAGCTTAGCGATAAGAGGTAAAGTAACTTCAAAAGTAAAGAATGTAATAATTCATAATAAAGAAATAAATTATTTATTATCAATAGCTTTGTTCAAAACTATCGACTTTTGAAAGAGGCTTTTATGTATGTATGTACGTCAATACCGATTATCATCAAATTAGCAGCAACGCTAAATTTCCTTGGTCAAGGCGGATACCAGCACCAAATTGGCCAAGGCCGACACATTGGTGTAGCACAGCAGTCAATGTCAAGTTGCATTGACGAAATTTGTAGTGCCCAAAACATTTTTTTCCAAGCCACATCATCTAGCATTGGTTGGCCCACTGCGTTTAGATCCGTGGCTACCCGCTTCCAAAGATTTTCCAAAGTTTTCCTTGAAACAGCGGTTTTCAAATATCCCTTGGGCAAATCTGGATACGCGTACATGAAATTGATTAAAATTTCAAATTGGCTTTGTTTAGCGATTACGTTATTTTTATCTTGTAAGGCTCCCTGAAAATGATAAATTAAAGATAAAACTTTATTCCTTTTTTGTTATCACTAATAAATTGAAGAAATTACTTACATTTTGTGAAAAACACAACTTTTCCGCCAAGAAAATAGCCAACGAACAAAAAATCCGAAAATCGAACGAGTTTGACATAAAGAATCGAGTTGCCAAGTGCCGAAATTCCGATTTGCGAGAACAAAAAAAAGTGGCCACTGATATTCGGAAAAATTAATTCCGACTTTCGAATTACTGAGTGCCAATGTTTCGATTCCGAATGATTTAACTTTCGAGTCGAAATACAGAGTAGGGCCCCTGAATGATGGAATGGTCAAAGCGGCATATTGACATTCGAATCGGCTATTTTTAGAATTTTTTCCTTTAATATGGCGAAGCAGTGCAATTAGCTGAGGCATCAAGCTGCGAGTGTTTCGCTTTAAGGTCAAATATGTTCTGCAATTTTAATTTGGAAGGTGATGAAAAATAATGAAGAAAATGTTGGCAGAGCACGGACCCAGAATCCGTCTTTGATTTTTGTATACAACAAAATACTGTTCAGAAATCAACTTTACTGTCAAAATGTGATTGGCGACATTTTGTTCTCCACATACCCACAAAAACTAAAACTAAAAACTGCAAAGTTAACACCCCTGCTAGCGTCTGCAGTCATTTGGGGCCAGAAATCAATTCAATAATCGAACTTAATCCTGACTCTTGAACGACTACCGACCATCTTCTAACAATATTCAATTAGTATTCATATCACTTCATTTATATTATGTTCACTGAAAAGGATTCAGATTCCGCCATTTATGGTTCACCCCTCCAGATTCTATTTGACTTATTTTCTCATGCATGACATAGCGGTGCCACTTTATGTCTTCGCATTAATGCCAGACGACGCGTACATTCATTGTCATTAAAATTTATTTTTCCCTTCGGGTGCTCGTAAAAGAATTTAAAAAATAAAAAACTACGAGAAACGTTATAGCACTTAAGCCACCTCAAATAGAAGAGCTACTTTAATGGGCTTCTCACACTGACTCTATGGCAAGTTATAGGATGCTTGTGTTTAACTACTCTCTTACGGAAACTGCATCCGGCTGCAATTAGCTCAGATAGGACACCTGCAAATGAGTGTATCAACCATAGAAAAATGTGATATTAAGTGACATCGTTGGGTGATGTGGATGTCCTTGTGGGTGTCCTCCCACCACCGTCTTCTTAGATGTCACATTTTAAATTCTTTACTGGAGGATCTTAGTGGTTGTGTTTCGTGGTAATTAGACGGCACGTACACGTACAAATATTTAATGAACCTTATTTACCTTTTAAGAAATGTAGATAGCTACATACGAATTCAATCAACCCGAAGACAGATTTAATTTAAGCGCCAGGATAATGGCAAGTGAAATTAGGCATGTGATTTGTAATTTCAAATAGGGGAGGTGTATATGTTGGGAGATTTTTAATTTGCCTCCTGTCGCGTATTCAATCAAGCAGAGCTACGCACCTTTTGTTTATTTTGATCCCTTCCTATTTGTAAATTCATTAAAAACATTATTATTTTTGGGCGGTTTCTTCCAATATTTGTCACAGGAAAACATGCAATAAATGAATTTACCACAAAATTAAGGAGAAAATAATTTGCGTCGATTCCTTTATGGACACTGCGGTGACTAATTGTATTTCGGTTGACCTGTAGGCAATTAAATTGTGAAAACTCCAACCGACCGACGCGACGCCATGTTGTGACATTTTAATTAAATTGTCCACCCTCAGCCTCAATCGTGAAACGAATAGAACAGGTAGTTAGAGCTCCGTAATTGCCTTAGTTGACAATAACCCTAAAGCTAGTTTTAGATATGATGGAGGTCTGGTATTATCTAGGTTAGGTGTATATATTTTTAAGCAACTAGTGCGGGTTGCGAGAAATCTATTAAATTGTGAAGAAATTTTGTGTGTTTTAAGATATTGCTTCCATTATGGAGCTCGGGCCCAAAACATTCATATCACTTATCAGTACAGCTGACAGTTTTCCAAAACTCCTACAAGACAAGTAAACCTTGGAACTCGCTTCCTGGGTATATATTTACAGAAATTTAGTTCTTAATTTACAACAATTTAAGTGCAAAACGAATGCCTGGATTTTAATTAAATGTGGGTTTCATACCCAAGGCTGGTAAAAGCTCGCATGTTAGCCCCAAAGATCTCAGACCTATAACTCAATTCAAAGCTGAGCGAAACATCGGTTCGGAGGTTCGTCAGTAGGGGTACACTACAAGGTGTGATCGCACCTCTTCTTTGGAACTTAGTGGTGAATGAACTAATTTCTCTGGAAGGGGAAGGGTGTAAGGTAATTGACTATGCAGATATGACGTTGCTATCGCTGTCTCAGGAAAACACCTCAACACGCTTAGGGATATTATGCAGAATGCGCTTTCTAGGCTCTCTAATTGGACCATAAAATGTCCCAAAAAACTCAACTGCTTCTCTCTTAACAAGAAAGTACAAAATTCCCAACTTTGTTCCACCAAAAATTCTTCGCCAAATGCGGCCGTTTTTGCTTCAAATCGACTTGGAATCGATCACGCAGCTCTGCGTAATATGCGCCGGTGGTCGTTTTACCCTTTTCAAGGTAATCGATGTGAATAACACCGCTCGCATCCGAAAAAACTGTCGCCATGACCTTATTTGCTGACAAACCCACCTTGGCCTTCTTCGGCTTCGATTAACCAGGAAAGAAGTCCATTGTTTTGACTGTTCCTTGGTTTCTGGTGTGTTGTGTTGATTCCAGGTTTCATCCACGGTTACGAAACGGCGCAAAAACTCAGTCGAATTTTCCTGGAACATTGCCAAACACACATTTGAAGTTGTCAAACGAATGCATTTGCTGACGATTGTGAGCAAACGGAGCACCCATCTTGCAGACAGCTTTTTCATGTCCAAATATTTATGTAAAATCGAAATCAATGAGCCATGTAATAAGCCTCTGGCTTCTACAAGCTAGTGGACTTTCACTCGCCGATCGTCAAATGTCAAACCATGGCTTTTGTCCACCATTTCAGATGTGGTGACCTCAATTGGGCGACCAGAAAGTTTGGCGTCACTTATGCTTGAACGACCGTACCGAAATTGAGTAAACCAGTGGTGAATGGTTCCAATCGATGGTGAAGAGTCCTCATAATATTTGTCAAGCTTTTGTTTGGTTTGCGTGAGTTTTTTCTGGCAAAAAATTGTGTTTAATGAGCACTCGAAATTTACTTTTTTCCAGGAAATGCTCTAAAACGTCTATATAAAATGGCTTCCACAACAAAACTATTTGACAGATCTGTCTGAAAATTTGGGTGCGTTCTTTTGAAAGATGATTCTTGACAAAAAAAAAATGATAAATTTGAACAATTTGTGTTAATTTTTAGGGACTTATTGGACCACCCTCGTATGTACTGACAATTGCCATTTCTTGCAGGACAAAGTTAATAGCTGGTGGTTCTATTCGAGGATAACCTAAGCAAAATGTTAAACTTCCTTCAGTATTTCCATTTTTAACCCACAAATACAACCATAACATACAATATTATATATATTTTTTTTAAAATATTCACTTACCTGACCCTTTTCTTTTAGGGCATTTGCCAAATTGCAGTAGGCGTCTGGGAAGTTGGGTTGCAATTCGATTGCTCGCCGATAAGTGTCAATGGCCAAATCGATAAGTCCTTGCTCATAATAAACACACGCAAGATTGCCATGGACGACAGCATTATTAGGCGATAGGTTTAGGGCACGGAGGTAGGCGGCAACAGCTCTGTAAATGAAAAAAAAATAAAAAATAAAATATAATCAGACCATGTAGGCGCCTTTGACATAAAAAAAAAAAACAAAAAACTAAAGATGAAGTTAAATTACAAAAGGATTCGAGTGACTGAAAGAGCTAATTAATCAAAGCAAGTGTCAACTTGCTGTTTGTAACCAGAGAGAACACAAAGGCATTGCCAAAATGGCAACAACTTACGTAATTAAATATTATGAAGAACATTGATGTTCAGGTGGAGCGAGAGAAGCAACTCGTAGTTTGAGATCTTTTGGAGGCGTTTGGAAGGTAATTAAATGTTAGGTGTAGCTTTGATTACATAGTTCTACATGAACTTCAAAGGGTGTATTCTATGTGGGCGTCAAGTCAAAAAAAGATGGTAAAAGTTAGGACTAAAAAAAAAACTGGGTGGTTTAATGGACCTTTTAATGTGTTAAAAATGTCATCTTTGGAGTGACCTACGTTTTCTTCTGCACGCAAGAGTTATGGCTCCAATTTTTTGTCATATGTCTAGGAAAAGGATTTGTTGTTTACTATAAATTTGTCAAGAAAATTATATTCCGTAAATAATTTAGTAAAAAGTTTTCAACGCATGTGATACTTTTACTGACAACTTTCACATATCCCAGAATATGTGATGTTGTGTTGCCCTCTGACAAAAAAAAAAAAAACTATGACCTTCTTTGGCAAATGTGTAGACAAAAGTAAGACTTGCGGCTAAATGTTTCATTAAAGTATCCAACATAATGGCAGCGGTTTCTCACAGTAAATTAACAACGAAACGAGGAACACAACCTTATAATTGTTTTTTTTTTTTTAAATGTTCCCTGTTAACTTCAGTGGCGAAGAACCCTTTGCTTTTGAACAGAACCCTTTTTCTACGGTCGACCACGAGGCAATGCGAATATAAACTAATTATCAACTTGATGCGAAAGTTTGTGTTCACCACACCAGCAGGGGGCCGCCAGAGGATACGTATATATAATTCAATTAAATGTCTTGCTACTCTATTTCTTCGTTTGTTTGGTCAGTATGTCCCTTCTGAGGGAAGGACACTAATAAGAATAAATGTTGTGTGCGTTGGCGGCGACAATATGAATTTCTGCCAGGATAATAAATACGTGTAGGAAGAGGAAATGTAAAAGGTTCCCGGCCCAAAATCTAATTTGCTTTTACTTCCTTGAGAAGCATAACACCAAAGGCAGTCGCAGTTTAAACATTGAGATCAAATTATTTTAATTTCGTTCATTAAACATTTTCTATAAACAAAACTAACAATTTAATTGTTCAAGTATGAGTATTCGTATTGTCATTAATTTTTCAATGTTGGGAAAACGAATTCATTTCATTTATTAATTGCCTGGCAGATACATTTGCCTTGTGTTATATTTACGTCATTTGGCGTCATATTAAATAAAATTGTCACTAAAATGGAATCGCACCCAAATCCAATTTAACGTGCAAATGTAGGTACGATGATATTATTTTCCATCTGTAAGTGACATCTTGCATTTGTGAGAATCGTCTTAAATAGTTATCCAGGCCATCAAGCTTAAATGGAGCCATGAGGCTATTAAGTGTCGGCGAGGACTTGAATATATTGAAAATACGACGACAGTCGACCGATTATCATTTAATTATTCACCTTAATGTTTATTTTAATGAGTTCGGGAATTTAATTGACATAGGTCCCATTTAGATGTAAAGCTGCCGTTCAGGTTAAACACTGTTCGTACTCCATTGTGGAGTAACAATGGAATGTGGACAGTAAATTGAATAATGTAGGAGAATTAGATTGAGACTGGAATTTCAAAAGTTACTTGAATTTAAAATTAAAATCTAAACTAGGATAGATTTTTAAGGTAGGAGGAACTTAGTACTAACTGCAGGCAACAATGGTTACCTCGAACTTATCTCGTATCTCTCGTTGCTCAATTGTTGTTTTTTTTAGTAAAACTTCTTATCGTTAGTTAGGCAGAAATCACGAAGTGAAACAAAAAAGCGACAGGAAACGGAATGGGGTAACGCGCGTGGTGAGACAGGTCGGGCAAAACGAGACAAGGGAAACTGTAACTTTTTATGGCTCGTTGGGCAGTAATTTTAAACCCCTATGAAACAAAAAAGCGACAGGAAATAAGGGGCGCGTATTGAGGCAAGGCGTATCTTCTCACAAGTGGGCAAAGAAGGGAACTATGATTAAATGCTGAATATGAACGGCTGATTTGAGAAGTTTTCTGTAGTATCCTGGCAACTGTAGTGTAAAACCGTCAAAGTGAAATAAATGAGAAAATAAATCGTGACTTAATCGATAGACACAGCAGCGAGCATTAATAGAACAGGACATTACACTTTCCCAAAATATTTGTTATTCTCTAATGTCTGTCAAAAATCGGAGAATGGAAAAATCCTGTGTTAAGCTTACTATTCTAAAAATATACTAAAAATCGTGTCAATTTTTGTCATGTAGAAGTCAGATTTTGTCTAGAAACAACTTTAATCTGACGTTATCATGTCACGATTTTTGACATGTGTAATAGTAACTTCAAATGTGTTTTTAAAGGAGTTGCACCTGAGACACCTCGCTCAGTAGTCCAGAAATTTATCACTCAGCCGCAGGGTCCACCTTAGGGCTATTGACATGTGTGTTAATTATAAAAACAAGAGAGAAAAAAAACTGTCAACGTGTTTGTATTTGAATGAATGAATGAAAGGATTTAGATGCAATTAATAACTTTCTTATCTAGAAAACTTGGAAGACTTTTTGAGCAAGCTCATCAGAAATATGATTATGACATGACTAAGAGAAATAAGCCTTCAAGTGAAGCCTTATCAACGTATCAACTCTGCCCGACCAACTTAACTGTTGCCTACAGCATTGCACAACAGGCACGAGCTCGCTTTGCTCATCTGTCATACGTTGTGCATTTCAAAATAAAGGGTGGGCCATCTTTTGGTTCCTTTTTAAATCATAGGTTATTTTGACACTGACAGCTGTTTCCCGCTCGAAAGTGAGTATCATAACTCCGCGAAACGAAATGAGTCGCTTTACGCTTGAACAACGTTGGGAAATATTGTTTTCCAAAGTGAGTGCTGTGTAGCCCAGTGTGTTTTTTGAAAAAGAAGTCTTTTCTGACGAGGCGCATTTTCATCTCGGCGGCTACGTTAACAAACAAAATTGTCGCATCTGGGGCTCGGAAAACCGCACTTTATTGTCGAGAAACCAATGCATCCACAGAGAGTGACAGTTGGTGTGGATTGTGGACCATTGGACCATTTTTCTTTGAAAAATGAGGCTGGGAATATCGTTTCGGTCAACGGTGGGCGTTACAGAGCCATGTTAACCGTCTTTTTTTTACTGAAATCGTAGACATGGATTCGGACGACCTCTGGTTCATGCAGGATGGAGCCCATGCCACAATCGATCTTTTGCGCAACAAATTACCAAATCGTGTTATCAGCCGTCTTCGAGCTGCGATTTGTCCACTTTGGACATTTTTTTGTGGGGAACCGTGAAGGACCGATTTTATGCCAACAATCCGGAAACGATTAAAGCACTTTAGGCCAATATCTTCCAAGCAATCCGTAAGCTACAGCCTGAAACCATCTTGGAAAATTGGAGTGACAGAATGCGTCAAGCGCGTTGCATAGCATAAGAGACTGTATCAACTCGCAGCATTGCCGGAGAGGAAAGTTGATCAATTAGATGCTAGAGCTAGTTCGATTATCTTGGAACTGAGAACGCGGAGATATGTCCACAAGAACCGAGTTCATTTATTCAATTTAAGATGTCAGTAAACAATTAAATTCAGTTTGTTGAATCAGTTGCGCACGTAGTGTACCATAACCGGCATTAAGCGAAGCCTGGCTGTCACTACACCAAAAATAAATCATCGGTGCCAAGCCTCTTTTTCAATTTAGAAATTTAGAGACGTTGCCTTCACTTATCCCCCTTTCAGAAAGGAAGGCAACGCTGAGAAACATTCGAAAGCACAATTTATATACGTGATTGTGAGAAGCTGGAGTTCTGTAGCGTCCAATGTTAAATTATTATTAATTTATTTTATTTAACATTTTAGTAGAGCTGGGGGTTTCGTTCTTTCACAAAACACACTGCATTCTTCGGCCACATTGCTCTTTGTCAAAAAAAAACTCTGCAATCTGACAACCGACGGTTAAAATCAAATAAATGAACTGATAAAAAATGTGAACTTCTTTGTCATCCTTTGGAGATTATTATGCAGTTTATCTCGCGCCCAACCAAGAAGAAAATTAGCTACGATACACCGCAATTATTCTTTCTTTTTCAGCCACATGGATTATGCGAATACATGTGTCAAAGAGTGCGAAAAATACTGGTTGTCTGTTAAAACAAAACAAAGGAAAAGCAACTGAACATAAAACTTTCAACCCCAAATTACCCTTTAAAAATAAAAAGAAAAAACACACCGCTATCTACAACCCAGAATGTTCAATGAAGCCGCACCAACGCCCTTTATCAGGCTGTGTATGGAATTAGTACCTATATTGCGACAGGGTCGTCGCTACCGTAATTATATGTGATTAATAATTAACCAAAATGTTCACGAAAGCATTTTCTGCACCAACACTGCGAGTTTAATGCTGTTTAATAAAAAATTAATGCAAAAAGGATATAAGTCATGTTGTTCGACCTGTACCGCAAAAGTATGTCACGGTCAATTGCAATAATGGCTTTAAAATTACTAAATAAAATGGGGAAACAAGGAGAAAAAACAATATAACATGTGACATGTCCTGATTTGCGTCCAATTATGTCCCGAATACAATTGCAATTGCATGTAATTTTGTGGCATTATTCAGATAATGGCCGCATTTGTCGTGTAATTTGTAAATCTATCTGATTAAATAAAAAAACGGCAAACAAGACAAAGAAAAGGTTTTGATAATAATTATGGAATTATTTAGTAAATAGTTAGCAACTGACACGATGCTCCTCGTTCTCTGCTTCGGATTCGATACTCTTCCCTCGAAGTCCTGTCATCTCCTTGACACCTCATTAACATACATAATTATTATTTCTCTGGGGTGGCTGGTAGTCAAAAGTGGTTTCACCTAGCCCTTTGATGGTAAGCAAACCGCAAACCTCAAACCACAATCTCTAATAACAAAATCTCGCTCTGCGGGTGTAGGTGTTAAAAAAATAAATTTTGGTTAAAAGCTGTTTACTTTACCTATAGCCTAAAACCATTTCACAGTTTTAAGAAACATTTGAAAAAATGTGCACTGAAATCTGTCCAGTGGTTTTCGCGTTTTGAGGTAACAAACAAAAAGAAGATATATATATTATACTAGCGCCCAAATTGAATATGCCTTCAGATAAACTCCAGAGTGATAATAAAACACAGATAGTTCAAATTTTAATGTGATTTATTTGAATGGAATCGAAATCAGTAGAGAGCGATGTGATAAAGAATGTTTTTCGATTTGTTTCCCGGCGCAAAAACAAACAACGAAGACGGTTTGCCAACACGCGAACAGGGCAACGTAAAGCTGACCGTGCAGGGAACTTCGAAATTAATTCCACAGACTTCCAACGATTGGCCTTGCGATTTATTGATTGTCATCGCAAAAGCCAATCGAACGGGGAACTGAATCCGCTTGAATTGGAATGGAAGATCAGTTGGAATAATCGGAATTCGTGGGATAAGGACTTCCTCTCCTTTGAATTTGCCCTTGATGATCGTCGCTTGAATCACATTGTTCATCAGTTTCTCGACGGACAACTGCGTACCGTTGCACAATTTCGGATGATTCAGATTCTGCAACATCATGATTATGATCGATCCCACCTTCAGTTGTAAATTATGCGGTGGAGTTCTCGCACATCAAGCGAGTTAAAAAATTCCGTCGGATAGTTGGTCGCTTCATCCTCGTCGGTCACGCTGTCAACGGATTTGCACGAATGCAGTTCTCCAACGATTTTACTTTGAATAATGAAATTCAAGCTATCGACGTCCTTATTCTTCGCTGCTAGTATTGCCCGTTCACTAATCCAATCGAGATTTTTATAATTTTGTGCAATGCCGGGGAACACTTTGATGATGAGTTCCTCCTTCGACGATGTGAACTCGCAAACATTTGCCGGGAACGAACGATATCAATCCAGTCGAAACATCAACGTAAATTTGGCCATTGCCAAGCGCTAGCAGTTGTCTCGAGAATTCAGCAGCAGATGGGTCGTTCTGCACTGCGACTCTCATGTTCATGGTCAATTCCAACTTCTTGACATGCCGCTACAAAGACGACGATTTCAGGCATGCATTAAGTTCATCGGCAGTAGTTGATTTCGGGATGACGGGAAGCGTTTGACGAAAATCTCCGGAGATCAATATCATAGCCCCACCAAATCGTCTCGAATCACCTCGTAAATCCTTCATCGTTCTGTCAACTGCCTCCAAAGCTCATTTATGCCCATCGTGCATTCATCCCAAATCATGATTTTGCATTCTCGCTTCAATTTCGCCGTCGCCGAATTCTTGGTCATTGAGCACGTTGGCTTGACAACTGTGAGAAGATTCATCGGCAGCTTCAAAGCGGAATGTGCAGTTCGACCGCCTTCCAACAATGTGGCAGCAATGCCAGAGGATGCAGCAGCCAACGCAATTTGAGATCTTTACCGAATTGTTGCCAGAATCAAAAAAAAAATGCAAAATTTCGTCGAAAAAAAATTTAAAATTTTTCCGGAATTTCCACTAAGAATTTTCTATTTTTCCATTCGAAAAGCCATTCCGGAACAGTTGCACACAAAATTCTATACAAAAAATCAATTTTCGATTTTTCCAATTTCCCGACTTTTCCGGAGGGTTTTCCCAAAATTTTCTTTCAGAAGAACCTTCTCCTTACAATTACGAACAACTGAAAAAATATTTGAGCCTAATCGGTCCAGCCGTTCTCAATTGATGAATTATTATACATTTTTGCCACCATTTTTATATACATATATAAATTGCATAAATAAATTATTTATTAAATATGTTGTATGTTCAATTACCATGCAGTAAACCTTGCACATTGTATCGGTTGCGTATTTCCATTTAACAAATTTTCCACTTCACTTATAAAAAAAATTGCTTCACAATTCATTGGCGTCTGATTCGATTATATGAACAATATTTCGTCCTTACTGGAATACGACTTGGCTATACCTGAGAGGCACATTTACAAATTATCGGTTTTCGTTGGGAGAAAAGATTTTGTACTCGTTTTCAGTTTCAATATAATTTCACGAATCAGCGAGTCTGAGTACTTTTTACAGAACTTTAAACATTCAATGGTCTCGCCGAAGGATGAAACGTTCAAAATATATTCGCAAATGCAAACAAAGACTAAATGAACTCATTTCATGAACTGAATTAATTACTTTTCAACTATTTTTGAAAATATTTTCAACAAACCAATTGAACCCGATAATTAATTGTTCTCGCAATCTTTTTTGCTGTAAAAAATATTTGCAAAGAATTTTCCCAATGAATGTCATCACTCATCATACATCTGATCTGAGGGTTCGTTGTCATTCAGTCTCAGGAGCACACAGACAGAGTTCAAAGTCAATGTCATACAACAATGAAAAGCATTCTTATAGACAAATCCCAAAGGCATACTTTCAAGAGAATCTCATTCACATATCAAAGTTTATGTGCAATAAGTTCACCACTAACGGGTTAAATCACGTTTCACAAGGACACCCACACGTAGGTATTTTTAAGATGATAACAAAAAAAAAATAAATAAGTGTCAGTTAACTTGGCGAGGCGAGTTAAATCAATTTCGAATGGGTTGACAGTTATTACAAAAAAGAAAATGTTTTGAATACATGTGTATGCGAGGATATAAACATAAAATATTCCTTGTTTGTCCTCAGCGCTATGATATCAGCTAAGGAAATCGGGATTATGCAAATAACATTCCCTACTCTAGAATATGGGAAGAATTTTCGTTTTTCTTTGGTCTATTTTGATCGAAAAAGAATTGAAATTTGAATTTTCCGCCCTTGTGGGTTTTCACGGCTTGAAAAAGGACAACGACGACGATGATGATGATGATGATGATGAAAAAAGAGCACAAGAAATTAGCTTTGTTTTCAATTTGAATAACACGGTGCATTGGTTTGGAAGGCATTTTATTTTGCTCTTTTATTTGACGGTTGGTTATGCTTAGAGGAACATCAGAGAGCATTAGACGGTTATCCTCTTGAATTGGAATACGTGATTGGGACTTAGCACATACAGACGAAATAAAATTTTGACGTTATGCATACTTTGTGGAATAAGTAGCTTTGCACGTGGATCGATGACCTTCCAGGGTAAAGTCGAGATTTTCTTTTTTTAGGGTAGGGCTTTTGAAATTGATTGTTCTTTAATGGGGTGTCGGGCGGGCACCCTCTACTGATTGTAGGCAGTGGTAGTAGGTCGTCGGAGTTTTCCCTTTTTGAGGGAATTTTTAGTCTCCGAAAAGGGAAAACTTGTTGCATATAAATATGACCGCATTTAAAAAAATTTACCAACAAATTTAAGACAACAACTAAGTAGAGTCAGGCCAGTATCTGAAAGAAGAGTCTTAGAATTTGTTTATTCAGAAAACTAACAGTTTTGAATTGACTTTTTGCTTAAAATGAATTATGGAGCTTTATGAACGTTTTTATTACTAAACATTCATCCCTATTCCCGTTGGCGTTTGTCGTATACGACTCATGTGTCGTGGCGTTGTAAAAACGATATTCAAATTTTTTTCGAATGTTTGTTCATATTGTGTTTCTATGTCTTCACTGTAATTTCAAATCGTTTGACTCAAAAAAGTTACAAATACTGTTTAAAACCTCGCTTAAAACCGAAATGAATGGTGATTGGGAAAATGACAGGTTTTTTTAAATAAAGGGAAATTTTTGCTCTCAATGCGGGAATTTTAACTTTAGAAGCCTGGGAGCACTGTCTGTAGTAACTTATATGTACTTATATGTACAAAGGCAATTAATTTTTTGACATTCAATGTTTTGAAAAAAGTCAAAAGTTGGAATACGTTTTACAGCCACTTCTTAAACTGGGGGTTTTTGGACATTAATTTTATTTTATTTAAAATTAAAATGTCTTTATAACCGGCTCTGGTGATAGCGGCGCTGATATTACCTAGATCACTAAGATTATTAAGAAAATAGTTTCCTAAGTGGGCCTTTCTTAAATTGGCCAAAGCAGGGCAACTGTAAAGAAAGCAAGTGATGGATTCATCGCCCTCTTCATCTCTATAGTTTCTACAGAAGTCACTGTATGGCAGACCGAGCCTTTGCGCTTATCTACCTAATATTCAGTGCCATTACTGATGATGACATTCACCCCTATTGTCGTAGTCATCTGTCGCAAACGACTGGCGACGTTAGTCGTGTAGATTCGTTTGGAATTTGGTATTGCGTAACTGAAACGACTCGACTCTCTGAATTCTCACATCCCACATACATTCCACAAACTATGACACATGGGATTTAACATTTCAGTCGACGAATTTATATTTGGTCGGGTGTTTTGTTTGTGACTTGGTTAATTATTTAATAAAACAAATCAAAAATAAATAGTGTGACATGTTTTTTGAAAGCCGTGACGAAGAAGAAAACCAGAAAAAAGCGCTGGTAAAGTTAAGGAAGGAAATTCGAACCAAATCCAATCCATTGGATTTGCCCGACATTAAGTGGCTACCACCCATAATAATTTAAATTGCATACATTGTTTTAATAACAATTATTTTCAGATTTTAAATGTATTTTAGATTATCGAAGTCGAAGGTGATCCAAGACAATTCAGAGATAAGGCTATGTCGTCCCATTGCCGATTAACCTCACTTTTGTTAGGCCTTCGTGAATAATTTTGCTAAAGAAATATTTTTCTGCATTTCGTTCACTAAATGTAGAAATTGTCTTTTATTTGATGTCTCCATTCTGCAAAATAACTATAATTGTCTTTTTGTTAACTAAAAATTAAGTACACATACTTTTTTTTAACACATTATCACACAGTCGTCCGCAAAATAGTCGACGACAGAAATATATCATTTCCACGACAAACGTCGTCACAAAACGCCTCACGCAATACCGACGATCGTCGTCGAAAAATACAATTCACATTTTTTGACATTTCAGACGCCATTTGTCGATCGTCGCCGCGACAAAAGTCGTTTATTTTCAGTCGCCAATACCAAACAGTCGTGTCGCTTTTTTTTTAGAGTCGTAAACGCCGACGACAATAGGGGTGATTATCTAACGACTTTCGAGATGCTGGATCGAAGAAGCTCCTTGGATCTTTTTGTATCCAAAGCTGGCCAAGTGAGCCTAGCAGTATCACAGCACCCTAGACTAGATGTTTCCATCTCAAACTTGCTCTGTTGGCTGCATCCACTTGAATTATTTGTTAAGCGTAGGAAATTGGTGTATACACATTATGCAGACTTATAATATCCACGCCAGAGGAGCCTATCCTTGCTAGTTCGACTGCTGCACAGTTCCCTGGAATGTCACAGCCACATGGAACCCAGCAGAGGGTGAGGTTTTACTATCCAGCCATCTCGTTAAGAGATACGCGGCATTCTTCCATCCATCCTTAGGTAGATCTTATTTCGCTGGATATAAGGGATTTGATTGCAGCTGGCTATCAATGTATATAACGACATTCCTTTGTGATATAGCTTGAGCTGCAGTGTTTCGGAAGACAGAAGAAGAGGCCTAGATTCAGTTCTTCTGAAAAAAAACCCGGCGCCAACTCCCTCCAGTGTCTTGGAACCCTCTGTGAATATTGACAGTGATTTTTCGTGTAGGACATTTTGTGAATCCCATTGGTTCCTGTCCGGTATTTCATGGGTGAACCTTTTTTCGTAGTTGATTTTCGTAGGCAGGTAATCGGTAATAATATTTAATCGTCTGTAGAAGCATGCTGGGTGTCCAATCGGTTGCCCTCTCTATAGATCTCAGTGGCAAACTCCTCCATCTGAGGTTGGCCTTCAATAAAAATTCTGAGAAGATTTTTGCTTTGACTGCTCCGGGCGAAATGTGAACTGATTCCGCAAGTGAAAAGTGGAGGGCTGAACCTGGCCTCGCCAGCTCGTCGGCTTGTTAATTTCCATAAACGCTGCTATGGTCGGGAACCCAAGTAAGGGTAACCTTGAACCGATCAGCTAGGCTAGCTCCTTTCGACATTCTAGCACTAATTTTGAGGTTTACATGGACTGAGGCGATAGCCTTGATGGCAGCTTGACTGTCAATGAATATGAATATATCTTTTGCCCCTTTTCTGGATAAAAGATATTTCCCGTGAGATTCTCTGCTATATTTCGAGCTGAAGTCATTAAAGGAGCTGCTCAGGGTGCTCATTGATCACAGACGTACACGCAAATAGTATAGTGACATCGGGAGAGAGGTAGCCAAAGCCACCGCATCTCCGCAGTGAAAAACTAAGGTAGCGAAGGAAGCGTATCAAGGCAATAGAAAGCGATGAGAAGAAAATCCCGAAAAAGTCTCTGCTCAAACAGATCGAAGAGTTTCGCGATCGAAATAAAATGAATATTTAATAGAAAGTCAAGCCTCTGGCCGCTGGCTTTAAGATCTGAACAGAGGCTTTCCGAAATAACGAAGGAAGCCTTGTCACATTTGCAACTTCACGTATCCTTTGAATAAAGTACTTCTTGTACTAACTTTTGACAAAAGATTATAAGGCGCTTCAGTCCGGGTAGACAGGTCCTCAACCAACATGACTCCCAGCCAGTTCGATTCATAGCTGGCTGCCGAAAGTTGCGGATGCCATACTGTATGAGTATGATGGTTAACCAGGTCGAAGTATTGACAACTAAGCTCTTTATGGCCCGGCAATCTTAGCCATTTAATTCGACATCTCCTATGGATATATGTACTACATCCAACACGTATAAATTTGACCAATCTCCCTTGATTGTACAATATCACCCTATCCCAACCATCTAAAAGCGAACCTCCTTCTATTCTCTGCCCGAAGCCAGGTATACCCTTCTGACGACTTCAATCCAGTAATTGGTGCGGAAACCATTGATACTGCCAATCAAAAAATTCAACTTTTTTTTTTCAGGGCATCAACATTCAATCTCCATATTCGAATATTTTCTTTGCCGCACATCACTCTACGCTCTGAAAGGGTAACCATCAAAACCAGTAGACTTTCATTCATTCACAGAAAGAATCGACCTCAGAACTGTTCGTGGGAATATTCCGACAACCCTGAACTCCCACAGTTCCACAAGGAATGCATGTTTCATGAGTTCGAAAAAAAAGTTACTCATACGCCACAGTGAACGTATAATGCAGGCAAAATAAAATCGTGTTGGGAATTTCAAATTATAAATGCAAGAGTTACGACGAATAAAACACCATACACAACAATCATTAACACCAATTGTACTCTCCCAAAGGACATGCACATGGTTTAGTCTGTACTGTAATGTAGACCCATCCTTTCACATCATTCCCTCAAATAGGTTATGTTCTCATGTCTCATTGAATGCTTGACGCTGTTGTGCATTGTCCATTGGCATGTGCGTTCCATGTCCCTCCTCCCCTATCACGCATACACTTATTATTGGCCCGGATATGGTATCCTTGCCCCAAATAGAAATTTGCATGTGGCATGTCCGAGGGAAACACTCTGGCAATTTGCATAGGAATTGAATAAAAGGCAAAATGTGATTTAGGTTATGATTTTTTTTTTTTAATTTACAATAAATTCGAGTCGAGGAATGCGAAATTGTTGTTGGGAAATGCTAATTGAGGGAGACACTATTGTGAATGCCTCCTGCGGGACGGATAAGTTTTTATATTGGACTTTTTTGTTTTTTTCGCCTCCATAAATGGACATTTGATTGCCCGGGGATATTCAAAATTTGCATACGAATTTAGTATACAGAAAAATCTGTGCAACAATGGAATCCGAATGATAAGCTTTAATTTCAATATATTTATGACAGGACACACGCATCACTTGTCATTTATTTGCAGCTCATATAACTTATTGTGAGCACGTGCCATCGAAGTGTATCAGTTGACCAATTTGTTTGAATTAAAACTTAAATCGAAGAACTGGGGAATTGGCACGTGCACAAGATTTATTACTAATTGAGAGAAAGTGCTTGGAAAACTATTTGAAAGGATTACCCAGAACGAAGGTACTGATGCCAAGCAATTTACTAATTGGAACTCGTAATATGATTAATGGCATTTCGTACAGGCTTATCCCACATTAGTAGGCACAGAGACAAATCGTTTATCTATACTCAATGCGAGTGTCAATCACCTGCCCGTGGCAAGACATAAGCTTTTCGAAATGGAATATCGGTTACGGTAGAAAGTTAGCCCAGTACGGACGTGACAGGGGTTAGGATTATGGTTGGGATTATAGATGTTTCTGGAATTACGCAAACCAAGTGGGATTGGAAAATTCAAGGAATTCAAATTGCTCTAACGACTCTAACTTGGGGATTTACTGGAGGATTTAATGAGTTTGATCCTTTGCTATGTCGCAATTTAAGTTCATTTATCGAAAAATATGTTGAATAAATTTAATGTTGCGACTGTAACTTGCATTGTCAAATCGACATTCAACGACAGTCAACATTCTCAATAAGGGGAAAATAAAATTATCCGAAGTATCATCGCGCACTCCACAAGTGTTGCAGTGGTGTCACTTAAGCCAACACTAAGGGTCGTTGGCTGATACGACTAATAACGATTTAAGTTCTACTTAAATGCTAATGGGCTACTTTTTGTAAGGCATAAACTGTCATATAAGAGGTTATGTGGAACTTAAATTTCGATGAGTCGTATCACCAAATGGCCCTTAGATGTTAAGAAAAAAAAGCCCAAAGATGCTCAGCAAAAGGAAAGTAAGAACGTCGTTAAGTTGTCTACAGTTTTTCCTTCTGAGAGACGGCAAGAATGCCGCTGAATTCTTACAGATGTTCGGGAGCAGGCGTTAAGTCAACCCGCATTTTGGAGAGCGATAAAACACAAAATTGTGTTTGCAAAAAAACCCAATCGTCAATGGACGTTGAGCAAACCATACGCAGTTTCAGGTCCGGAGAAATCATCCCCCTTACTGAGCAATCTTATAGGATGTCTTTTTTCCCCTCAACTCCAGTGAGATGTGGGACCCAGCCAAGGTTTAAGAAGTTCAGCATTGCAATCGAATTAAAAGAATTCTTACATTCCCGAACTGTTCTAGAGCTGGTTACAGAATTGAGTCAGGCCTTAAGCGCAGCCTGACTGTCGCTACAGACTCAGATAATACGATCCCGCCACCTAGGCAGCCACTAGGATAAAAGACATATGCTTTCCTAATCTAATCACTGGACCCTTCATTGTTTTTCGTGAAAATTTCACTACATCTCAATCCAAGCAAGCAGTCGAAGTTTCGGTGTCAATGACAAACTTATCGATGCTCCAGTGCGGATGATTTCAAAGCCTTAGGCGGTAGATTGCTCTGACAGTACAGTCAATGCCATGATAAAAGTATTAAGGGGCGCAGAAAATCAGACAGAGCATCTAGAGTAAGGGTAGTCGTGCCCGAGAAGCTCCCGAGTAGGCAAAGACAGGCTTTTCTTTAAACTTTAGTTCAGAAGACAGTCACATTATTTACGCGAAAACCCTCTCCACTAAACTAAATAATAGATACAAGGTACCTTTTCGGTGATAAGCCCCATGTGTTGGCAAAAGCACCCATAAACTGCCAGACACATGAGAACGCATTGGATGTCTTTGATTTCACAGGATTTGCCAAAAAAAAAGTTTCTTATCTATAGGAATACGATTACTAAACCTCAACCTTCTGTATCTAGTTCTGTCTCAAGTTGGTTGAGGTCCCCTGTATTGCGTTGTTCTCGGAGTTGGAGTAGAAGACTCTCCGCGCCAGAATATTAATATCACTTTGCTCTACAAGACCTAGCCATCTTAGAGGACAATGATGGGACAGGGTATTATATAAAGTCTCCAAAGTGTCTCTTGACAAGGTCTCGGCCAAGGACTCTTTTGAATCGGGCAAACGAAGCTGGAGGTTCCATTCATCAAACATACTTTCTTGCCGGCAATTCTTTGAGATGAGTCCGTGTATCCCCTCCAACAAGTCGCCCACCTCTGCCTTGTTGGACATGACCGTCAGGTGGACCTTCGTTTACCTTCGCTGTTTCATAGTTTGTAAAAGTGAATTTTCCATATCCTCAACACCGATTGCTACAAGGTTTCCTTGCTCATCTTCTCTTCGGATCATATTGCTTTGACATTTTTTTCAAAAAAAGCAACAAATTGTTAGCGCTGGACGAGCTCCTCGGAAACCTCAGTGTCTGCTTGTAGCCTTTGCAGCACGGCGAAGTGGGATATAACGCCGACACAATACGATTGAACTCCTTGAAATCAAATGCATAATCTCAATTTACTATTCTAATTCCAATTTAAACTTCAAATTATATGAGCTTGCTCACATGAGCTTGCAGCACAATCGGAATCGACGCGAGAATAAGGAATAAATAAATAAATAATCGAAACCGACTTCATGTCGAAGGAAATCGCGCGCCAACAAAAAAACGTCTGCGTAACTAAGACCTGCGTTAGACGTGTTCATAAAGTCCGATTTTTGATCGAACATACAAAGTCATATTCATAAACGTCATAAATGTCATCAGCGTCTGGCATCCATATTTTTTGACTCCAGAAAGCGCTGGAGGTTAAGGACAGAAATGTAAAGTGCGAAAAATACACCTAGATAAGTTTTGTTGGCAATTTTTTTAATAAATTTTTTGTTTACAATTAAATTCACCTTTTTTTAAGAGAAGAAGAAGCTGCGGGGTAGAATGTGGAGAAAACTAAGCTATTAGTAATTGATAAAAGAAATCTGATGTAACAAGAATTGAACTCTGAAAACTTATTCACAACTCCTTTCGCGACCATTTCTGATTTTTGTCTGACGTTTATGAACATTCAGTGACTACTTAAAATATTGTACTTAACCTGGTTTGCACTGCACACATTCTGCAGAACGAGTGTGTTCATTAATTCAACAACGAAGAAAAACGATTGTACTATGGCAGATTTTCGACGTTTATGAAAACATCCAAACTCAATTGACAATTCAAGTGAACGAATCAGGGTGACAATTGTTAACGATGAATTTTATGACGGTTGCGTTCAGTGCACGATGAATGATGAACGCGTACATGTTAGTAAAGTCGAGCAATATTCGATTTATTTAAATCTAACAAATTACTTGCTTACTCGTATATTGGGCGCAAGAAGTGCATATTGGACCCCAGGGGCCCAATTCCGCAAGCGTGCATATTTCGCCCGTGCGCACAGTTAGCAAAACTCACCGTCACGACTCGTTTACACAATTTCCAATTCACGCGATTCCGCAAGACACTGTGAGTTTTTAGGCGCTGAACGAATGCTCCTTCTTCAGCTGAGAGCGCTGAATTTAGTTTTACGTGGGTTTTCCTTTGATTCTTGCTTTTTTATATTGCTCGCTCTGCCGCTCTTATATTTTGTTCGGCCATTCTCCGTAGTTACTTTTGCGGTGTGCTCACAGTCATGCCATTTAAACGCACGCTCTGAAATAGAGTGAACAAATTTATTTAGTTGTGTGCACACACAACATATCACAAAACAAATTCACCCTTGCGGGTTCGGAATAAGATAGTGAACACAATATTTCGTGCACACAATGAAACTCACTCTTGCGGAATTGGGCCCCAGGTCTTGCTGCTGACAACCATATTCGTTTGTGTTAGTTTTATTTTTGTCACAAGTGGAAGTGACTTTCAAAGCTATTGAAATACAAAATATAGCCGCAGGTTGTTTTACAATAAATTCGCAAAGCCAACGTAAATTGAGTACGACTGCCAAACCACCCGATTAACTGAACAATTCACAATTATCTGCACAGCCTACACTCAATTAAAAGATAATTGCCAGAAACGTTTATAAACTGTGTATAAGCCTATCAGAAAGTAATAAAATTCCATCGTAAACTTCAGAATCGATAAGAAATAAACATTTTCTTAACAATCGAAGAAAACAAATAAAAATGTCCTGCAACGACCTACCACATTCTGTATTATCAATAAACGTGGTGTTTCGTTTCATCTGGCATATAAACACCCGCAACCCAATAAAAGTGGCACAAGGCAATAAAATATTTCATTAAATTCGTAATAAATTCCATGCACATACATGGAACTTCCCCTAATTCCGAGGATTCCACCTCCCTTTGGATGGTTGGATGGAAACAAAAGCTCAAAAGCCAACTGAAATCTCTACTAGTCACGTAATTATAGATGAAATTCGATTCATCATCATCATCGTATCTATATTTAATCCCAAAGAGTGTGGATCCAACCAGAAGTGTTATCATCACCTATCCCCTCTCCTGTGTCTGTGGTAAATAATTTCAAGCCATCCCATGTAGGGGTGGTCTTTTCGCGCCCATCACTGCAAGGCGTACCTTTACGCTTAACATCATTTAGTTTAGTGCGTTAATGATATTGCTGAACACCATTGAACGCTGAATATAGCCAGCTAAAACATGGATTAGCTGTCGGCAAATACGCCTCTCATAGAACATGCGACACAATGGCGCATCAGAAATCTCCTTGTCATCGTTTTGGTCGTGTAATAAAAGTTTAGCTTATTTTCGTCCTTTCAATGTTTGGCGGCAAACTATTTGTTTACGATCGACTGGGATTATTCACCAAGGAGAGCAATCGGATTTTTTTATGTTGTTTTGCTGTTATGTCCTTGGGAAAGAAGGAAATTACAATTCTGGGATAATTTATAGGAATGCAAGTGAAAGACGATGATGGAAAATAATTTCCGGCTATTGATCGGGTAAATTCTTTATTATTTACAATCATTGTGCTTGATTGGTCTGCTGATGTCAGGATATACGAGGATGTTCCTTATTGCCACGACACTGGACGCCCAAAAATAGTTACATAAACGATGTGCGATTACCTAATCATTTACAGGTTTTGGTGAAAGAATATTAAGGAGGAGTTAACATCGTACGAGTATATTTTTAGGAGTGATTTCTATGAATCACAGCTAATGATGCCATAAAAATGATTGTAGTGATAAAAGTGTAAGTACAAACAAAATAATTCCAGAAACATGCGAGACATTAATTCTCGACATTTACAAGCAAATTTCTGGCTAACTTGAACCGAAATGGCCACATTTTTAGATATAACAAATGTTTGGTTACTGAAAACGAATTAATTGTTATCTCCTATGGCAGAAAGGACATTTCATTTTTCATGACATTTCATACTACATTGTATATGTTATGTATGTAGTTAGGCTCCCCTTGTTTAGTGGTTATGTAAGGGCGTTTTTTTAGAGGTTTGTTTTTCCGGCGACAGAAAATACAACAGCTGACAGCTGTTTTGTCCTTATTTTGGGCTTCCCATTTCCCATTTACAATCCAATTTACATTCCCAAGTCTATCGAAAATTTGACTTCCAGATTGCGCTTATGTCCGAAATCATACTTAAATTGTAATGACTAATGACATACCTTTCTAATAAAGTGAATACCATGGTCATTCTCATGACCATGCTTCGTATGTTTTTTATTTCATTTTAAAGTTCTGTCCTTTAACTGAAAAAAAATATAACCTTGACTTCATTGGGATTTATTAACTCAATGAGTCTCATCATCATCAGTCATCACAAATTTCATAGTAATCGAAAATACGCTAAGAGTCCCGAAAAATATATCACGAAAGTCAATTGTAGTAGATTTGTAGAGGAAAATCTGCTACGAATTTCGAATTTCTTGAAATTTGGTATCACAGAGCCCCTGTCCACCCTCGTAGGAATCATTATGGGTCACAATACTCTACAGTACCACATGAAGAACATGGACTTAACGGAAGAAGAACTTTGTAGAGGCTGCGGTGATGAGGGACACTTGAGTTCACAACCGACTTCCTATGTTACCCAGGGGTGGGATTCTGTAAAAAACGAAACGAAAACCGCTTTCGTTTTCACTAAACCTGTCTCTATCATATCTGTGGCAATAGACAGAGACTGCTATTGTCGAAACGATAGCGTTCGATCGTTTTCATCTTACATAATCTGGCCCCTGGTCTCCAACACACCAGATATAACTTCAACGACCTAGACGAGTTTTCCAGCACATCAATAGACAAGATAATGAACTTCGTCAAATCATCAGGAGTATTTGTATACATATGTAGCAGCACAGTAACTAATTTGAATACAGGGTTATAATGGGTAAGGAACAACCTCTTTCCCAAACGGGCATCACAATGGGTCAGCATAGACCTGAGTGTTGCACGGAGTACACCTCGACAGCTCACAAACCTCAAATCTAACCTAACCTACTCACACGTTGGTTCATCAAGTCAAAGGGATAACAAGCGTCTCGAAGTATTTTTCTCTGAATTTTCAGATTTCGCTTTCGCTTGGAGGACTCAATTGAATCAATTTTTAAACAGAAGAATTACTTAGTTACTTTAAATGCTCGAACATCGCAGAAATGTTTCTTGCCTTTGCTTATTTTATCGTTATTTTCACCACCAATGCTCTGATGAAATAGCTAACTGCATTCCGCCCCTTCAACAATTCTCTCGCAACACCCGTCACACATCGAATGCGCATCAGTTCACCCTTAAGCCTACCTTCGGACGTACTGTTAAATATAGAGATTCTTTTGTGAGTCGAACAACACGCATGTGGAATGCATTGCCTCACACGGTTTTCCCCTCTCATTACAACCCACAATTGTTTAAAACCAATGTGCACCAATACCTCTTCTCTATCCTCCCTATTAACCCTTCCACTCGTGCTGTGCATTAGCATTATAAGGGAACAAAAACCCCTTGAGCACCAGTGAATTATAAAAAAAAAAAAAAAAAAAATTAATTTCAATAATTTGAATACATTTTTATTCCGAGTGGCGTTTTACTGTTATGACATTTTTGTTGTTATTTGTGGAGTTTCAGTTTACAAGACTTATTCCATAACTTCGACGACAGTGTACGACCGACGTGGTCGGTAAGTAGTTCACATTCCACATACGATCCAAACCAGATAAACGGCGTTATCATTTTTTTTGTTACTGTGGAAGTTGCAGAGTTTAACTCTTCTTATTTAAATTGCCAAAAAACAAACAAATATTTATGATTTTTTTCAGAAACTTTGTTAAAAACAAAATGAATGTTTTTGTCTGTGATTTTCTCGGTGCCTTCACCATCGTTATAAGCGACTTCTATTGATTTGGGTTTATGTGAGAGCTACAGTAGTTTAAAAGCGATGGTCCACAAATTTGCAGGAAAATCAAATGCGCCCTACTTTTACACTTGTCGTTGAATTACTTGTCGTTTTGTGGAAACCCGTGGGCGCAGGAGCGCAGTGGTTAGTGTGCTGGACTGCTGTGCGAGGGATCCCAGGTTCGATCCCCGGAAAAACACAAATTACATCTTAGTGTTTTTTTTCTACTGCGCCACCTCTCGCGAACGTCTGACAAACATCAGAGAGTATAACTGTCCTAAAAAAGGTTCTCAATTCAGCCGTTCGGAATCGGCATAAAATTGTAGGTCCCTTCCATTCGTCCCAAAAATAGAAACTCACACAAACGAATGGTTGCGAGAAGCTAGGCCTAGGGTGTCTACCGCCTGTTGCGCCACCTATTTATTTATTTTTTTTTTTGTGGAAACCTTCAATCGGACTTTTAGTACAAACTAGCGGGCCCGGCTAGTTGGATTACCCGATTAGCGGGTTCAACAAACGATTTTTCAGTATTCGATATAGACTATATACCTACTAAGTGAACCAGATTGCAGCGCCACCTGCCGGGTCTAATTGTAATCGTAGTGGTCGGTCTTGTGTCGATCACATCAACACCCTGCGTATAATACTCGAACAGTCAACCGAGTTTACGTCACCTTATGTTCGTAGACTTTGAGAAGGCCTTTGACCGAGTCAACCGCGAATGGATCTGGAAATCTTTAAATAGGAGAGGGATTCCCCCGAAGATTGTTGCCGTTATAAAGGAGTCCTATCACGCCGCAAGATGTTTCGTTCTATATAATGGACAACTTTCCGACTCTTTCGAAGTGCGACAGGGAGTAAGACAAGGGGATATCCTGTCGCTGTCGCCAATCCTGTTTTTACTAGCGATAGACGATGTACTGACTGCCACCGTAGGTACAACTGAGAGACATGGCATTCAATGGAGACCGTTTGAGAGGCTAAGCCACCTGGATTATGCCGACGATATCTGTTTCATGGCAAGTACCAACAGCGGGATGAACGAGATGTGCCAATCACTGCAAGTGAATGGAGAGATGGCTGGTCTTAACATCAATTGCAACAAGACCAAAATTATGCACACTGGCCGCTCAGCACATCAGCCGATTATTCTGAGACAGACGCCCATTCAGGAGGTTAAACAATTTAACTATCTAGGCAGTTTTGTATCGTCCGATGGACGAACGGATCTGGATGTTAATAGCAGAATAAGTAAGGCCCGCAGTGCCTATTGAATGTTGTCTTCAGTATGGAACTCCAGTCAAATATCCCTACGCACCAAGTTAAGGCTCTTCGAATTCAATGTCAAATCCGTACTGCTATATGCCTGTGAAACCTGGAAAGTCTCTACCTCCATCTCGAGAAGATTACAGGCATATGTAAACCGCTGCCTTCGATACATTCTTAAGATTCGATGGCCGCAGATTATATCGAACGAAGAATTGTGGCGCATAACGGGTCAAAAGCCTTTGAATGTCGAAATAAGTGGCGCTGGATTGGCCACACGTTGGCCAAACGACAACATCGCGAAGCAGTCCTTCGAATGGAACCCTCAAGGTACACGGCGAGTTCGTAGACCAAGAACTACTTGGAAATCAACAGTATTGGCCGAAGCAGCAACACAGCGTAAAACGTGGCCACACCTGAAGTATCTGGCCGCAGATCGAGAAAGATGGAGGAAGTTTGTCGCCGCCCTATGCCCCACCCGGGGTTGAAGGACTCATATAAATATGTACAAATTTATGCATCTACTTACTACTTCTTTGGGATTCAAGGAACTTACCTGAAAGGAAAAAAAGGTAAAATAAAATTAGATTGTTATTTAAAAAATTTTGAAAATTTTTGTTGTTTTCAAGTGGGAAATCTGTCCGTAATAATTTTTGTTGTGTATTAAAAATTCCATTGTGAGACTTACATCAGAAAACCTTTTATTAAACTAAATGGCAGGTTTGGAAAAAGGAATGAAAAATATTATATTTTCCTAATCCAAAATCCAACATATTTCTTTCCCTATTGCAATCCTTATAAAATTTAACGTCTCTCTGTATTACTGTATACGTTAGAGGTTAGACCTTTATAGCTCAAGAAACAATGATCCAATTTACAGGTTTGCTTTTTAGTTTTATTCCCTGATTAGGTTTAAGTAATATTTTATAGCTGGGAGAATACATTTCTGTCCTTTTGAACGAGTAATTTTTGGTCCAGTTTACTTATAGACAGGCTTAGAGAAGAACATTTCACGAGCTAACTATCAGTCTTCTAAGATGGTTAGTGAATGTAGAGCAAATGGATATCTACTAATGTTCCGGCTCAAAGAGTCTTCGAGAAAGCAGGAGAAAAAAAAAGACTACCTTAAAACCATTGGCTGTATAAATAAAGAGTATCTTATGGGGGTGAGTCGTTTCGACGGCTATCGTCTTAAAAATCACAGTTCTATTAATCCCGAAAATATGACTACTAGTTTTTCTAATTATGTACGTTGAAGTAAAGCGAGTCTACAATTCGTTCTAATCAAAAACGAACGATATGTTTCTGTTTTTAGTCTTTACTTTAAGGCTCAGCATTCATTTATTTAAGGACAAATTATTCGAGCGGACTTACAGCTGTTTAATATGCGGATTAGCTATAGAATTATTGTTGAGAGAAAAACAGCAGTTTAAGAAACACTTTGATTTGAATTATTTTTCAATGTCAGCCGAAGTTGATACAGAATTCGAACAATACACAAATATATCACAGTAAATGATATTGATTACTAAATCTGCAGGTGACATTCGCCACGAGGAATGTTAAAATGTAATAGCTATACTGTTCAAATTACGTAAATAAATTTAGTCTATAGATCAAGGGACTCGAAAAACTATGTAACATTCGACTTCTCAACAACATATGAATTAATCCATCTTCCATGATTTCAACAAAATCTCCGTGAAAAATAACATTCCCTCAGCAACCTGCAAGAAAACTCAATACAATTTTGTAATAATCTTTTACTTCGTGTACTTCTTTAAAACAATCCTACAGTCATCCCCTAATGACACTCTCTTAAGCACTCCTAAGCAGCGCATTAATTATTTTTTTGATTATTCTACAAGGATACTTTGTAAAACAAATTACCATACCTATACAAACTTTATGTTTATTATTATCCATTGTGCCGCCGCTGGCCAAAGGATTTTTGTATATAAACAATTTACAATTTCGAAGCGAAAACAAAAATAACATTTTCATTCATGTCAATTAGGGACTTCTGGTTGTTGAAGAAGTAACAACAAAAATAAAACCTTCAACAAAAAATGAAAAAAGCTCACCGAACTTGAAAACAAAGATCCATAAAACTAAGCCTATCAACTTTTGCTGACGAGATATAATTCCAAAAAGGAGCGTATTTAAGTCAAAGGGATGGTAGTTGACGGCAGCGGGGCAATTAGTATAGTAGGAGAAGATAATTGCGGTTTGGAAGTTGGTAAACTTTTTACTGTTTTTTAAGGAAACCACAAGGTAAAGATACCTTCAAATAAAGTGTTTAACTTTTTGTGAAAACAATATAAATATTATGACACCGATTTCTGTCTAAGGAAGACAGCCCACCGAAGTTGAATGGCACTAAAGTTGGTGGTATTTTCATTTAAAAACAAGGGTGTCATTTCTCAATCGTTTAGCATTTCAATAACCTATTTACATGGCACGTTTCAGAATTCCTATGAATGCCTTCCACAAAGTTCCAACCTGCAAAAAAAAATCCCCACTAATGTCGGTATCTCCCTTCTTTATAGTGCCTGCGGATGTCTTTTGCCTGTTCGTCTAAAAATAACACTCATCTCCATAATTCATCCCCACTAAATCGCTATAACCGTAAGGAATAAAATTGGATTATGTGCAATTCCAGGAACTCTCTAATCACTTTACTGGCAAATTGTAAATGACTGCCAGTTGTGGCTGCAGTATTACAATATTTCATCTCTCTATCTGTCTGAAGACACTCACAAAACGGAAGACGAAAAAGAGTCCCGAATTCACATTTGTCTCAACCGTGATTTGTCCTATAAAAGCACCGCGCCATCAATCATCCCACTTGATCCCTGCGATAAATGACTGTGTGACTTTGCTATTCCATCAAGACTTTGAATATTTTTTTTGAAGAGGATTGGCATTTGTTCTCTCCGCAAGTTAATTAAACGGACTCAGATACACAATCGCAATTCAAGTCATGCGAGGTGTATTTCATGGAATTCTACTTCCCCTAGGAAGAACTGTGTTAATAAATCGCAAGCTCTCGTCATTATCTTCCTTTTATTGCACTCAACCAAAGGGAAGTTCGTTCTTATTGCCTACGCCGAATAGTTCCCTAAAAATATATCGTGTACTTATGGCATTTTGAAATAACCAGGAGAGCAGAGGAATGATAATATTATTGTTTACAAAAAACAATTTTGTTATCGCAATCCAGCAGGTGTAGTTTTTAAGGACATTTGTCCCGGAGCGTAGTATATTACTTTTTGAATTATTTTTGAACCATGTCGGTTTGGTCAATTTGAATAGAGTGCTTTTGAAAATACTGTAATTTATCCTTTAAGTGAGATCCACTTCTGGCACTTAAAAAAATAACTCACAAACGAGTCGAGTCCTTTTTGTGAAACTGGATTTATCAATTATTCAGCAACCTCAAAAGCTAATCCGATTTTATACATTTCATCTGAATATTTATTATTCATATATGACGCAACAGTGGTGATTAGATGTGTTCCGACTTTAAGCGGCTTATAAATGTGTATTAACTTCGAAAATAAACTTTCATGTGGGATGGGATTATCTTCAGATATGCAGCCAGCAGTCGTTTGCAATAAAAAGTCAGTTTACCCCTCTGACGCACAATGAGTTCATAACGATGGCGGGGAATAAATTTACCTCTTGTACTAACGGAAATTTTGGAAATATTAGTTTTCAAAATTTTCTTATTTCGACTGACTCATCAACGCCCAGCCCAAGCCCTTTGCCTAAGATAGTTGAAATTTTGGACAGAGGTTTCCTTTTTCAACCCTTAAAGAGGTAAAATGGGGTGGATACAAATTTGATGGGAACATTTTTATTTTTTCATCCGATCGATCGACTTCAAACTCGGTTTGTGTACTCAATATAAGAAATAAGGAAAATAGATTTATACGATTTTGAAAATTTTATGCGGGGCCCGAGTTATTAACGATGACCCTTTAAAGGGGGGCCTTTTTCATAACTCATGAACTGCTCGTCGTATCAATTTGAAACGATAGTCATAAAACTAAATCAATACAAAAAAAAACTTGAAACCATTTTTATGCAAATCTTCCCTGCGTATTTTGAGCTTTTACTGATCTTTCTGCTCCTTCCAGAGGAGTTGTACTAAAAAAAAACTGTGGAAAAAACCCGAATCATAAAAATATCATAACAGAATCTAAAAATGTGGTCTTCATTGGGTACTTTCTTAGGTACCTAGGTTTCCTTTGCGATATAGAAATATAAAAGAGGAAACTAACCGACTGTGTAGGAGTCTCTATGTACCAAATTCTGAGTGCTGCGCTAGCAAAGCCGCGGTCAAAAGCTAGAATTAGGTTAGCTAGGTACATCGTTAACGCAAATGTTTTAACATAAATAATGCTCATAGGTTAAGTTAGGTCCGGGAGTAATCCACAGTTAGGGCAAAGTAAGGCCCTTGAAATACCACAGGATCTAAAAAAAAAACTACAAAAACAGGGGGGTTATTCCTAAATGCGCGGCGGATCGTATTGAAAGCGATACCTCCATTTCGACCGTCTTCGCTTTTGCTTATTCTCAAATGCGAACGAGGGCGAAAATAATATTTCCAGTGCTTTCCAGTTTTTCCATTCTGAGTTGCAATTTTCCATGTATTTTTCCAACACTTTGACAGCTTTTTCCCGCCACAGGAATTTAGTTTATTTTTTATCCGCAAACAATCCGCCAGCAATCCGTCACCTATACAGCTATCGCTATTGATTCGATCAAATAGCTTTTGGAAATACAAAAATACAAATCCGCCATAAAAAGCGATCCGCCGCTTTTTAGAAGAATCAAAATATGGTTCGAGTCTGAAATCGCTTTTTGATTCCAAGAGCCTTTTTACAGAAGTTCAGAGCCGTTTTTGGCATTCTGAATTCCTTGCAGGATGTTGGGTATCCAGCTCTCGAATGAGGCGTTAGTACTTTACCGTATCAGTGAATAACAAAACGGAGCCATTAATTTTTGGGGTAAAAAAGTTGAGAGTTTTGTATTTCCTTGTCCAGAAGACTAAAGGCCCTACTCTGTATTTCGTTCGTTCGTTCGAAAGTGCAATTTTCCAAAATGGAGAGAACCAATGTTTGGTACTCTCCATTTTGAAAGCGGAATGAAATCTCCAAATGTCAAAAGAAATGATATATGGAAAATCGAAAGTCTATTACAGAGTGCGAATTCAAAAGCGGAAAGAAAAGTATTTTCGAATAGGATTGCCTTCCGGAATGAAATAGATTAACACTCAGGCTACATTTTTGAGGAGGACACAGTCTTCAGTGCGTCGATAATTGCCTTTGGTTTGACGTTTTAAAAGCGTCCTCAATATCCTGAAAAGCTACAAAGTTAGATATATTTTTTGCGATCTAGAGAGTTTTTAATATGTAGTAGTTACTAGTGAGTAAAGGCCCGTCTTCGGCATGTAAACCAAACCCTGGACTAGAATCCAGATAAAACCCCTAGCACAACATACAGATCAAAATACAGTAGTTTATATTTATTAAAGAAATTTAAATCCATCCACCGCCTTAGGGCCGGTCCACACTTAGGGCCGCCAGTGTTCGCACATGAAGTTTGTTTTCGCTGGCAAGAATATGGCGCCATTAGCGTCCGTTGGTGCTGAGGGTTAACTTGCCAAAGCTGTCAAAATAAAAACAAAACTTAACTTAATGTCCTAAAAATACAAATGACTGTATAATGACAAGTTATTTCTAAAAATGCTTACCCACGATAACTTTACGGAACCAACAACCCTTAGAAAAGCCTGCTGAATAACTTATTATTTATGACGATCTTATCAGCAAATGACGACATTTGCAAAAACCATATTCATTTCAAACCGATGCTCTATCTTAACATCACAAAAAGCAATTTCATATGACCATTGACTAACCATTATTCGATTTTCATCTTTGTCTGGTAACAGACAAAAAGGAACTGTAATTTTCCACAACAATCATCATCAGACCAAATGGAACCATAAATATATCGTCTACAAAGTGAAATCCCCTACCCGTTTCCGCCAGCCTTTAACCATTTTCGATTGGAAATCATAGCGATTACAAAATTGGCGCCACAAATACTACTATCATCAGCTCCCTACTGCATCCAAGATGTCTGGTGAAAGGAGCTAACCAACAAAAAAGAATAAACCCCCATCAACATCCGTTCAGTAATATCCGCAAAACAAAACTTTAACTGTGAGAAACTGAACAACAAAGGATCGATTCATCCTTAATCCACCCCCACAATGGCGCGTCGACCAATACACTGAAAAATAAAAATTAATTATTTCATAAACGCAAGTATCCTTCCACTCCAATTGAATTTCGTCGACAAAATAATCGTTAAACCGAATCTGACAAACGAAGCAGAAAACTGTTCGCAGATACTTATTACATTCGTTTTGTAAAAACAAAGCAAAAAAAAAAACACTCCGACTAGAAAATGGAAAAGAAAGAAGCAAAAAAAAAATATTCAAAGAGTTCTGTCATCAAAGCGAAAGTGCTCAAGTTGCCACTGTCATAGAAATCCTTCAGGTAATGATATCGTTGAGGATTCAAATCCTTATACGCTATTTAGACTAAAAATAACCCTATGCCACCCTATGGTGGAGGACACTCTATGCATAGAAAAAAACACTTGCTAGTGTTGTCACACATCTTTGTGTGACAATTTGCAAAGAGGGTGGTAGTTCAAATTCACCATTTACCAAAGGACACTCGACATTGGGGAATTAACACAAGCTTGTATATTGGTTTGTGGTGATGGTAGTACCGAAGTTCAAGGTGGCAATTCAAATTCACAGGGTTCGACAAACTTATGCTGCTTGGCACATGGCTTTTTCGTGAACTTGCTAGTAATATCAACTGTGATGGGACAAATAGTGTGTAGTTTCCCAAAGGACTGGCACATGGCTTTTTGGTGAACTTTTTAGTAATATCAACTGTGATGGGACAAATAGTGTGTAGTTCCCCAAAGGACTGACTGTGTAAAATGAATGAGACAATATTCTGTACATACTTAGATGCAAGATAAAGCTACTGTATGAGGTATACTATCGTCGCAAGGCAGTCGAAACTACAAATTATTGTTTGATATTGATATTAAAAAAAATCTCCTGGCTGTATTTTTTTCAAAATATGATAGCGCACACTTTCAAATGCAGACAAATTGCTTCCTAGATCATTAAACATACTAGTGAGCAAATAATTGCACACTGTTTAACTCTGTTTAAATGAAAATCAATTTTATTTTTATTCCGCACATACAATGTGCGTTAACAGAAAAAGGTGTGCGATATAAAATAAAATGCCATTTTTGCGCGCACAAAATACATTTATGAATGTGGCGCAGTGGGAAAAACACAAACTATGGTTTTTTAAGTTTTTTTTTCAACTGCCCCATCTCTTGAATCTATCTGAAAAGCTTCCAAGAGCATAGCTGTTATAGAAAACTTTTCAATTCAAGCTCTTTATGTAAATTGTACCTACCGACAGTTATATTTTATAACCAAAAGCATTTGAATGCGATACCCAAACTTTTGAAACAGTATTTCTCTGTGAAATTTCTATCGCACACTCATGTGTGCGTTTACGTGACTTATATTAGTCATCTAATTTTACCGACACAATACTGTACTTAGCGTCAGTTTGAAGGCAAAATTATATTTAGTTGTTCCAAATGAGATATAAGAAATATTAGATAGGTAATAATCGACGAATTTTAATCCTAATCCCTGAATAAAGAAGATGGCGGCATTCATAAACGACGATTGGGTACTTGGAAGGTATGATTGAATGTGTGAGACTGAGCTGCTCAATTGGAGACAACAAAGATGTTCCTAGTTCTCATTGATTTATGGAAAGCAATTAACATTGTTAAGTATCGAGCTTATTTTTAAATTATCTTCTTTGTAAAGGACTAGTTTTATGAATTAAAATAAAAACATATTTAGGAGCTGGTTAGCACAAGTCAAAAAAAAAAAACTCGCAGCTTACAAACAGAATCGAGTAGAGGGAATAAGATTCTCCTCATTTGGAAAATATTCTATACAGCTCGACAACGACATCAAAACGTGTCCTCGGGTTCAGAAACAGATTTTAAAAAAATCCAAAAATTGCATCTAATATTTCAGAAGAATTTTGGCCTCTTCGCCTCCAGTCAAACAAATTTTTCCCGAAATTGAACTGTCGCTGTCAATTGAAAAGAAACTCATCTCTACATCACGATGGAAAACATTTTCGAACCTGTCCACCAGTGAGGTGAGGTTAATTGATTTTTTTTTTTGACAATATCCTTCAAAAAGAGCACACACATAACACAGAGAAAAAAAACGAATTGAATGAACAAGGATACAATTTCAAAAGAATAAATAATTTTACAGACTGTCGCGTCATATGTTCAAAACGACATTTACGTGACGAGATGACAATAACAGGCCTTCCCATCCAGAGTCAAAGGAACATCACCAATTCAACAAAAGGAATTGTATATGTATTAGTGTTATCATTTTATTTCCATGTTACCTTGTATTTTTAGAAAATTCAATCAGTTTTGTCATTATTTTGCACCCACGCTCATCGTTTCACTGCGGAGATTCGCTCTAATGAAGTGGAAATGTTAACTGAAGCATATCCTTAGATACAATGCCATCAAATATTCATTTTGTATACGTCCTGTCCGGAGGGGATTTTCAGATTTTCACTACCAAATACAGATACAGTCAACTTGTGGATAGATGTTAACAAATAATCCAAGTAATTCCTGACGGCAATAATGCCATCAATATGTTGGTAAGAGTTGACATCTATTACTTGTGTCCTGAGACAACCTTTGTCAAGATGGTTTTAACGGTCAATAAGAGCTGCATGATCAAAATGAAGATTTATTGAAGGATTATGATTGGAAATTTGTCAAATTTCATTTTACTGATAGGTCGTCACGTTACTTACTCGTAATTGTCACTTGTCAGACGCTACTTGTGTTTCGCAGTTGAGTGAGATTTAGGTTCGAATGGTTATTCTACTTTGTCACGTCAAATCTCATGTCATATGTATTCCTGTCACCTATAGGCAGGTGGTAGGCTTTGTAAAGCTGCAGAAAGTTGTTCGGGAATAGTCATTTTTGAAGATGATATGAATTAGAAACGTCTACTTGTGACATGTCATAAAAAAAGGACTTGCAAAGTGCTCAGTCTTTGACAACAATTTCTATTCCTTTTTCTGACGTGAGACGTGACACTTGCAGCTGGTATTGCTATTGCTGTTCCTGCTGACGTTTGAAGTCAAGCCATCCGTCTTGAAATACTTCCGGGACCTCAAAAGTCACTAGAAAGCGCTGTGTGAATTTAATTGTTCAATGTTATCATATCCTAGATACTCTCTAAAGCTCGTAAGGTACAGCCAGCGATAATATTTGTGTCTAACGGCGAGCGAATTGCATGAGTTTTTCAAGGCAATGAGGTGTTTTTCTGAGATGGCAAGAGCAACGTCATCGGTGTAAGCAATTAGCCTGTAAAGTTACGCCAGCAGTTGATTTACCATTAAATTCCAGAGAAGGCGAAAAAAAGTCTACCTAAAAAAACAGCTTCGAATTTAAACAAAAAAAAATGGCAGCACTTTCGAGGGTATCTACTCCCATTTACAAACAAAATTTGACAGGCGAACTCTTCTCTGCTGCGTTACGAATAAATCACATCGGTTTGGGAGAGCATTAAGTCAGGGGACAAGGCACCGCCCCAAGCGACCGCTTAAGCCGGCACTGCATATATTTTTACAAATGATTATCTTAATTTCTGGGAAAAGAAATATTTAGGTATAAGACCCCATTCACATGAGAACGAACGAACGAATTGATGAAATGCGAACAAACCACTTTTTTTATTATTCCAAGAATAGAATAATTAATTTTTCCATCAAAATATATTAAAAACAGTTTATAAACAGTTTAGCAGCTAGGTTCCAGAAATCGAGTGACATCGAAATTGCAAATCGAGTGAATTCGTTTTCAGTGTTCTGCATTTCGAGCGATTCGGAAACTAGGAAATTTATTCGAAATCACAATTTCAATTTATCTCAATTCCGAAAATTTTGAAATCGAAATCGAATACATTGAAATGTAGAACAAAAAAATTCATTTCCGATTTGATATCGAGTGAAAGTGAAATGTGGAACCTAGCAGTAAATAACGAAATTTCGAATTTCAAACTTTTTGCCGTGAACGAAAGCACCCTTGGCGCGAATTGTCAGTTTTTTCGCAATCCACATCATTAAACCGCATTCGACAAACTAGCGAATAAAACATTCGTTCGAACTTAACCTCAAATTAGAAATTGCTGATAGAAACTGATTGCTGAAAATCGTGAACTGCCGCGACCATGAAAAGGGTTCATGTGAACGGACTGTCAAAACTTGCGAATAGTCCTTAATAGTTGCTTTCTGACATCAGCGACAATTTGAGTTTGATGCACAGCACCGATGAAAACAAACCATTAATAAAGCAGACGACTACCTAGCGCTGAATTCACTGAACGAACTACGAGTATAAGCTGCTGACTGCAATTCGCTGAACACTTTCGCCCTGATTATGTGGTAGGTACAGATTTGTTATGGATCTGTCATTCTATTTTGTGAAGTTGCCGTCAGACAGACAGACCATTGAAAAAAAGGTACTTTCGAGTTAACATTTTTATTTTATTTTGTGAGCTATCGGACGACGGTGCATTTCTGCCATCCTGTGTCAATTTGTACTTTTCTACAGTTACTTAAGGTGAAAGCTATCATCTGTCACGATGAAGTAAGTATTAGTGACTTTCGTAACAAAATGACAGAACGTGACATTTTTCTCATTGTGTGAGCTCAATTTCGAGGCCATTCCAATCTGTAGTACTGTAATGACAAGTAAACTATCCATTAAATCACAGAACTTACGTATAGACCTTGACAGGATATAAAAATCACAACGATGAACATGGTGAATCACAAAAATCGAATACTATCCGTCAAGTCCATCCTTTACTTTGTTTGTTCTCCGCTTTAACGTCCCAACGAAAACTGTCCGAATCGAAGAACATTACTCGCATTGTTTACATTCGACCCATGTGCCATCCATGAACTACTTCTGACTGGAGTATACTCATATAAACAAGGATGTTTCTGACACCATTCATTTGATATTCATTCACGCATCCCAAAAAAAAAAAAATGTTCATGACGTCTTAACGTTGTGCCATGTCCATGTGACCTCCTGTCCCTGTGTTTGACTTGTGCAAAGTGCACAAAAGTGTTTCGACATTGATTCGCAATTAATAGTTTCAGAGTGTACAATCAATTTAATAAAGGTGATGGAAAGGGTATAGCTACATGGAGACATATCACGTCCAAACACTATAATTCAATTAAGAGGCGTCATCACTTCTCGGTGATGGAGAAATTCTCGCATATAAAATCATTCGAGTGCGGGATGCTCGACACAGATTCGAATGCTATGAGTAGCTATATAGCATTGAATTGTGTACGGAGCAAAGTGGTATACGTACACATTGAGATTTATTGACAATTTACTGATAGTGTCTGACACAGGCGGCGACAATGGAGACAATTTAGAGGATGAATATTGATTGTATGCCCGAGTATGGCGCACCTGACAACAAAGGGCTTTTGTTTTCATAAATCTAAGACGAACTCAAAGGGGGGCGTTACGGTAAATTAAAATCAATGGATTATATGTAAAGGGCGTGTAAATTGGTCAATGTGAATTGACTGGTATACACTGCCAATCAGTAGGATGAAGCCACAATTTTTGCGACCGATTTAAGTTCTGGGAGAGAACAATATTTGGAAAGCAGAATTGTTCGGTCACTCCCGCATCGGACCGATACGTTTGACCGTAAAACTTTAGCCCGTATTCACAAAAGCCCGTAAATGCAAAAAGCCCGTATTACAAAAGACTGAAATACAGAAGCCCTTACATGAACATTTTCAAAAGCCCGTATTTTTTACGGGCTCATCGCACTCATTCCAAGTCCTACAGTGACCAGAGTTTATTTTGAGTTTTCTTTAGGGTCTTGAAATATATCTTAAAAACCAACAATCTTTAAAAAGTTTGATAACGAAAACCGCAGTGGTGTTTACCTAATTTTAACGCTCACTGTATGTGTATATACCTGACAGGCAGGACTGGCTCTCCCCAAGTACTGTCATAAAAGGTATAGACGAAGAATGGAACGGCAGCAGGAGTCTTCTCAGAAGAACTAAGTATCAGACAATCATGAATCATACCGACTGGCAAATCAGTGCAGAGTTTTCCAGACAGAGATCTACGCGGTTAAGAAAGCGGCTTAAACTGTCTTAGCGAGGGAACTACCAGCAATTGAAATTATCCTTTGCGTGGAAAGCGAAGTAGCATTTAAAGTGATTAACTCCAATCTGTCAGTGCCTCTCGGCATTGAGAGTAATAAACCATCACAAAGTACTGCTGTGCTGGGTTCCTGGACATATTGGTGTGGAAGGGAACTAGGCAAAAGATAAACTGGCCAGATGCGGCTCTGAAATGGACATACTACTAACTGACAGGCACTACCAGCTTTATACGCAGCTAAAAACGACATTAATAATCTCACATTAAACTTGGCTAAAGAACGATGGAACAAAATTTTCGATTGTACCATAAAACTCGCAGCTTGTAGCCAGAAATTGAGACTCAAAGATCAAAGATCCTAACATCTTTTGATAGAAATCAAATCGGATTGGTTGTCGAGGTAATAAACGGACACTGCATCATTGGAAACATGACTGGGTATCTTTACAAATGACTTCTGCAGAAGTTGCAGGAATGAAGAGGAAATTTAATCTGTAGAGGATCTACTGTGTCACTGCCCAGCCCTCCAAGAACGCCGATACTTTTGTAAGCGAGCACGGTTCTTTGTCGACTTGGAGGATCTAGTAACGATACATCTACCAGATTTAAGAAGATTCATCAACAGATCCAAATGGTTTTGTTGGTTGCCCGTCCTACCACGTACCATAAAATGGGTAAAAGGTAAAGGCCTAAATGGCTTCAAAGTGAAAATTGCAAACTGCACCTTTAACCTAACCTAGTTCAGTGCACCTGTTGGACATTTTTTTGAACATCAGCCTTGGATTTTTCAACAAGATAAACACTTTTAGGGTTGGCACACGCTGGATTATGACAGAAAACTTGGAACTCTGGCCGATCTAATCATCGGACTTAAACATCGTCGAAAACGTTTGGGCCTGTCTGTGTCGAAAAGATTATGAAGGCGAAACAAATGCACATATGTCCATGTTTTAAAGTCTTACAAAACCGCATAGTTTATTAAAACAAAAGAGCACAATGAATCGAGTTAAGTGCTCTCAAGAGCACGATCATTTTTACAAAAAAAAAAAACTGAGATTTAGCTGTCCATGAATGTATAAGCATAGCTCAACAGTAATGATTCTGAAAGAATTGTGAATTTTTGGGAAAAATAATAATCAAAAGAACAATAAGGCAAAAGCGGATGGAATAAATGTATGATAATAACCTCAATCAACTTCAAAGCAATAGACAGTCGAGTATGCTATGCCCCATTTACCAAATCTAAACAAAACCAAATACAAACCCATATACAAAAGGAACAAAAAAAACAATCAAGTCAGTGAATGAAATCCAAGCAATCCCATTTAACACCCACCGAAAATACCAGAACTATTATCCTTGATGCTGGCTGAAAAATCACCCCAAAAAAACAAACAAATGAACAAGGAGCAGTAAGAGATAAGTGGATCCTAAACAAAGTCGTATCCCTTTTTGCCTTTGAAAAACGAATGGAAAAACCCCTTCAAACTGCCTTCCGGGTTAAATACACTTACAAAACAAACAAACACACACACACAAAAAAACAAACCATACCTTTTAATTTGTCCTTTAACCCAATCTAAGCATCCTTTTTGTCTTCCTGGTGTGGCAAAGAAGTCACTATCTGCCGTCACCGCTGGATAAAAAGGACTTATCCTAACGATAGTATACACAACAATACACTGATAGTCCATTGCTGTTGTTTTTATTAATAAATATTTAAGACTGCGACGATTATAATAACGAATATCACGATTAACAATAAAAAATTGTATTAAATTTAAAAGTACGTTTAGAATGACGACGACGACGACGACGGCGATGATTACGAGGATGGTGGGGAATTTTATACAATGAGCTGTACTATTACGAACTACCGACATATGTTTTAGGGTGGGATAGGTATAGGTACATATAAAAAAGGTATGTAGATCTCTTTGAGTTCTTTTTTTGTTGTATAAAATTATTATTATTATTACATTTGTATTTTATTATTATTATTATTTTTTTTTTTAATTTACACAACCAACAGCACAGCGATTTTTAATTAAAATTTAATTGTTTATAGATAGCCACGTATAATAGACATTTGGTTAAGTAAATAAATTATTGGAGTATACATATATATTTTTTTTTTCACTACGTTATTATAAATGTTTTTTTAATTTTTTATTTAAGTGTAAAATACTTTTGGACGGTGTTAACTTTCTGGTTTCTAAAATTTTATTTTTGGCCACGAATGAGATTCTTTTTGGTTGTTGAAATTCCACAAATGCAAAGTTCTTTTATAAACATTATTGTTCTGATTGTTTATTGAATATAGGTGATTGTATAAGGGCTAAGTAGTAAATACATTTATATATGTATAACTATAAATACTGAATATCTATGGTATTTTTCAGTGGGAATATAATTCGGATAGGAAGATGGTAAGTATATGAAAAAGGGTGTATCTTGTCACGTTTGCTAGAAGCATTTAAACATTTTTCGCTCTAAGGTGTGTAAAATGGGGTTAGGCAATAATGCCAAAAAAAAATGTATAACAACAACTAGATAGAAATAAAGCCCAAAAAGTACATGCAGATTGCTACGTATGTCCTGCTTGGGGTTACTGTTGTCATTCCGTCCAAAATCTATATCACATCGCCCAAATTTGTATGAATAGTTTATAGCAACAAATTGCCTAGCAATGTTTTGAGCTTTATGACATTTTTTTTTTAATTTGGGCAGTATAGTTTTGGGCGATTAAGACCTAAAGACCTGAATGGAAACAATTTGCTGAACACTTACAGCCGGATTTATTAGATTTCCTTAAAATTTTCTCTACGATGTTGTTTCGCTAAACATCGCCCAAGCAATACTATCGCCAAAGACTTTAGACCCATAACCATAACGCTATTTGTTTTAAAAACTTTTAAGGGGCTCATAGATATCCATATCCGGAATAAAAGAACAATTCTGGAATTTAGCCTGCCAACAATTGAAAGGATTCCGCTAATAATTTCTGATAGTGCCAAATACCTGGGAATTATCCTAGATCGAAAGTTAAACTGGAATCATAACATTAAAGAAAGAGCCAAAAAGGCAATTTTAGCATTCTACGTTTTTACTAGAATATTCGGATAAGCGTGTGGTCCTAAGGCCCCTAGACCTTTTCGTATAGGAATCTGCTGCAAACAGCCCCCTTCGGTTAAGCCAGACCTAAAGCTGACGGGACATGCACAAATAATGAACAAATACACGGGCAATAATGTGTGCTACACTACTCCCGGCTAGATTTTCCCCCGGCTAGATTTCACAAGACCATTTACCACATGTTTTCCCAGCAGGAACGAATGGTACGAAGATCAACCAACATCTAGCGGATGAACTATACCTCCATCCATATATACGGATGCATTAAAGATAGAGGTCGGCGTTGGCGCGGGTTTCTACTCGGAACGTCTCGGAATATCCATTTCAAACAAGCTTCCTGATTGCAGCATATTCCAAGCTGATGTACTGGCAGTGACAACAGCTGCATAACAGGTTGCAATCATGGCAATACCTCATGCAGATATTACCTGTTTCATTGACATTCAAGTGGCAATAGAAGCTATCTCTGCCCTTGAGTTAAAATCGAAGCTTATAAGTCGTTTTTAAGAAGAGCTACGGGTTCTAGGCAGCACAACGTAAGACTATGATGGGTCGCCACAGAGGTGTGTCTGGAAATGAAAAAGCTGATGAGCTGGCAAGAAAAGGGTCCTCTCTAAACCAGGCCCTGTAATCTCAGACAGACGATTGGGAATAAAATACTAATGGCGACAAATGAAAGATGGAGCAAGCTCGACTCCAGTGGCATCACCCGGAAAATGTGGCCAATCTATAACAATCGTAAAACTGAGAGAATCTTACAATTGAACAAGAAATCCTTGTCGACGATTGTAGGTATTATCACCGGACACAATATGCTGAAATACCATACCAAAAAAAATGTGAATCAGCTCAGATGACCTGTGTAGAGGATGCGGTGATAAGGAGGTGCATGAGGACACCCCACACTTTGTCACTGTCTTTGTCACTGCCCACGTAAGAAATAAAATCCTTGGTAGCAACTTTTTCGATGATTTAGAAGCCCTTTCCGACCGGTCAATTTTTTTTTTTTTACATGTTACTGTGGAAACGAACGTTTTTCGACATAATGTTGATCTTTTGTTTACGTTACTGTAGAAATTTGAATCTGACGGCGGCGGCAGGTATTTCTTCACCTGCCCCTAGAAAAATAACAGTGTCTATGTAGCATTGTGCTAAATCCATATATTTTCGTTTAATCTACCACGTTTTCCTGTGTAAGGGCATTTTAAGGGGTGTGTAAAGTTAAGCAGACTCTACAACACGTTTATAAATACGGGTGTTCATTTATTTCAGAATGTACTCTGTGTAGCTCAGTGATTTGTAAATAATAATACAATTTTCCAATACCTCACCTCCCGCGAAACTCTGACAAACTTTATAATAGTCTCACCCAGAGTATAATTGTCCTAGGTAAGCTCTTCAATTCAGCCAATCGGAATCGGCTTAAAATTGTAGACCGGACTCACATAAACGAATAGTTGTGAGAAGTTAGTTCTTCTAAATTTTAGTACTCGATCTATTTTTATGAACGCCAAAATGGGATCTTCGAATTTAGCATGCGAAGAGCGAATTGTGAAAATTCGAACTCCAAAAGGGGGGTTAAAAGTTTGTATTGAAAAATTTTATTTTTTTTTTCCGATCGACTTAAAACTCGGTTTGTGTAATCTATAGAAGAAATATAGAAAACCAATTTCTCCAATTTTTGAAATTTTGCTTGGAGATCGAGTTTTTAACGATGCGGAAATAAATGTGCAAACACAAAAAGTTACTAGTACAAACCAAAGACTACTAAAATGTAGTAGATCAATCAGTGAACTAATGAAATCTGCTAACAAAGAGCTCTCTCTCCCTCCAAACCGGTTTGGACGATAATCTTGAAAAAACGTCCTGCTAAGGATGAGAAAGTTATCTAATTTGGCACAACCAAAGGTGGTACCACAATAAATCTCTCATCCAAGGCGAAATACCTTGACGTCATTCTATACTTCATATACTTTCAAATGTCAATGAAGATTAAAGATATACATAGTAATTCTTTTTCTGAAAATAATGTAATTAACGTTTTATCTTTCAATAAAAAACGCTCACTAAAATTTGACAATTCCCTTTATAACCTTAAAATAATTGTCACGTGTGTCTATTAGCGTTGGATCGTTAATTTAGGTATTCAAATCTTTTTTAATTACATCCACACTTTCATTCAGTGAAATCGTTCATAGTGCTATAATGTTGACATAATTACCATTCTCAGTTAACTGACTGTATTTGTTATAAAAACAGTCAAGTAGAGCTCAGTTATTTGCACTTATACATAAATGTATGTGTTTCGTGGGCAAATGTATGAAAACAGTTATTAGAATGAATACAAATTATTGTAAATCGTTAAGTTGCAAAGTAACAGCTGACAGGATTTTACCATAAAAAGCTTTTTTTATTATTATTGTTTTATTTAATTCTACCCAAGAGCCAAGGGTATAACTTTTGTTCGGTTGAATATTTTTTACTACCGATTGTACCGCACCCTCAATGATGTTGCCCTTACTTGTCATTGGTATACAGAATGCCACTGTCATCGTCTAAAAAAAACAATGACAACAAATTGCGGAAGAGGCTGCTGAAAGGATGTAGGTTAGGAAACGACTGTTTTTTTTTCTCTTGTAATAGAACGGGATTTCCACGGAATACTGTACATTTTTATTGGAAATTTAGTCGTCCCTAGATTACGACTAAAAAAAAAGTTTGGTTTTAATATGACCTTTCTTTTGAATGTAAACCCATGAAGGGTATTACAACAGCACATATAGAAACATACAGTAAGTGTCATAAGTAAGTAAACGCCGATGCGGATTTCATTTGTCTTTGGAGTTTGTTTTAAATCTGTAAAGTATTTTCGCTGTCGAAATGAAAAATGTTTTGTTATTGTTATTTCGTAAATGTTTCCAGACCCTAAAAACAACTAAAAAGATCATCGGTGTTCACCCACTTTTGACGCTCACTGTATGTATATGACAGAAATTGGACCGCAGAAGGTTGTAGTTTTGTCAGTTGCTTAACTCAAATGTGTGTACATTGCAGGTGCAATCATTTACAAATAGACGTGCAACAATTTCGTCAGAAAAAAAAACGAATTACAATTAATTCATGCAACATTTTTTGGGGATAGATACAGCTTCATATATTTTTTTTTTATGTTTTTTTCAAAGCAAACAGACAGTAGTTCATTTGTACTTACAAAAATATAACTTGTAAATTACATCAACAAAATGGCGGTTTTTTTTTAATAACATGTTATTTTGACGCTGTATCGCTTTAGTATGAAGAGACTTTTTGAAATATTTTATACTTATTTCCAAGGAATTACAGTCCAAATGCAGCACCTGCTGAGATTGACATGCAAATCCATCCTCAGCGTGTGACTTTTTGGCGTTAGGCTTGGAACGACGATAATATTGACCCACGATTCTTCAAAAATCAAGATCGGCAACAATATTACGTCCAACGGAAAGCGATCTTTTTTGCACACAAAGCTTAACAATTATTGTGTAAACGGCCGTTTTTGTGACGTCGCTGTGCCTCCGCGGAGCTGCAATTGGACGCTATTTGACTTCTGCTTGTGCGACACTAGTTGCGTTTTTATGAAACCTCCCCAGCCAGTGGTTGCCAGTAGTTGCCAGTTGAGGCACATTTCACATGCTAATTAAAACAACAACCTGCTGGCAACTGCTGGCAACAACTCTTGATTTCCTCCCTAGTCGGAGAGCGGCTAGCTGGCAGCTGGCTAAATTCAATTCACAATGAACAAACAGGTGGCGCTGAAAGCAACAAGTGGCTTAGAATTTCCGTACAATTTACTTAAATCACATGGCGTTCTTATCTCATGCACACAACATTCCAGAGAAAAATGTCAGAATTTATCATATATTTCTACCAAGTCATTCGGCTGGCTTTCATCTTGCTGGCAACTGTCCAAATGAACGGCTGGCTGGCGAGGTTTCAAAAAAACATGCCTACTGTTAAAGGTCAATGATATGCAGATAATCTAGCAACAAAAACATCAAATTTGTTCTTAACGAACTAGTTCAAATTGAACTTAGGTAGGTATATGACTTTATAGAATATTTAATTATAACAATTTTGACATAAGCATCTTTTTAATATTTCTGTGAAAAATGTTACATCGAATAATGTATATTGCTTAAGCTCTCGCAATCACTTAGGACGATCTATACAAAGTCTAGTTTTGACATCCCTGCCCAATTCGTCCGATTGTGCAGGATGACAGTGGAGAATGAGCGCTGCTCCATCAAGGTCGGTAAAGAGCTCACCAACACCTTCGATGTGAATAAAGGATTTAGACAAGGCGATGCGATGTTATGATTTATTTAACATCGTTCTTGAAAGAATAGTCCTAAACTCAAACGCCAACACCAGAGGCCCGATCTTTCAAAAGTTCGTCCATTTACTCGCCTACGACGACGATGTCGACATAATCGATAGAACGCAGCGTGATGTCATTAGCGCTATCGTGAGTATTGAGATGTAGGCGGCGAAGATGGGTTTGGCGGTCAATGAGGCAAGACAAAATATATGCTAAAGGACATCCAGCACCGAAGTCTCTGACAGAACGTCACCATAGACAGATATAATTTTGACGAACTTTATATACCTAGGCTCAGCTATAAAATAAGACAATGACACCAGCGCCAGCGCAGAGATTGAACAAAGAATAACTCTTGCAAATCGCCGTCTCTTTGGGCTAAGAAGGCAATTGAGAGCTTTGTTACTCCATCTTTCGAACAACTTAAGCGACCCTTCTCTAAAGCGCAGAGGTATGTACTCTATCAAAAGCGGATGAGGTTATCGTTGGTTGTTTCGAGATGAAAATTCTTCGAATAATTATAAGGCCCAACCAACACGCCTCTCCAGTTAGCCCGATCTTTGGCTAACCGCTTCCAGTTGTGCACTCCAAGTTGGTTGAGGTCCCCTTACACTTGCGCGCGCCACCTAAGGCGAGGTCTTCATCTATTGCGGAATTTACAAGCTTAAAAAAGAACATGCGAAATTGTGATTTCGAAAAAATTTCGGAGTTTCCGAATCGCTCGAAATGCAGAACACTGAAAACGATTTCACTCGATTTCTGGAACCTAGCTGATAGTAATAGTTCACGAATGTGGTAGCAGCTGTTTCGCTGAAAGGAACTGCCCAGACTTCGATTTGGTCACGTTAAACACACAATTTCATGGGATATGTTCCATCAAGTTGGCGTCTCTCTGGGTAGTCTCTGGACGAGATGGTTGAGTCAATTCCGACATCCCTTTTCTACACGTATAGAGATTACCCACTCGATGATTTATGCCCCTATTGTGTAAAACAACTACAACTACAGTTGAGTTGTCTCTTGATTTTCTGTAATTCAAAATTCGGTATTGTCCGTATTGTCATACACAACCTTCATAAAAAAATTGTCTGTCAAAACACAACAAAAATGGCAGTGGTTGTCTATATGTTGTGATGCCGCTTCAGCCCGTGAGGACCTAGGACATCAAATAGCTTACAATTCAGAAATCAGTGCGGAAAACTTGGGTTTCAACGAGTTTCGTAAACATATTTTACACCGAAAATACACAAGTTCTTGTTCAAGTTGAAAATCCTTTCATGTAAATTAAGCTCTACCCAACGTCGCGTCGCGTCGTATCTTCAAAAATCCCTAAAGCAAAGTTCCTTTGTATGTCGGGACAATAAATCGTTTTCTTATCCTCCACAGGGGAAACAAATTAGTTCTGATTATTGTCATCTTCACGGTAACGATGATTTAGCATAGAAATATCCTTAATGGATAAGCACTCCTTCTAACGATGTTATTTTCACTCTTAAAATAGTAAAGCACCTGTTATTGCTCGCAAGCGTAAATGCGTTTTTTTAATGAGTTATTAGCGTAGGTGGTGCGAAATCATGTTATCCAAGTACCTACAAAAATAAATGTTGGTACCTAGACTGGAAAGCTTTTTAAAATACATAACAAAACTTCCTATATTCCTCGTCTAACTTGTAATATTCCAGGATTACCTATCACCTTTTATCGTATTATATTTCCTATTTGCATAGGTGCTATACCCGGAGCACGAGAGAAATCATAAATCCCTGAGCACCAACAGAGTTAATTATAAAAAAAAAAAAAAGCGACGCTCGCTCGTTTGCATTTTAATTTTTATACGTGAAGATGAAATTTTTATTCCATTTAAGGAATTACTTTAAAAAGGATTCAGGGCAAATAGAAACCACTTTTTATATTTTTTCTCTGTTTTAACTCTCCTTTTTTCAACTCAGAACAAAAACTCGTCTATTTTGTTTAAAAGCGAATCCTTTGTACACTTGATGCACCAAAGGCTTAGTTCTCTATTTGTCTATTTTATTTTATTTGACAACATAAGCTCTTCCTGTCAGTAAATACATAATAATTGTCATATATTTGACACTTATGGGGCATAGCATATATAAAAAGTACGCAAATTGGGATGGGACGGATGGGACACATCCCCACCATTTTTTTTTTTTTTTTTTTTGTATGTAGATACAATGTATAAAATGAATTACTGAAGAAGAAAAAGAAAATCCACACAACGATACATTTTGTATCCATTGTACGGATATACGCTTACAACTCAGTTTGTGTTCTGCTTCTGCAGTGACACATGACACCGTTGAATTGTACAAGTGCAGAACATGCAGCTGTGCTGTCATTGTCAGTCAATATGTGATAAGATCTGAGAAAGCAATCTGCACCATTTGCTATTGTAATAATAGCCGTTTTTTATTATCAGCTATGATCCATATAGATCATCGATTTACATGCACTTACAATAACAACATGTGATCCTGCTTTTCATCGAGATCACGAAATATGATCTGAAAATTAATTCAACTATTTCTCGTTGTTGTTTCGTGGCGTTGTTTATTTCATTCACTAAAGGTTGGTGTCCCTGTAAATTATAGCCACACAGTAATGTTGCCAGACCAAAATGTGAACCACAATTAACAACACAAGAAATCAATTAGCATTTTTTTCAAATTCGAATAAGTTACTACTCCGACTTTCGAGATGTTTTGTTTCGCTATATAGCATAAAAATATAAATGAAAATATTAGCAGTACAATACGGTTAATTATAATGCATATTTGAACTTAACATTTGAACATAGTTTCCCCAAAAAAAATATTCAATGTTAAATGTATGCAGATTTGTATTCATATGGTAACACCCCGACACAACAAGCGAAATGTCAAACTCAAATATGAGCAAGTGCAATGGAGAAATCATCGCATTTTGACGTCACATTGTACCGTGTGGCTGCAAGATGGCTGGTGGCAATACGAAATTTGTCATAATTGTTATTGGATTTTATATGTTTGTTGCCACAACTCAATCAATGATCCAGTTTGTTTTATTTTCATGATCTGATCCGGATCAGATCACGCTGATAATAAAAAACGGCTAATAGCAATGCCTGACATCATGTCAGGGAATTGTGTTTACGTATACATTTCGTTTTAAGGATGATTTAAAACCCCTTTTCGACGAGGAAAGTTTAAGTTTTTACAATTTATTGGTGAAAATGTAATTTTTTAAGGGTGTCTTAAGTGTAGATGCGATGTAAATCCGGATAATACAAAAATTCCATGGCTAAAGCTAACGATTAGACAGGTCGCGAATCAATTTGTGTCAATTTTTGACAGACTGACGTCACAAACATTGACTCAAAGTCGTGATGTGCATATCATTTGTGAGCGTATAAATGGCGATTGAAAACCGATCACACAGTGTCAATTGTACGATCACCCGAGTGTCATCCAAGACATGCTCGCTTTGTCGTGCTGTGACAGAGGCGAGTAACCGGAGCATGACATGGTGACACCTCTAAAAATACAAAAAGTAAATTTGTTGTTTAAATATCCCTTATTTCTGTTATACTGTAGTCGTTATGTTGTATCGAAAGATTGGTCATTCGCACGAAAAAAAAACCACAACAGAAAAACATGTCAATCGCGACATTCATGTCACTATATAAAAATCTTACAGTGCCATTCGAGGGACGTTACCAATCTCAATACAAGCCGATCACACAATCATTCAGAAAAGTCATTCATAACGCCGCATGACAGACGATCTTATAGCATGACCACTTTAGGACAAATTCGGACGTCATAATGGCATAGCGTCAACATGTCACGGATTGACACAATTCGTGATATGTCTAATCGTAGGTAAGCGGTTACAGACTACTACTTTTGGATATTATCTCAAGAAAAGGCGTTACTTAGGCAAGCTAGCATCAATCCAGGAACTCAAGGCAATTATATGAATTAAAATCCAAGGAGCTCCTCCTGGCTAGCGCTAGTTAGCGAAAAATCTTTAGAATCGATAGTCCTGTCAGAAAAATCGTACCCGTCTGCTTAATTACTTACTTAGGTGGCGATACAGAGCGGGGGGACCTCAACCAGTACGCCTCAAGTTGGTTGAGGTCCCCTTCCACTTGTGCGCGCAAACCTAGGGCGAGGTCTTCCTCTACTGCGTTGTCCCTTCGGGTTGGAATCGAAAACTTTACGGGCTGGAGCTTTGGTGACTATTCGCTCTACATGTCCTAGCCATCTTAGTCTAGTGATACGTATTTTTCTGACCAGGTCGATGTCGCTGTACAGCTCGCAGAGTTCGCTGTTAAATCTTCTCCTCCAAGGCCCGTCAATAGAAACAGGACCAAAAATCATTCGAAGAATTTTGCTTTCGAAGTGACCAAGGAGATCTTCATCCGCCTTTGATAACGTCCAAGATTCTGCGCCATAAAGCAGGACTAGGATGGTGCTTGTTTTCGCGAAGCAAAAATTGGCGGTCCAAACCAACAATTTGTAAAACAATATAAGAAAGCTTAAGCCAAAGTGCGATTGCATTGAAATTGTATTTTTTGGCTAAAATAGCACTTAAGTTTTCACAATTTTTTGACACTAGCTTAGGCCCACATAATCACATTATTTTTAGCCCTTTACGCGGCTCTAAAACAACGCTAGCAACCTCTCAAGACGTACTAAAATTGTCACATTAAAACGTCTCCCAAGTTTAATACCGTTTTGAGGAGCCCTCGGCCATTGTTCAAAACACAAAAACTTTATGTCATTTCCCTGGCTGGCATTTCCCATAAAACCTTTTCCAATGCATCATCTCAAAGTTATAAGTGCTATAAGTAAAAATGTTTGCAGAACAACTCAATAGTCATTGGAACTTTTGTTTCCTCTTGTGGTGAGATTCTCCTGTCATCGTGAGATGATAAAAAAATGTTTACCTGTCCTCCCACATCTATAGTAGGAAAGGATACAACTTTTGTTTGTAAAAGAAATTGACACCAAAACATGTTTACTACTTCAGACGATAATTACTGTCAAAATTGATGGATTCATTATGTCCAGTGTAGCACATTAAGAGACATGAAACAGATAAGAGGGTTGGTGGTTGTTCGATGTTCATAATTAGTTTGAGTGTGACAGGTGAAGAAAATACTTAGAATAAATAATAATCAAGGGACAGTATTCCTGGTACGTGGACGTTTTGTTTCTTAACGAATTGTTAATATTTACGTAAAAGTTCAAGTCTTAGGTTCGTCAGTAATGTCTCCTTCATTGGTTATTGGATTGATTCTGCGTGTAAAAGGACCGCAAGCAAGACGTTTTTATGCTAGGCACCCGTGCGACAAGTCTCGCTTGTTGGAAACTTTAGTAAAAATGTAATTCGTCTATTAATTGGGCTTTCATTTGACACTTCATTGGCTAAAAATTAACTGCGAAATATAACGTAAGAAGAAAGAAATCTATGAAGTGCATTCGCAATCGTTTTTGACGTAGTACGGGTCTTAAATGGTTGTTTTTTTTTTACCACGCAAATCTAATTGGCTAATTTAGAAGAATTGTTGTTAATGAACTTGTAGCTTTTTTGTGAAAGGATAAATTTGCTGAAATTACCAAGATGTGTTGCATTAATCAAAGAAACGCATCAAACAAAAAATCCTCTTTTTTCCATCTTAAATTTAATTAGTAATTTATAGTCGGAAATATTTTCTCTGAGAATTGCATCTTCCCGTGTGGTTATACCTAATAAAAAAAATTTTCCACTTTTAGAGTGCTTTTTCGCAAGCACCCAGATGCCACCAGTTCAACTGCATGTACATATTCAATGGATATGCATTTCACTTGAAGTTGAGTAGGGAAAAGTGGCGATGACACTCTCTGGTTGCATTCATCTTATATGCTCTTGTGTGAAACGTAGACTATATAGAATATAGATGTACAAGTTAAAAGTCATAAAGCGTTAGTTCTGGGACTGAATCATCCAATCTATGAGCAAGCAATATAAATATTGACAGAATTTGTTTTTGTATGCGAAATTGGAAAAATTCCGTGAAAATATGACGTATAATTGGAAAATTCAAGCATACTCAACAAAGAAGAAGATTTCGTTTGCCGGCGAGTTCATCTGCGAATCTCAGGCGACACTCGTACATGTTTCGTTTGAAACGGTCTAAGTCGCAGTGAGGACCCATGAAAGAATCGGCTGTGATCCACCATAATTCACACGGAAGGACGATATGCAAACATCTAGAAGAAGCTTATGCGAACATTTAGAAGAAGATTATGCGAACATTGCTTGCTATTTAATATTATACACAAACGAAGACTATGGCCCCTATTGTGAGTGTCGATAGTTGATCGTTGATCGACAACTGTCGATCGGTTGACAACTGTGATTGTCGATTGCGATTGATATTTTGTCGATTTGACAGTCGCTTGTAGTCGATTACAAATGTCTGGTCGATGCTTCCTCTTGGAAGTGAAAACATTTTATGCGTACGAATAGCTAAAATCAATCGACGCAATCGACAATTGTCGTGACGATCGCTGATCAACAATCACAATAAGGGCCTATGTAAACTTTCTAGGGAACACGATCATTTAAGCTTTGTATGGTGCTCGAGCTAAATTTTACCACCCATAGGTACAAAATTCTCTCCAAAATTTTGATGAGCTAGATTTAACTGAGCTAAATTCGCTTAATTTAAGCGAAACCATTTAGCCGAGCGCTAAGCTGCTACAGATAAAAAAATAAATTTTCTTTTCAGACTGTACTTCATATATCTGTCAAAATTTAGCGCGCCCACTACTGGTGCGGCACATTTTTTCAAGCTAAATTTTGATAGCGCATTGGCTCAGTGGTGGGCGTAGTGGCTCCGTGGTTAGAGTGCTGGACAGGTTCGTTCCCCGGAAAAACACAAATTACATCTTAAGGTCTTTTTCACTGCGTCACCTATCGCGAACGTCTGACAAACATCCGAGAGTATAACACTGTCCTGAAAAGTTTCTCAATTAAGCCGTTCGGAATCGGCATAAAATTGTAGCTCCCTCTCATTCGACTCAAAAATAAAACTTATGCAAACGAATTGGTTGTGAGAAGCTAGGCCTAGGCTGTCTACACTCCTTATTTATTTATTTAATTTTTGACAGTTCTGTTGGTTCTTTTCTCTGTTGTGTTACGGAAAAGTAAATAAGGATGAGTTTTTTCAATGATTATCTAGAAGAGAAATCCTTTGAAAGTAAACAATTCGAGATCAAAGAATAGCAGACAAGGAAAAAAGGAAGTGCTACGAAAATATAACACTTTTTCGCTTTCACTTTTTTTCAATGAAATTATTTTTAACAGCTGTTTTCTATGACACTTTTATCCAGAACGCACTCCATGTCAAAATTTAGCTAGGGTTGTAGCTAATGTTTGGAGAGCAGCTAAAATTTAGTTTCGCTGGAGCTTAGCCTTACAGCGTATCTCTTAGTAAATGATCAAATTCCCTTCATGACATTTATGTTCGCTCATCTTTCGACGACGCAAGCGCAGCTGTTAAATATAAGAACGTATTTTTGCAAGTTGGAGGGCTTCTTTGTCGCTCTTATTCCAAAAATATAAAGCCCACTTGGCTATAAATAAAAGTTACAAAAAGGCTTGGGCCCTTTGAATATTCTTCTTAAAAAAACGTTCATGAACTGTTGAATACGTAGAGTTGCTTTACATTAACAGTTCTTTTTTTAAGAGCTGTATATAGATATAGTTCCAAAAATAAAACTCACAAACGAATGGGTTGTGAGAAGCTAGGCCTTAGGGTGCCTTACGGACCTGTTGCCCTAATTATTTATTTACTTTTTACTTATGTATGCAACCTAGAAAGATCCAACTTGAAAAATGATAAATGTAATAAAAACAAATAAAATCCATAGAGCAACGTTTAAATAATATTTACGATCTACATTTGACCGTCTGCATCGCAATGGAACGACATTTCAAAAATTATTTATGCGTCCCGCTGGGATTAATGTTTATTTTCTTCATCGTCTGTATGATTTATAGTTATAGACTGCAAGTAGTTTCGGAAATTCCCACCCCACTTGAAAATAGTGCACTTTAAAAATATCATCATCGCTCATAGTGGAAAAGTTTTAAAAACACCCATTTTCGACCTGATATATGATCCAATAATAATGATTTTCAAATGACAACATAAAACAAACTTTTCAACGGGCTGAAAGAAAACTTTGTTCCTTATAATCTTCCTGTAAAATGATTTGTTTCGCTTGAGAAACTTTTTGAACTCATAAAGTTTGTAGAATATTTTTTTTAAAAAACTTTGGGTCCACTTTTTTGTTTATTTATTCAAATTGAATATGCAAAACACAAATCAGACATTTCATGTGAAATTAATTATCATTATTGACGACGGTAGGGTATTTCCAATTTTGTGTTTAGGGTTTTTATCCTTTCGAAGAAATCACGTTTCAGATGATTTCATTCGTTTCGCTTTTTACATGGACAAGTGTCTTAGCCTTAAGGCATTCAGTTTGTAGAGGTCAAAATGAAATGTATACACAATGAGTTCCTTTTTCGACCAACATTGTTATGTATCATGTCCGTTGAATGGAAATAGGGATTTACCTATAAATTTGTATTTTAGATTTTGATAGTTTGAATACATGTACTTTGGTTTTCTTTTGAAATTTGGATGGCACAAGTTAATGTTCTGTGTTCGGGTATCTGAAGTATGTCAGAATCTTTTTTCTCCGAGTTGAACATTGTTGAGGAGGACGTGGTATAGTTTCATCTCTATGAATCCATTTTATTTGTCAGAGGTGGTGAGTATGAGACATGAAGTTTCAATGAACAAGTTCAATTCCTGAATGAATATGGACCTATTATATAGATCTTGCCAGTATATACATAGATACCTGTATTAAAATTATGATGAACAAGACTCTTGACAAGATGTTGCGCATTTTGGTTATCGTAATAAATGGTTAACCAAATATTCACACTACGGCAGATACTGGAGAAAACCCGAGAAGTGTAAATCGATACTGTTGCTGATACATATATGCAGCATACTTTGAGGAGCCGTGCACGATAGCATGCACCCACAATATCGGTGCATACCCCAAGGCGCTAACGAAGAAATTAACCTTGAGGATGGCCATGGCCAATGACCCAGTCACCATCCGCAACACCAACGGTGGTCATAGCAGCATCCACAAATTTGGGCAACGGTGGAGATGCAAATGCGAGGCATTGAGGAACCATCGACGACCACGAAAAACTATAAGTTTCGACCCAGTCAACCAAGTCGGTCATCGCATCGACACTCGCTGTGTTTGTTTGTTTGTTTGTTATTTAAATTAATGTCAAGTGATAAATTTGTTAAAGTTCTAAAATAAAACTATTGTAACAAAAGTAAAGATACAGTCCAATTCATCGGAGAAACATTGTCAAAATTATCTGGGGAAAGGTCAGCAACAGATACTCTCTATCTATTTATCGATGTTAAGGCCGCATATGACAGCATTTATAGAGACGAGCTATACAAAGCCATGTCTAGTTTTGGCATCCCTGCCAAACTTGTCAGATTGTGCAGAATGATGATGGAGAACGCTCGATCTTCCATAAAGTCGGAAACAATCTCACTGAGACTTTCGATGTCAAAAATCGATTTAGACAAGGTGATGAGCTGTCGTGTGACTTTTTCAACATCATACATGGGAAAATTATGCGAAACTCGCAAGCCAACACCAGAGGCACAATTTTCCAAAAGTCTGTGCAACTACTTCCATACGCTGACGACATCGACATCATTGGCAGACCACAGCGAGCTGTCACTGGCGCGTTTGCAAGTATCAGTACAGAAACGGCAAAAATGGGTTTAGTGGTGAATGAAGGCAAAACAAAATACAAGCTGTCAACAAGAAGGGAGACACAACATCGACGTGGACAGTACGATAGACAGCTATAGCTTTGAGGTGGTTAGTGACTTTGTCTACCTCGGCTCCGCTATAAACTCGGACAATGACACCACAGCAGAAATCAAACGAAGAGCTACACTTGCCAACATTTGTTTCTTTGGCCTAAAAAAGCAACTGACTAGTTAGGCCTTATCAAGAAACAGAAACAAGGAGACTCTATATAAAAGATTCATCATTCCAGTCCTGCTTTCTGGCGCAGAATCATGGACGTTAACAAAGCCGGATGAAGATCTTCTTGGTCGTTTCGAACGCAAACGAGTGATTTTCGGTCCCGTTTGCGTTGACGGGCTTTGGAGGAGGAGATTTAACAGCGAACTCTACGAGCTGTACAGCGACATCGACTTGGTCAAACAAAAAAAAATACGTATCACTCGACTAAGGAGATGTAGAGCGAATGGAAACCAACGCTCCGGCCCGGGCCCGAAGATTCTTCGATTCCAACCCGGAGGCACAACGCAGTAGAAAAAGAAGGCGGTTAGCCAAAGATCGGGCTAACTGGAAAGTCGTGTTGGTTGAGACCCAGGTTCACCCCGGACTGTAGCGCCATCTATGTAAGGAAGTATATGTGCATACATTCCCAATTCGCCGCGTTTTTAGCGTTCAGAGAAGCAGTATTAAGAAACCGAAGCGATATCGACTCAGTTGGTATTGGCATTTTCAAAGGAGATATCCTATACGAATCCCGTCAAAAGGTCAGTCTTCAATATTGACATTTCTATACAATAACGGAAGAGAGGCAGAACTAAAGCCTCCTCACGCAAATAAAATACAAGACCAGTTTTAATGAAGGTTTTTTCGCAGGAAAGCAAAGTAAAATAAAAACTTTACTCTACTTTTGGAAGTGCATTGGAAGTAGCTAAATTTTAGTAACTAGAGGGAAGAGTTCTGGTAGGATGTCTTCAGGAAAAATAAAATAAAATTAATAAATAAAAAGTTCGCCCAACAGGCTAGGCGTGTAGACTTAGACACCCTAGGCTTAGCTTCTCACAACCATTCGTTTGTATGAGATTTTATTTTTTGAGACGAATGAAAGGGACCTACAATTTTATGCGAGAGGCTTAATTGAGAAGCTTTTTCAGGACAGTTATACTCTCGTATGATTGTCAGACGTCAGACGAGCAGTGGAAAAAAACTTAAGATGTAAATTTGTGTGTTTTCCGGCGATGCGATGGAACCTGGGACCCCTCGAATAGAAATCAAGCACACTACCCATTGAGCCACTGTCTTCCGGATACTGCAAGCAAACTTCTTTCAGTGCCATCCACTTTCAGCAAACGTTGAATCAAACCAAAAGTCGAGACATAAACCAAAACGACCATTTTCTAGCATATTATCAAAAATGCTTGCATACCTACAGGCAGATTCGGAGCAAATTACTCTGAATTTTTTTATTGAGCATTTTCGTCTACTTTACTTTGCTGAGATAGATGTTGAATAAATAAATAAATAAATCTAATAACAACATTTGATCGGCCTCAGTGACTAGTTGATCCGAAACTCCATAGGGCTCCTTTTTAAGGTCGAACCGGCGAATTCTACAGCTGGACCAGACCATACCAGTAGGTATACAGTAAAGTGGGAGCGAATCTAGATTGTGAAACATTTCATGGAAATCTCTACAAACGACTACATTATCCAAATCAGCAGCTTTTATTAAAAAAAAAAAAATCCACATATAACCAATTTTACTCCGACGGCAACATTCACCATAGTTACTCTACGTGTTTTCTTTTTCTTTTATATATTTTTTAAACCTTAAGACAAATTCAGCAGAATTATTTTCCAGATTTTCCGAAACTTTGCTTTTCACTTTATCAAAATGAATACATTTAATATAATCTGTGCACTGAAACGATTCCTCGATTTTATCACTTTCATACATTAAATAAAATGTCACTCAAGCCAAACCGTTGACGAAATTTCATTAAAAATACCGCACCAACCCACAACTCAATTTTAATTAAACTTTATACGGAAACTAAACCCGAATTCGTACACCGTATCATCCGACGGCGGAGAAACACTAGATACTATAACAGACAGCCAACTCATTGGCGTGAATTAAATTCAGAACTAATTCAATTACTCGATGGTTTTCAAATAACGATTTGAAATCATAAAACCAACTGTAAATAGCTGCGAGGAAAATTTTCAAATTTACAAAACAAATTTTGTAAAATGCGCAATGTACCGGAAAACTTTGTTTTTATACCCACAATGCAAACGTTTGCCACATTTTTCAATCACATTTTAGCGTATTAATTTTAATTAATTTTATAACCAAATTTACACTTATTTGTTAATAATGTATGGAAAAAATAAATTTCAAGAGTTTTTTTTACAAGATTATGATGAACTTGGAAAATGTAAACACAAACAAAACGAGCTATTTGAATTGAAATTCAAAATATGATCAACGTCCGGTGTGCTTATAGCACGAAACGATTGCGAACACACACTGATTAGGTGTGTCGTGTCGTGTGTGTTTTCGTGTTTGGTTTTGGGAGGACGCCGCCGTATTTTGAATATCAGCTGTAGGTATACAGTGTTGCCCGGCTTGTTGTTATACATACTGTCGGTATTCGAAATTCATTAGTAGTATATGTATGAAAAGAAGGATATGCAAGGTGATTTTTTGTTTTGTCCTCACAGCTAATTAGACACGAGGACCTTAATAGCTTAATAAATAGTTTATATTGGCAATTCACTTTTGGAGTTTCTTGTTGTGGCGAAATGTTTACGGGGAGAAATTTGCCTGCAAACAGGGCATGTCATGTTTTTTTATCGTAAATATTTATGGACAACAATTATCCGGCGTTTTTCGCTTTTCCCCGAGAATGGGGTGACGAATGAAGGGCCTACGCATAGAGGGAGGCTATTAATCACTTGGCAGCAGCTATCAATTTTAACTGGAGTAGCTTTGGAGAACCATGGAGAGTTTTGAAATATAATGAATGTTTTTCTTTGGGTATTTTTGTCAAGGGAATACCAGATCAAAGTAGTCGGATTCTGTGTTTTAGTGAAAATTGAATTTCAGATGTGAATTGTTCGTCCATCATTCACATTTGAGTCTCAATATGTTTGCTCACTATGCATGAAGATGAGCCGCCACTGTGACTTTTAAGAAAAACCACCAAAACTGATTGAGCTCAAATTTTCAGACAATTTCAGGTATTAGCGCGGGAGTTTTCAAAGTTTGTAAAATTTGGAACATTGATAATGCATTGTCCTGATATACAAGAAAATTAGGCAATACAATTTCTGGACAGGAGCAAAGCCGGGCGGGTATAGATATTGCTCAATAAAACAATTCATAGTGACTTGCTCCGAAATCAGCCTGCAAGTATGCAACTATTTGTGATAAAATTGTGCAAACTGGTTATTTCGGTGTATGTTGGTTTGAATCAATGTTATCCTACATAGTACCCACACGCTGAAAGTGGATGCCACTGGAAGCAGTTTACTTGCAGTATCATGAATGCATCCCAACAGAAAGGCGTCAACATGAACTATATATTTTTCCTAGCGTCACATCTACTTGTGATAAATGCCGCGTGTGAATCTCAAGAGTATCAAGTTGAGAAAAATGTTGATTAAAACAGGCCGATTGTCACTGCATGTAGGGCACTTTCAGACCAGATAAGAGAGTCTGTGTATGTTTGCTTCTTTTGAAAATAAACCGACACCACAATAAGTGCAAATCGATTAACTGAGATCAACTGACAGTTGGCGCGGAAGCCTCGGATTCGGATGGCAACGTCCTAAGCGATATTAAGTTTATTCAAGATACATCAATGAGCCAGTTAAAATTTTGGCGCTCAAGTTACTATAATTAATAACCTTTACAGCGGTACAAGAAGTATTTGTAGGTAGTTCCCCTACGAGAGTAAGTCAATAAGTCAGTGAAAAATGAAATAAGGCATAAAAACATTTTATGCCCTTCAAATAATACGAATTCTCGAGCTCCTCAAAATAAGCGTTTGTTTCAGCGATGACCTCTTCATTGGAGCCAAATCTCTTACTTCCGAGCCATTTCTTCATGTTTGGAAACAAGAAATAGTCGCAGGGGGCTAGGTCTGGGGAATATGCAATATGCTAGATGAAGGACGAGTTCATAGCCTAACTAATGCAATTTTGCCATTTGCGTTGTCCTGGTGAAAAATAACTTTTTTCTTCGCCAAATGCGGCCGTCTTGGCCTTCTTCGACTTCGATTCACCAGGAGAAGTCCATTGTTTTGAACATCGCCAAACACACCTTTACAGTTGTCAAACGAAAGCGTTGGTTAGCGATTGTGAGCAAACGCGGCACCCATCTTGCGGAAAGCTTTTTCATGTCCAAATATTTATGTAAAATCGAAATCACTGAGCCATGTGATAAGCCTGTAGCCTCTTCAAGCTCGCGCACTTTCACTCCCCGATCGTCCATTATCAAGCCATGGATTTTGTCAACCATTTCTGGTGTGGTGACCTCAATTAGGCGGCCGACCAGAACGTTCCAAAATTGAGTAAACCAGTGGCGAATGGTTCCAATCGATGGTGAAGAGTTCCCATAATATTTGTCAAGCTTTTTTTTTGGTTTGCGTGATAGTTTTTTCTCGCAAAAAATAGTGTTTAATGAGCACTCGAAATTTACTTTTTTTCCATTTTAACGAAAATGCTCGTAGTCGTCTATATAAAATGGCTGCCACAATAGAACTATTTGACAGATATGTCTGAAAATTTGGGTGCGTTCTTTTGAAAGATGATACTTAAATTTAAAATTTAAGGTGACTGCACAATTTGTGCTAATTTTAAGGGACTTATTGACCCACCCTCGTAGTTAGAAAATATTTTGTGTTTCGTGAAATTATTACAGTTGCGTATGTTTGGTTTAAACACAAGCTAAAGGAAGGGGAAATAAAAACTCCCCATCAACAAAACCGAAAGAAAAGGCTAATCATTTTGCTACTACACATTCAACTCTAGATTCTCCACAACTGAAGCTGGCGTGGCTATGTAGAATTTCAATCAAAGGCTATTCAACGCATCTCAAAGAAAGACCTTGATTGTTAAAAGACAGTATGACCCAACGGAATTCTAGCCATAATACACAAAAAACCTTCTACCACAACTTGTACTTATACTATGTAAGCTGTTTAATATTTAGTTACCCAGAAGACGGTTCTGCAAGTGCTTGATGTACAAACGGATTTCTCAAGTAACCTCTAAAGAGATCGAGAATACAAAAAGGTAAATACTAAAAATTGTTAAATGTCAAAAATTAATCTGTGCTTCCTAGAAACGGAGGAGTGAGCAAAAATAGCTTAAGCGAAAAAATATAAACAATCGCATGTCATAGCAAACAGAAGGACACCAGTGACGCAGATTTGACATGTTTATGTTCATTTGGTGGATTTTTGTTTTTTTCTTTGTTTCTACTTTAGAGGCACCAGGCAGGCGAGGTCTGTAATTTTCAGCTTTTACAAATTGCTGCCAAAAATTAGTCGGACGACAAGAGTAGTGGTTTAAAACAAACCCTTTTACGAAGCGAACGTCAAAAAAACCATCAAACGTCAAACAAATAATAAATTCACAAAAACAGTGTCACGACAATTACTCGTCCTTCAATGTAAAAAGCTATTTTTAAGAAGCTTATCTCTACATATTCAGCGACTCGTACTAATGCCTAATCGACTTTAAAAAAAAATCTAGAAATGAGGTCTGAAATGCCATTAATCTAAAATTGACACATTGTCAGAAAACCATTTCAGTTCTACGTAAATTAAATCACAAGTGGAATTTCTTCCATCAAAGAGAATTTTTTTTTTCTGCAAAATATTTATCTGCCAGATAAATTATTCCGAACAGACAAAGTCTAACGCAAATCGAATGTCAGACATTCGAATCTTTTTTTGTTCAAATGTACAAATTTTTTTTAAAAAGGTAAATTTAAAAATAAATACACATGTTTCTAAAAACATGTTTATAAATTTCTGGCTGTTCATATCTATACGAAAGAATAATCACTGCACAATTAGAGTGCGGATTCGCAACCTCAAGATGTACAGATGCAATTTATTGTAATTGAATTGTAGAAATTCTTAATCTTGAACTTGCATTTTTCGTCGAATAATTAAAATTGAATTGAAGGGGAAATCATTTCCTCTATCATCAACCCATGAAATAAAGTGTATTTTTGGTTTTTGGCAATGTGTATGGGAAAAATGGGAAAAATGTGTTCATTTCCCAAGGCGCAAATTAGTCATTAAGTTGTGTAATGTGGTTTCGATCGAACTAATATAAGCTAATTGTTGAAATTGGTTCTGCTTCGATTTACAGCTCACGAGATGCGAATGGGGGGTTTGTTTGTTTGTTGTTTTCTTTTTTAATGATTTTGTAAATAGAAGGATTTATTAAATAATCGGACAGTAAAAAAAATCCATTTTCAAACTCATATTAATCACTGAATCAGACACCGAAATGTACGTCATTTTTGGATAATGTGTCTGGCGCAGAAAGATGAATGAATATTTAACAAAAAACACAATAGCTGACAGAAGCTTTGGGCACCCGTATGCGTAGGAGTCGTCTGGTGAGTGGGCAGTGGTTACAGGTTTATAGAGTGTGAACAAAATTGAATGAGATTTTATAGCATTCATCGTTATGGAATAAGTGGAGAATAAAAATGTTTTTTGCGTCTAAAATGTTTACTTGAACAAACAACATTAGAAGATGTTTGATGTTTCAAATGCGTGAGCTTAATGAAATTAGCGACACACAGGGTGCCTGGGTTTAATGTGAAAACAGTTTAAGATACAATTCTATGGTTTAATATCAACTTGGCTTAATATCACAAAATCTTTAGCAAGGTACAAATACCTAAACAAAAAAACAAGAACAACTCTCAACGTCTTTTCACAAGTTGGCTTGTTGGTAAATACGAGCGTAACGAAAAGTGAAACGCAATTAAAACTCCACTCTTCTGGCAGCAAACCCAATAGTGGAGTAAGTTTAGTGTTTTAACAACATCTGTGGGCTTACTCTAAGACAAGCCTTAAGCTACATGTGACATGTGTAATAGTAGCTTTACTGAAACGACGCTATAGTGTTTCATGTTTCGTTATGCTTTTTAAAAATTTTTTTTTACTAACAAAAATAGCATAGGCCTCTATCGCCCAGTGACTTAGAGGTAAGTATGCGGGACTTCTAAGCGATAGATTTCAGGTCTAGTTCCTCGGAACTAAGAATTTTTCGACTGCGTCTCTTTTCGTAATAGTCCGGAGAAAGCTTCTCAATTCGGCATAAAATTGTACGTCCCTTCCATTCGTTAGATAAATATAAAATGACACAAACGAATGTTTCTGAGAAACCAGCGCCTAGGGTCCTATATGGACTTGTTGCGTCAACTATTTTCTATCCTTGAAGTTTCACTTTGCAAGTTCGTGGTCGTAGCCACACACTATCAGATATTTTAAAGAAAGTTTCCTCAGCTTTTTAACGTGTACTATTATAGGGCAAGTAATGGGGACTATTTGCGAAGTATAAGTTCGCATTTCGATCCTTAGATCTGTAGATGAGTTTAGAGAAACAAGGCCATGTGACGTTCCACTACCACATGGCGAATATCACTGACTGTATTCAGCGTTCAAGTTGCTTACACGTCACTAGAGGCATACTTGGATGCCTTTGACCAAATAGGTTGTAGGGGTGTAGGTTGCTCAAGTCGACCCTCCATAGCTCTCGATCCTCCACCATCGACTCCAAAAATCATCAAGGGCAATCCCCATACGGGTAAAGGAGAGATTATGGACTTGATCTAACCATCTCATCCTAGGTCTACATAGAGGACGCCTGCCCGATGGTACGGAGTCCACAGCAGGTCGTGGAATCCTGGTCGGGGACATTGCGTTTAACATGAGCAAACCACCGAAGCATGGACCGCTCCGTTCGGAGAAGTAGCTGCTCAACATTGAGTTCCTCACGTATTCTGGTGGAGAAATCTCATTTCGGCAGCTTGTATCCGCGATCTTATTCTTTCGGTCATTAGCCAAACCTCATGACCATAGTTAAGAGTTGAAACAAACACCGAATTAAAGACTGACAACTTCGCTTTGACACCAAGTTCAGTCTTCCTAATAACAGATTGACCAAGCTGTCTCAAAATTGACCCAGCCTGACCAATCCTACAGGAAAACTCGCTCCTTCCATCCATCACACGTGAATAAGACCCCGAGATAATTAAACTTTTCCACCTGTTTCATTGGGAATGAGTGCATTGAACAGGCGTTCTGCAGACGACCATCACTTTATTTTCATCTAAAGATGAAAGACTTGTTGCAAAACCTATTTGTTCTAAAAGTTCTAAAGTTGCACTCAAAATCGCATAAAGTTGGCCTTAAAGTTGCGCTTAGGGTTGCAATAAAGTTATAATCTAAGTTGCACTCAAGACGCTCCCAAGAAAGGGAATAGCCCAATGACTAGTATCGCTTGTTGAAGTTTTATTAAATTGTTGGCTGAATTTTTGGCGTTGTGTTACAAGATGTGTTACGCGTTTTGTTACAGCAACATGCTAATTATTTATTTTTAAAAGCCTCAATCTGCAACACTGCTAGTGGCAGAGTGGAGCATGGACTGATTCATCGGCAAGTTCAAGAGCAGAGCTTTCTCTCCCTGGCTCGCTAGACAGCTTTGTTCAATTGGAAGTCAGACTTTTGCTCTTAGATATACCTAACCTAGTAAAATAAAGTTTTAGAAAACTTCTCCGTTCAAAGCAGATTTCTGTCAGTACAGTGTTTATGACTTCCTCCCGAAAAAAATGTATCTCCACAGCTATATTAAGGCCGTTCATATACAAGTATTCAGAAATCATTTGGTAGAATAAGCTCTTAGGGCTCTACGAGTGCGCACGCTAAAACGTTGGCTATTGCGAAAATTCAAAGTCGATTTTCCCCAGATCCAGGACTAGATTTCTCATCAAATCTTGATGCCTTGAAAAGTATAGTGCTTCCTCTAGTATTTGTTGACCTCGTCAAATATATACTTAACTACTCGCTGGAGAACTTTATTCGAAGCGCAGGTCTATGTGAATATACACTTCTCGAACAAAAGGAGATAGGAACGGAGTAATGGACCATGGAGCGATCGGTAAGCTCTACATTAGTCCTTCCTTAACGCCTTACTCACTTTAAACTTATATCAATATGTTTTGTGATGAACTTGCTCAGAATACGGAGTTCAAGACCTGAATACGACTTCCATTAGTTTTGGGGCAAATTGCTCACAAATTCAAAACGACGGACGAGTCGCGTATTGACGTCCCTACGTTTGCAAGAAGCAATATTATTGAATAGATTGCAAATGACTTATGACAAGTTTGAAGACTGCAACAAATATGTCGAATCAAAACCTTTTAATTCTACTACAAAGTGGTGTCAGGTGACAATTTTTCTCCCGATAGTTGCAAGTATTTTCTACATTTTTCCTTGGAAATCGAAAAAATTACATTAAAAGGAATTTTTCTCTCGCAAATTAATATTTCTACTTCTTAATTAACAAGTATTGAGAGAAAATCAAATTTGCTCACCTTGTCCCTATAGGTACAGATAGAATTGTAATGATGTCTCATCTTTAACCCAAGTGACTCAGAGTCAGGAGTCAGAAGTTGACCCTCGGGCGTAACACGTAATATGTTAGTCCTTTTCATCTCTACGAGAAGTATCTAAATACATACATTTATAGGGAAATACAATTCCAGCTAATGGATGTCGTCGTCGGTCGTCGGAAAGCCCCTAGGGAGAGAGTATCGGAATATATTTGTGCAAAGTTGACGGTATTGGGTGACATCTTCATTGTATATATTCGCATAGCTATGTAAATGATGATGGAGATATATTAGTTCCTTTTTTTGAATAGTTGTCATTCTGGGCAGACTGATGAATTTTAAATTGAAAATGTGGCAACTTTGAGATAATAAAAAAACAAACTTATGAGCGGCAACAACTATTTAAATACATTTGTTTGTGTAGCGTAGGGTTATTCAGTTTGTAGATAACCCTGTTTTTGATTTACGGACTAAGGACTGTATATCTCTGAGTTGGCAGCGACAGATTTTGTGCCTCTTTATAAGATGGCATCGTGGTCCCTTGACGCCATCTTATGTTCTCAGTAGCAATTTAAATTTAGAAGTAAAAACTAACTTCTGAAAGGAAGGAGCATATTGGTTTTTTGTGAGGTATTTTTAATTCAGATTAACAAACTAAAGGATGAAGCTTTTAATTTCCCTGGTGGATAACGTAATTAATATAAAATGCCTCTCCCGTTGTAGCCTTCTATAACACAAATACCCGTACATAACCACAAATAGGCGTTTTAGCTTCCATGCGGAAATTGATGCGTTTGATGAAAACCAATTTCAATTCAATCACAAACACAATCAATTTCGCAGATGAACATTTCGCTGACAAGAATGAGGGAAAAAAATACCTTTTCAACCACAACACTACCCCAACCAACTTCACAGCGCAATAAGTAGGATGATTGGCGACCGCATTGATGATTATTGGAAATGATATTGCTTTCAAAAACGAACCTTGTAAGAGGAGAGGGCAAGATATACCTACACCAATTTGAACTTTCGAAAACGTATTGAAAGCCAGTCCAATTTGTACAAATGTGATGACACATTAACTAAACCCCACAAAGTGTGACGCGCTGAAAGAGTGAGTATGTAAGGCAGGACTGTCTTCGAACTCAAAGAGATGAGAAGTACCTTAAAATATTTAAAAATGCAAGCTACCAATTAAATTCCTTCAAAAACAAACAAATCCATCAATGTCACGCCAACAGTCTGGGTCTTCGAATGAGGGCTTCACGGCGATTTAAACATCATAACTCATAACCTGCAATTACCCAATTGAATTTTAATCAGGCTTTCGTCGTTGTCATCATCCTTTTCTGATGAAAGGTAATAAACCAAAGGAGCGCATGCAATGCCGGATCAAAAAATACGTACGATGCAAACACACAATATACATTTCCATCGTTCGGTAAAGGAAAACTGAAGAAAAGGGAGGAACAAAAATTGTTTTATGTACATATATACGTGTATTGCTCATTGTGTAAGTTACGGCTCACGGGTTGTAAGGATAAGCTAACCCACCCATCATCTATACAGTTGGTGTTAAGGCAAGTGAAAACAATGAGCTCTTGCACCGACAGTAGAGTCGTGATTAAGTGAACCATTACTTGAAATGAAATGTAGTTATGAAGTGAAGTGGGTGCGGCGGTCTTACTACATAATTCATAATGTCATAATGTTATGACGTTTACAATTCAAAAAACATTGTTTCAAGTGGTGTTGTCAGTATTTCTTTGATTCCAAACCAGACGGACAATTCTGTAGAGGAAGACCTCATCATAGATGGCGTGCACAAGTCAAACGGGACTTCAGCCAACTAAAGGCAGTTAGCCAAAGACCGAGCTAGCTCCACAGTATACGCCTCTGGTTAGGGCTCAGATCCAATTCGGAATGTAGCGTCACTTAAGTAAGCAAACTTGTCTTTGGTTAGATTGTGTGAGAATAAGGTAGGGAATGATGGCCTGTACCTAACTACATATCAAATCTGATAGGTTTGATTCCCCCGCCTAAACGAACTTGACTTGCTAATCTTAGAAGAGCGACATATAATTTTGTGACTTTTATCCGATAAGTGATCTTTTGGCCGTGATCGATATCAAAGCTATTTTCCAACACAAAAGCCTTTAGGCCCAGCGCAATGGCTCACTGGTGGGCTGGTTCTCAGGTTCGATTTCCGCAAAAAACAACAAATTGTATCTTAAGCTTTTTTCCACTGCGCCACCTCCGGCGAACTTCTGACAAATATCCGAGAGTATCATGGAAAAGCTTCTCAATTCAGCCGTTCAGAGACGGCTTGATCAAACAAAAATGGAGTGTGGAGTTCAAAAGATTTTTCGGAATCCTTAAGACATCTCAAAACCATACAAATTCTTGGATACTGCCAGTATCGTCCAGGCGGAATTACTCGCTGTATGGAAGCTTCTCGTCAGGGCTCTGTTTCATAAAAATTGACAATAGCGATAGGTGACAATTTGTAAACTGTCAATTGGACAATTTGTCAAATACCTGTTTAATAAATAATTAGACAATTTTGTAGAATTGCCGGAAAATAGCCGACAATTGTCAAATTTTGGGTTCATAAAAAAATTGTCAGGAATTTTTCGAGAATTGTCATTAATATTCTGACAAATTTGTACTGCCATTTTTTTTATGGGACAGATGAAATTTTACAATTTACAATTTTGTAAGGCTCGCGCTCGTCTTTTGCAGTTAGTGATCGAACAGTAAGCAGAAGACTGGCAAAGAGAAATCTAAGACCATTTTGCCCAGTTCGGGCCACAGAACTACTCCCACAACACCGTAGAGCCACACTTCAGTTTGCTCGAGAATATGCTGAATGGACGATGGATCAGTGGAAAAGCGTATTGTTTTCCAGATCCAGATGGACGTCTGTATACACGCTGACGACCATCTGGACCTCTTAAGGATATTTACTTTCGTCTGATAACAGTACGTTCTTCCATTGATCTACCAACCTCTAGCAGCTACGGTTTAAAGTAGCAGTACGATTAGAAGGCGTTATCCAGACAGCGCAACCGCAAACCATATCGACAATGTGCAATCGATGCGAGACAGTCTTCCAACATTCTCAACGAACATTCTAAAATCAATTTGTATCCTATATTTGCTACCCAGCAGTAGGACGCTACTAGACTGACGATTGCGCAACAACTAAACTTTTAAAAACATTTGTCTTGAAGATTCCCATTGGAATAGGAGTCAGCCTCCCCATCTCATCTAGTGTTTTCCACGCAGAATTACTCGCAATTATGGTGACGGGCAAATCTTTCTGGGTCAAAAGAATTCTCGAATCTGAACTATTTACGTATCCTAGAAAAAGAGCTCTTAAAAAATGTAATTAAGCATTCTTAAGTTAAGTTAGTCCAGTCTTCGAAAACGTTGAAGCATCGTCGCCAATTAAACAATTCAAATGAATACGAACAATTTATGCAGTTGAACTTTTCCACTGATCCACTGATCCACTGTTACAAACAGCTAAAGTACGAATTTCATGGACGACTATAACCATGAACGGAAATTGAACCAGCTGCAATAAAATTCTTTACATCTTTCAGACCTCATCCTTCAGTAATTTTTTTTTTTAATAATGTGTTTTATCAAATTTGCGTAAAGTGTCTCACACTCACATGAATCCTCCCCATCACTCGCCCACACACAATTGACACCATTGAACTCCGTAAAAACACTTCCATGCCACGCGATTGAAGCAACAATGGCACATCCTTTTCGATGGAAATAATGTCATTCGTAGCAGTGAGCTTTTAGAACTCATCCTTGTCGTACTTTGCAGGCAACTCGTTCTTCCCGTTTTAGGGGAATGCAACATCATTGAAATTTGTCGATACAATTTCGGTCTCATCTTTTACTTTACGAATCATTTTATCCCCTCGCACAAAACCCTTTAACACGACAGTTTAACCGGATATTTGACTAAACAATTTATAAAAGGTTGTGATTCCATTTGGGCGTGTGTTCGTAATGTTCATTTGACATGCCACTCACCACTCAGCGGCCAGCCGGCCAGCGGTTTATGGTTTATTTAGGGGATGTACAGATTAATCGGCCTTTCAACACCGACTCTTATCAGTGACGAAATTTACTGGACTTCTACATATTTTGTTTTGGTTAAAAGAAGTTTATGGGAGGAAAGAACATTTGTCATCATAATTTTATATATTGGGGTTCACGTTATCCTAAATCAAGGATAACCTTGTTAGAAAATTTTACATCGGTATTATGACTAAGGAGGCTTGTTAATAGAGTAGCAAAGTAGCAACAATGGCGTATGGGTCGAAATCGGATATGGTCAAGAGTGTAATGACATCCATTCCCTCCGAATTGAGGTTAAACACGATTACTTGGATAGATACATTACATTTTGGGATAGCACATTCGATGGGCTGAATGAGTAATTGATTTATAATTCAAGTTGATATTTATACTGGGCTTTGGGTAAATAAACGATTATACAGATAAATATTGATTCAGTGAGGATGGGGTGTTATATGGATTATGGATTACCGTATGCACCGACGTTGGATATCAGAAAACATTGATATCTGTTGGAAGGTGGTTTGTTAACCTGTTTTACATATTTAATTGATCAAATGGTATATTAGTGTTTGTACGAATCAGAAGTGGAAATTAAAAAAAATCAAATTTATTTAAACAAGTAAATGACCCTATCGAGCTTTCAACAGCTTTGGTTTGGTTGAAAGTGGCTGCCAGCTAGGACATGCCACGAACAACGGATCTTGTTAGATGCTCCTAGTCGTTGAACGATTTAGAGCTCCATAAAAGGCTTTTGATGACTGTGGCTGTCAGATCACCTTAGTCGTTGTAATGGAAGGCTCCCAAGTGAAGCTTTCTTCTACGGGGGAGAACTGAACAGGAACAAAGAAGGTGACGAATAATTTCCTCCTCTTCTTTGTCCATAATAACCATACAGCCAAACCAAAAGTCGTTTGGAAAAAGACCTAGCCTTACGACGTGCTTTCCTGTTAGGCAGTGCCAAGTAATAAGACCTATTGTAGCACCGATATTCAATCTGTTGAGAGAAAACAAATTCTTAGAGCGTTTTAAATAAAGATTAGGCCAAATTTGTTTTGTTGCCAGACATGTAGTGCCACTTGTCCACCTAAGATTTACACTTTCAATAGCATCCAGCTTTAATTTTTATTTGCAAGTGCATGCCGATTGGTATGCATGCCCAAGGTTTCTTTGTCCGGCAAGATGGGTATAGTTGTTGCTATTCTGGCGAGTTCGTCGGTCTTACAATTTCCTGGAATGTCTATATGCCCCGGCACCCAAAATAGGTGAATGTTGAATTGATTTGATCGGCAGTCGAGAACTACTAGAGAAGTTACAGAGATTGAATCCAAGGATTTGATGGCTGCTTGGCTGTCCGAAAATATGCAGATAACTTTTAACGAATATCACGTTTTTCTTAAGCCAAGATAAGACTTATTTTACCGCCATAATTTCCGCCTGGAACACGCTACAGTAGTTTGGTAGTTTGGACGAAAGGAGAGCGACTTTCGGAGAAAACACATCCACCACGGACGGACAAGACTAAATCGATTAAGAATTTGATGCCGATTACGAATATTATGTACTTCATGGGGTCTCCAGTTAGTCCTTCTTGGGTTTACAAATGTAATCATACCTTCTTGTGGAGGCCATTAAAATGGTTTGGAACTAAGGTTCATAATACATATAAAGTCGAATTTTCTCCACTAGGTGAAAATAAAATGTTGACACGCATTTGACATTTGCAACGGAAAAGATTTAATCTCATTTTAATTATATTCATTACATGGTTGGTGGATAGGCTAAGCAAAAACTAAATTCATAATACATATATTATTTTTCTTGTACTTTGTCGGACGAGATCCCAGTTGATTATTTTGGACTCCTATGGCGATGCCACAAGAACGACAATAAGTCGAGAACAACACCGCAGAATAAAAACCTGCGAACACATCGAGGACATACAAGAGCCTGCTGCTGATGTCATCCTATAAAATATTGTTTTAGAAGTAACTATAAGACTCACATTTTTACAAGGATACATTACTCTTTATAGTCTAGTCAACCAAAACAAAAAGGAAACCTAGCATTTTTAACGCAGGGACCTATAATCTTATGCTGAATCGAAACGTCTGAATTGAGGAGCTTTGTTACTCTAGAAGTTTATGAGGAGTTTGCTAGATGTAGCTCAGTAAACAAATTTAAGTTGTAATTTGTGTTTTTCCGACCGTCGAACCTGAGTCCGCCGAACAGCACACTGACCACTGTACTGACTACTGCCATATTTGGGAAAATGCTAGAACATATTATCATATTTAAGACTGCCCAAAACGGATTCCACCAACAAACCTAGAGATTTCATCAAATTTAAGCATATGGTAAGAGAATAAAGGTCAGATTCATGACCACGATCGTACTATCGAGACAACAAAACTACCAACAGACGATATTCAGTTTTACGAACAGAAAAGGAAGCTAAAATCTGATTGCCTTCATTGATGTTAACACCGCACCGGAAGGAAGACCACAGGTGGTGAGATGTAAGGAGTGATTACTGGTCGAGGACGGGATTAAAAGATTGACTGGTCTTTTGAAATATTGGATGGATCTGTTACCAAGAAGAGATACTATCTTCTCATATATAAAACAGTTTGTCTTGACTGATTGGTGATAAAAGCCCAGTCCAAATGGTAAGAGTTTGGAAGCTGATATTTCGAAACAAATTTGCTTTTATGGCCAAAGAGGACGATAATATTTATAACCGGTACAAACGCAGACCTGGGGTGGGATTCTGTAAAAAAACGAAACGAAAACCGCTTTCGTTTTCACTAAACCTGTCTCTATCATATCTGTATCATATCATAGACAGAGACTGCTATTGTCGAAACAATAGCGTTCGATCGTTTTCGTTTTACATAATCTGGCCCCTGAATATGAAGATAAATAATTTAAAGATGTGTTACACTAATCGTCTAGTCATAAGCATCATTCTTGAGCACAAGGTCTGCCACAAAGACAGTTGGGGTCAACTGGCCGGCAAACAACTTCCAACCAAATCGTTCAATTTATCATTTGGTGATCTGTTGATGATTTTAATGATGGCTCTTCGACTTCCGACACAGAAGATGGGAATATGGCAATGGCGTGAGATCACCATCTTATGATCGCCTTAAAAAAAAATGAACTTGCCTATCGGATGAAAGGCACATCGGCCGACCAGATTTGGACATTCACATAGTGGGATGCTCAATTTTCTTGTCTATTCTCAAGACACAGTCGGCACTCTAGAGATGTGGCAAATATCCAATACATTAGACATAATTCACTTAGACCAAATTCGGTTATCTGGAAGAATTTCCGTAAAATATCTCTCGATTTTCGGATTTCTGCTGACGATCTGAAGGGTTGACTGGCTCGCTTGACCTGTCTTAAGACTGCAGTGTTAAGTCCAGACAAATAAATAAAATAGAAAATACGAGTACAAGTGTTTTTCTGCAATATGAGACGTTTCACATCATGCGTGCCACAAAAGTGTTCATGCAGCAGGTAGCTTTGGAACCTTTCCTGGCTAATTCATCATTTCGTTATTTTCAAATCATGTCCAGCAATTCAGTATCAATTGGTCATGTTCCTATAGAACTTAATGAGAAAGCTTCTCAATTTAGATGTTCCGGATCCACTCATTCATTCATTCATTGATTTTCAATGGTCCGCTTATCCATTGAGTCACGGGTGTAGGTTACTCAATTGGACCACCCATAACTCTCGATTCTCCGCCATCGACTCTAAATCATCAAAGGTAATCCCCATACGGGTAGAGGAGAGATTATGGACTTGATCTAACCATCTCATCGTGGGTCTACGTTGAGGATGTCTGCCTGATGGTACGGATTCCATAGCACGTCTTGGGATCCTGTACGGATTCACCATATAAATTGAAATTGTCCCAAATATAATACAAACTCACTCAAATGAATGGTTATATGAAGATGTTCGGATCTTCTATGGCCTTGTGGCGGCAAATAATTTTTTTAATCAGATTCTCCACGCAAGTTCATTCGTAAGACTGGCATGCTAATTGTCCTCGCTTTTTTAAGAAATTATGAAATTTATTAGACGAGTTTTAATACCCAAAAGCCGTGGAAAAATCTTTCTTTTGAGCCGTTTCGGTCTCATCACTTAGCCTCTATGGAGCTGCGAATTGATCCCGTTGGACTTTTATTTGTGGGGCACCATTAAAGTCCAATGTTATGCCAACAATCCAGCAACTATTGAAGTAGTTCCTGGATTGAGAAAAGTTAGGCCCTTGGTTCCAAACTAATATGTTGCGCCCAGTTTAATAGGTTGAGTAGATAAGTTCAGGCTAGTACAATAAGTAACATAGATTAGATTGAGTGCGCCCTCTCATCTGAGTGCACAAACCTCCTGTGTATTTCTATGCTACTAGTTATTTAATTCAATGCGTGCCTCCTTCTGCATTCGTCTATAAAGGCCTCTAGCTTCAACTAATCCCGCAAGTTGAAAGTACCCGTACCCACATTGGAATCTAATCCAAAGAAAAAATGTTTGAAAAAAAAAGTTCCACATACGCCCCCGAACCCGATGAAAATTTTATTTATATTTCCGAGAACTTTAACAAGGAACCCATAGATGTGGCAGTTTTTTTTTTTATTTCACTACAGACAAACTTTAATAACAACAAATACGAAGAAGAAGCAAAAAAAAACTCCACTCTTCCCGACATTGAAAATAAATTTGCTCAGAAAAACTAGGAAACATCATTACAACATAAAAATAGAAATCGCTGTTCCTTCTGTCCCACTTTTAGTCGTCGATGGGAGAGTATGGGGTGGCCAAAAGAGTTTCCCATGGCGTCTGATAAATTTCTCAAGTAAAAATTGCAAGTTGTTAACCCCAAACCCTTCGTGACTGGTTTAAGGACTATGAATTGTCCTTCTCTTCTCCTCTTTATTTCTTTTTTCATTATGTTTTAGTATAGGCGCACATTTTATTGGGGATTCTCCTCGTAAATTCTTGTATATACATGGCAGCAGATTCTTCTAGGAATTTATCATAGTACTGTCGAAAATGTATGAATGAAAGTGTAAGGCAAAAAATACGGTAATTTCCAACACACATGTCTGCGAAATTAGGCGCCGAAGAGGAACCAGCATAAATTTCAGTTAGACAAGTCCTTTCTGTTTACTTTCGGATAGGGAAATGATGGATTAGGGTGGTGGGGAAACCAATATATTCCATATTTATACATATATACACTATTTACCAAATGGTCACGTATTAAGGACAATCACTAAGCCGAATGTCGTGAATTGTGCGTGTGAAGGGATATTTGTAAAAAAATATCTCCGATATAGGTTATTTTTTTATTTGGTGATTGCAAGTGGATACTTGAAACAGAAATTGACACATTTATTTAAATTTAAAAGAGACACACACACACACATTGACATCGAAACACACTCGCGATAAATAAACACAACAATTTTATAGGCAAAAAACATCTAATGTTTTAGAGAGAGAGAAGGATAATTTGAAGCGGAAGTGAGTTCATTCGTTTCTAGTTTAAATTCACATCAAGCCCGACCGACCGACAACACGAAGAAGGAATAAATGTAAAAGCGAAATAATTAACAACAATTCACACACAGAAATACAAGTAGATACTATAAGTAAACAACAACAATAGTAGCGATTAATTAGAGCAAAAAACGCGAAAAATCATTTAAAAAGGTGAAAGATGAACAAAAAATGATAAGTAGATTTTTTGTCAAGTCTCGCGACGTTATCCTTTTTGTGTTTTTGCTGCTTAACGCCCGCAAGACAACTATTGGTATATGAATGGTGAAAAAAGTGATATAGGTCCTTCTGACAGCAAAATGAACAGAGAAGAGCACAAGCATTATTTTATTGAGGGAGTCGCTGTCGCGTTGCGGTGGCATTCTGCTCTCGCTGCTCTCTTTTCTAGGTACATGTGTTCTGATAAGATATTATACACACAAACACTCAGTCAAGGAAGCACTGGCGCCATCTGACACTTGCGACTATTGTGTGCCATAAAAGGCAGAGAATACATAAAATCACGCCCATCCCATCGGTGGGGGTGAAGGAGTTTTATTTTTTTCTCTCATTTTCTGCAGAGAGAGAGCAGGTATAGTCAGTCTCTCTGGGTTGTTATCAACAAAATTCGATAGCACGGATGAGTTGGAAAATGGACAACGAAAAGAGAATCAGCAGAGAAGTTCATAAATCAGCTGTTTTTGATAAGGACTCTCCTCCGTGATGGGGATGATTTATTTGGTATGGTAAAAGTTTTGTCAGAACTTTTCACCACACATGGGGATGTTTCGTTTCGTTCTAATGCTGGCGTTTATGATGATTGCAGAGGGGATGTTCAAATTTATTGGCCGGAAGTAATGAGGTTAAGTTGTTAAAAACAGAGAGATTTGCGTGGTTTTTTTTGAGACTTTCAAGTAATAACATCTGAAAGCTGTAGGCGATACAATTACATGGGAAAAGAAGCTGTCATGCAAATGGGAATGTGAGTAGTTTTGCCATTAGTATCTATGTTCAAGGGTAATTTTAATATTTGCCTTCACAGAATTATTTGAATTAAAGGTCCTTTCAAGTTGGATGATTAATATGCGGAAATGGGGATGAAAAAAATCAGAGGTAACGTTGAGTTTGAATTTATAATTTATTAGATTAGTGAATTGATGATGCCATGCAGGGGAGTTTTACTGTGGTACCTTCCAAAGGAACACCTATCCCGACCGCCTAAGTAGACTCTGAAGAGAAATCAGTGGATACTCACTTTGCACGTCGCACACTAACTTTCCACCTGATGGCGTTAATAATACCCGTAGATCTTCAATGGGTGGAAACACGTGGAAAGCTGGGTGTAAGAAAGAACAAGCATACAACAAGTACTACTGGTGTTGCTTGATGCAATCTTTTTTGTGTCTGTTTGCATTAAAAGGTATTACTCTCGCCCTGCCAACCAACAATCTTTCTGTTCCTAGCCTATTTCGTGATCCGTGGAAATAATCTGGAATGAAGCCTTTATCATTCAGCTGAGCTGTAGAGCTTGAAAATGCTTTCAATTATGTCAAACGCAATCTTATTACAACTCATTATGTAGTATCCAGTATCCACATAGGCATATAAGCTACTTAGCTCTCAATATGTAGTTGTTTTTATACCCAATTTCCCTTAGGTTTGGAAGCATCTGTGTTTGTCAAAATGTCTTCTTACAACTGTCAAGAAAATTCTGATAGGCATCTAGGAACTGTAGGAACGAAGAGAAAAAGATTACAATGCTTTACATATATTTCTGTAAAAGGAGTTACAACTACAATGACAATATTGGCAACACTTGAAAACAAATTAAACCTGCGCTTGTGAGACTCGTTGTCTTTTAGGCAAAAAACACAGAAGTCCTATAAGTGGCGTTTGAATTTGTCTACAAATGGTAATAATTGGAGAAATGTAACTCTGTGTTACAGAACACTTGTAACACTTGTAGAAAACCACTTGTATCACAAGTATTTCTGGTATCATGTCATTTCAAAGTCCTGGCTGACACAATCCGTTTGAGAGTTGAGGATAGATGTAGCCGACCTATGAAAATGGTGTAAGAATCGATGAAAAACTTTCACCAGTGAATAACTCAAAAAGAGCTAGTTAAACTGTGGAGCCTTTAAAAAAAAGTCGACACCCAGTTTTGGGCTTCCTGCGAGCAAAGTTCAAAGGAGTTCATAACTACATTTGATGTGCACTCTTAAGCAATGTGAGGATATGCTGGCTAGAGTTGTGGATGATGTCGTCTGCAGACGACGTCGATAGAATCAATAGATGAGACTTATTAGCATTACCATACTTAGGTAACAATTTCAAAAAACACAGGATTAAAGACCGATAACTATGTAAGTTCAGTGGTTAGTGCGCTGGGCTTTTGAGCGACGCGACGGGGTCTCAGTTTCAGGTTTGATCCCCGGAAAAACAGAATAACTTTCTTAAGGTTTTTTTCACTGCGACACTTCTCACGAACGTTTTAAAGGCATCCGATAGTATAACTGCCCTGAGAAATCTTCTTCCAATGCAGTCGTTCGAAATCGGCTCAAAGTTGTAGATCACTTCCATTCGTTAGGAACGTTAATGTTTGACCGTAAAACTTTAGCCCATATTCACAGAAGCCCGTAAATGCAAAAACAGCATTTCGAAGTTGACCGTAAAATAAAAGTCTGTAATACAGAAGCCCGTAAATGAACATTTTCAAAAAGCCCGTATTTTTTATGTTGAATTTGGAAACGGGCTTTTCGATTGCAGGCAAACGTACCCAACCTCAAAAAAAAAAATAACGGTAAAAAAAAAAATACAAATCATCCCCATATCGGAAAATGCTATAATTTTTGCAAATGCCGGTAAATGTCAGTTCTACTTTGACATTTGTGAGGTAAAGAGATACAAATAACACGTCAACAAGACATGAATCGCTATATACCTACTTCTAAAGAACGCGGAATAATCATTTCGATTTCTTTTCGAAATCATTCGTCGGTGGTGTTTGCGCAACGTGAATTTCGGTGCAGATTTCTCGGTCGTACACCAAGACTATGGGACAACACGAGATGCTGTCAGGTCTGACCAGCCCCAGAGCAGCCGTTCTGATCTGATGAGAATATTGCAAATATGAGTGAAGATGTCGAAGAGGACTCCAGAGTATAGTATTAATCGGCGGTCTGTACACAGAATTTTAGTAAAAGATTGTAAGATTTTCCCTTACAAAAATGTGCCTAAATTTATCGAAAACGCCGCGGGCCAAACGACTATAGCCATGCTTTATGACTTTCTCCTTTTTCAATTGAATGAATTGGAACTGGAGAACATGTAGTTCCAACAGGATGAAGCAACGGCGCACGAGACATAAGAGAAATCTCTGAGGGCTGCATTGCCTACCGTCTAGTTTTGGCGATTTGCACTGAACGGCAAGATCGCCTGCATTAACGTTCCAGACTTCTTTTTTATGGGGCTTTTTGATGTCACAACCCTCAGACTCCTGAAGCCCTCAAAGAGAATATCCGTAAAGAATACGAGAACCTGTCACTGGAAGTTTTGGCAAGAGTAATAGAAAATGCCATAAATCGGGCCACTTAGCCGATATCATTTTCTCGACTGATGAAAAAAAAAATTTATTTATTTATTATATCCCTATTATGTAAGACAACTACAACTAAAGTTGAGTTGTCGCTTGGTTTTATTTAATTTAAAATTCGGTATTGTCCGTATTGTAATACACAACCTTGATAGAAAAGTTGTCTGTCAAAACACAACAAAGATGGTAGTGGCTGTCTATAAGTTGTTAGTTAGTTTGGGTTGTGTGAAAGTTGAGTTGAATTGAAGACAACTAAACTCAACTAAGTTGAGTTGTCTTACATAATAGGGGCATTAATTTATTCATTTTTTAACTGAACATTGACACGAAGTTCGGTCCTATTGATAACAGACTGACCTATCTGTTTAAAAATTGACCCAACTTGACGACCATTACTGTTTTTTTCACGTTAACTGTCGACATTTCCATTGCTAACATCACTGTGAAGTGGAATCCGGGAGAAGGGTGGGTCCTCCAAGAAATAGATAGTGGAGAACCAAGGTTGAGGTTGCTCGGAACCAGTCAGAAGTATTAGCATCACTAGTACTACACACAAAGGCGATCGCAGAACTAATAATATAGATATTCGAATATAGTTAAGGTGATTCAAGTAGTGATCAGCAGCCATGTTAAGTATTAGCATTAGTTTTGAGCATCGCTATTAATAAAAGGTACACAACGCTCCAATATATGTTACGCCCAGACAACCACAACACGAACCTATGCGAATGTTAAAATAATATCAAGTACAGTTCAAGAAAATGAATAAAATGTATGGTTTCGTATCGTAATCCTGATTTAATGCTTAAGATCTGCTCATAAACTTTAATCTGATGCCAGTAAGATAGGCCACTGAAACTCAAAACTACCATGATCCCTGTCTCCCCAATTTCTAGTTGTATTATATTTACAGACAGATTAACCACAAGTTTTCTAAACGAATTAAATTTTAATATATATTTTTTGTAAAAAGGAAATTAAGCATACAAAATTTTCACTTACCGATCAAAAATTCTCGCCTCCTTTAGGACATTGCCCAAATTGATGTAAGCATCCAAAAAGTTGGGATCTAGGGTGACGGCCTTTTCAAAATGATGTATGGCCAACCAGATCTCTCCTTGAGCATTGAATACACATCCGAGGTTACTCCATGCGACAGCAAATCCTGGACACGTCTCAATTGCTTTTAAATAGCATGCCTAAATTTTGTTTTTATTTTTTCAAATAAATATTTCGAATTTGTTTGTTTTTTTTTTACAAATATCGATTTTTTTTTAATGAAATAAAAAGACAAAAAACTATGATTAGAATATTTTTTTCATACAACAAGTTTTTATATTTTTTTTTTAAGAGAAAATTAAATATAATAAAACAGAATTCAGTTTTTTTTTATGTGGAGAATATGATGGAACAAATTACAGAGGTTTTCTTTTTTTTGTAAAGCAAAATTTATGTTAAAGCCAAATTTTGAAAAAAATGTTGCAATTTTTCCATCGTAAGTAACTCCTTTGAATCCTCGTTTTATTTTTTGTTTTGGAGTAAAGCAAATAAAATATAAAAAAAAGTGTAGTTGGTACAATTGCTCCAAATTGTTGAGGACTTCCCAAAAAACATAGCAAAGTGGTGTTTTTTTTTTTTTTATTTCTTTCTTTGTTTTTCGTTTGTAAATTTGCTAGTTTGGAAATATTGTTAGAAACGTTTATTTTTTGTTGCTTTTGGGTGGATTTCGCGTAGATTATGCAAGATCACGTGTTGTTTACGCCGCACCTAAATTATAAAACGCAATAAAAAATCTTAGCTACGCACTATAGTTATTTGTATGCTTATACAAATAAAAAACAAATACATGAGCTACGCCGAGGAAGAACCGATACGGTAAGCAGTTTTAAGCCATTACGCCAAAAGGAATGCACTACGCTATACGCTACGTTCCCATCTTGTTGAAATATTTTCGGTAATAGGTGCATTTTTTCTACAGACAAGTTTTCGAAGATCTAAAGGGTGCAAGAAGACAAAGACAAATTATAACTAGACCCTCGCGGTTTCTTTTGTTATAAGTATATATTATAATCGCGGTCCATTGCACAAGTTGTAGTGTTAGTTAGTTTTTCTTTTTTTCTGATTGCAATTAGAAACTGATTTGTTGCCAAGATTTCAAATTCAATTCAATTTAAAACGACGGAAGAGTGGATCGAAAACAGCGAAGAGCATTTTGATTAGCAAAGGTCGGGAGGTGCCGTCTTTTGGATGTGTTATGTAGATTGTGTCTCTAATTAATATTCCAAGCAAACATTCGCAAGAGATGGCGCAGTGGAAAAAACGCTGAGGTGTAATTTGTGTTTTTCCTGGAGTAGATCCTAATACCTGATGGGATAGTTTTAAACGACTATCCATCTCTGGAGAGTTTAAATAATGTCAGCTGAGCATTATATAAAAACAAAAACATATGTTCACACTATAAATAAATATATATGAATGTCAGTTCTACTGAAGGTAAGTTAATGCAAAACTATTATTATTTAGGTGGAACCTAGTAAACTACTTTCAGCGAGCGGATAATGCAGAGTTCAACCAAAACTCGGGAGATCCACCAAAATAACCCGTTTACTACACTTTATTATAAATGATTTGAAGCATAGGTCTACTTTACTTTCCTTTGCATTGATGAGATGATAGATCAATAAAACATGACATGCGTTAAGAGACGATTTTTAGCTGATGGAAAAGAGCCAAAGTGAATCATTTCAGTCAGAGGAATTTCAACTGCTCGAGAAAATAATATGCATAATAATAAAGCGGTATGTGTAACGAAAGAAATGCAGGTAAAGCAAGCACCATTCAATACTAGAAAAGTGCGAGAAGCTGGAAACATAGCTCGAAGGAAAAAAGGAAAGCTTTCAACTCAATCAGATCCCTGAGAAACCTCCAGTTACCGCACTATACATCCTGCTTATCATATCCAACTTCTTTGAAGGTAGAACTGTCTTCTACGATACGAATGAGAACCGACGAACCACAAAATTACGGAAGGAGTGCCTCAGAAGTATGTCCTAGGACCAGTTGTATTGAAAAACGTTGCTAAACTGCAAAGGAACTATTTGACTACAAAATTCATGGCTGGAACATGCCGAACACGAAACGGAATCTCTGTTCATAAGCAGCTTCCCCATTACATGTTAATACTGAATTGTAGTCGTACACTAAATGCTTGGGAGTGGTGATTGCCCACCGATTCACTTCCGAGAAGTACTTATAGCACTGCGCAGATATGCAATGCCAAATATTGGAAGACAGAGTCAGCTACAATAACTAAAGTCCAATACCTATCAAAGTTTATTCACACCCCACAACATTAAAACGCGTTCCACCAAACCAGCGAATAAAAAATTCGTTCGAACGATCGAAAACTTGCTGCTAGGTTCCATGTTCCACATTTCACTTTCACTCGAAATGAAATCGGAAATTAATTTTTGTGTTCTACATTTCACTGTATTCGATTTCGAATTCAAAATTTTCGGAATTGAGACAAAGTGAAATTGTGATTTCGAAAAAATGTCGGAGTTTTCGAATCGCTCGAAATGCAGAGCACTGAAAACGAATTCACTCGATTTGCAATTTCGATTTCACTCGATTTCTGGAACCTAACTGTTGGTATTCGAATTAGAGACCCAATCTCGACAGTATTACTCTGACTTAGTTGAACAGTTGAAGCAGAGCTTTCTCAACAGCGCCATCTTGCTTTATGAGCATCATAATCGGGTCATAGCTATAGTTTTCTAAGCTACTGACAAAGATTTTATTTGGTAATTTGCACGTCGCCATTAGATCTTCGAAAAATGCAAACGTTTTCGAAATTACAATTCCATTCAAGATGTGAACGCCTAAAAATATGATAAGATTAGTAGTAAATATAATAAAACGAGGTAAAGTGGGAAAATATTGCACTGAGCGATCCAATCATTAGAAAGGAGTACCTAAACTTTTCAAAGGGATATTGAATTTACTTGAAAAATTTGTATTACATTGGTACCTTTCTGATAATTCAATCACTGCATGCAACTACGCAGACTAAAAATAACGCCGACACGGGTAACTATTATAAAGCTGCGCCAACGCAGTTTTCTTCGTAACGCAGGGGGTATCTGTTGCAGGCAACGGCCGGCGATGACATCAGAGACAAATAGAGAAGCATGGAAATTAACTTGAAATGGTGCAAGTGTTTATCTGTAAAATTTGAGACCCTCAACAAATCTCTGAATAATTATATAGTTATACTCTCTATTGTTTTGGAATGAAATGAGTTCACGGGGATTTTTTTTTGTACAATGGGAAAGGTGGGAAAGGAAAATGGAATAATGATTTGGGAATATTTTTTTTTTGTAACTTTCTTCATTTTTTTTTGTTTGTATGTTGTCGTCATCGTGAAGCACTTTACTTTACCTGTTTGTTGAATCAATGAGGCTATTGGTATTTCAAACACTGTATACCACACTGTATTGAGAGCCAGGAGTGTGTGTAGGAGAACCCATTACGTAGAATTTCATTTTCTATTACATTTTTTTCTCTCTTTCTTTTTTTTTTTGTAAATAAAAAATAGCAGTCCACGATATTACAACTTATTCTCTTCCAGTTGGGAAATAAAGAAAAGAAAAAAACACTTTGAGTGGAAAAAATCAAAAACAAATGAATTTCGGTCTACAAGAATTGAGCGTACTAGAAGTGTTGGTTTTTTCTTTCTTTTTTTTTACACAAAGGAAGAGAATATTCGCCTGTGATTGATTATCGTTGAAGGCGATACTGTTTTTTTTTTATACACAATGGTTGAATTTTTTTTTTTGTAACTTTTTACATCATTGCTACTTGAACATTGAATTCTGTGTGTGAATTATTTTCTATATGACGAAATCGAGAGTTACACTGAAATCGATTAGGTGAGAAATAAAAAAAAATGTAAATTAGAAATGAACATCTTGATAAAATGGCATTTATGTTTGTCTTTCTTATATAAGTTTTGTTTGGTTTTATTTTATCTTTTTTTTTAGTAATATTTTTCGTGTTTGTGTTTTTTTTATTTTACTAAATATATTTGGTCATGCATTCAAAAATCTACAGCATAAGCAGTAATGTAATAGAAAAGCATAGGGAAGGAAGTTTTACTTATTCATTGTATTCCTCTTTTGTTATTTTATTTTTGTAACATATACTAGATTTAAACTCAACAAAATGGGTTTTATCTGTTTTTAGAACAGTGTTCAACACAGTTCCTATGAATGACTGTTTTGACAAAGCTTCAGTCTCTGGTTTAGACCCTGGCCGATACTAAAAAGTGGCGCAGAAGTCACGCATTTGTTTCAATAATTTGTATCATTTTATAGTATTTTCTTTTTTTAAAAACTTTAATTTTTATTTACAGTACAGTTACAGTACAGTTACAGTACAGTACAGTTACAGTTTTATCAACAACACTGTACGGTACCAATAATCATTTTTTTTTTTTTTCACCTTAAGGCAAGACAAGGAAATTGTGAAACAATAGCAACTGGTGGCAATACGGAAAGCTCTCACTGACTAGAACAGGGAATTGACGAACTCCAAATAACAGACTCGGGGAAAAAGCAAGACGAGAGCGTTGAAAATTCCCCACTCACCTCCATGAAGTCCAAGCTTACGATCACTCGAAGAAATGCTTAAAACATCGCTTCTCCTGAAAACTAAAGATAATGACCGTCACTATTGGAGACCCAATGAATTCGTAATACCAAAAGAAGATGATTACTTGGACCAAATCCAAGGGCAAAAGGAAGGCCAAAAGGTTACCTACCTTAGCTGAAAAAAATACTGAAGTAACAAGACGCTGGCCACTAACATACTCTGGGTGATCACAGAATCCGTCGTATTCGGAATTTTGCTACGAACCCCGAAAGAACTATGGCAGAATCCGTCGTAGTGGACATTTTTGCTACGAATTTAATTCGTAGGAAAAATTCCCACTACAACGGATTCTGTGATAGTTCTTTCGGGGTTCGTAGCAAAATTCCGAATACGACGGATTCTGTGATCACCCAGACTATCTTAAAAAGACGACGCCTGCTGCTGAGTCTGAAAGACTGAATACTCCTTATAAGGGGTGTTTTTTTTTGCCATTTTACGGCGAAGAGATTAACTCCAGATCAACGCGTGCAAATTGCTCAAACTTATTTTGAAAACCATGGTTCGGTTAGCCAAAGCGGTCACAACCTTCGAGGAAGCCATGCAGTGAAATTAAATCTCAAGAAAGACGACATTTGTAGAGGCTGCGTTGATGAAGAAGTCCACGAGGACACACCTTACTTTCTCTGTCACTTGAGGAACAGAACACTTGGAAGTTACTACTTCCAGGAAATCGAAGTACTCTCTAATGCCTCAATATATGATCTTTACAGGTTTCTGAGGACAGCGGGATGGGTGGACAAAGTCGAGTAACCACGGGATGGATGAAACAAAGCCATTACAACGCGGCTAACCCCATCGAAGGGTATCACAATGGGCCCACGAGGACCTGAGTAGGGTGAAGAAGAGGCTACTCAGCTTCACCAACCCGTATAACCTAACCTAGCCAAACTTATCGTGCGCTACGTCCATTTTACGGTCGACATTGGTTTCAACAAGATGACACAACATGCCACACGGCGCGCGACACCATCAATTTATTGCGCGAAACATTTGCTGAGCGCATAATTTCGTGTAATGGACCTGTGAACTGGCCTCCACGATCCTGTGATCTCAACCCTTTAGATTACTTTCTTTGGGGGTATGTGAAGACACTTGTCTATGCCGATATTCGCCGTGTTATTGCTGATCCAATTAAAGTTGTCGAAAATTGGACTTCACGTTTGCGCTTCATTCGAACTAGCCGTGGCGCGCATATGCCCGAAATCATTTTTAAACAATAATAGATATTAATTAATAAGCAATAATAATAATAATAGCATAGACATTAACATTAGTTTCAAGTGTTTTATTTCGTATTGAATTTGTATACCTCTTAAAAAAACCACCCTCTACAAAGAGCCTTTTTGAGAACGAACCCTGATAATTACTGGCCAGTGACGGGCTAGAAGTGCGACCTAAATATTCATCCCAATTGTATTTTTACTATAATGTAGAATCAGTGGTAGGGTAAAAGGTGATGTGACAGTTCCGACCTCTGACTATTGCTTCGTCTAAGCCAAGATTAAGAATGAAGGTATATCCTTCACGAATGGTTTCCATAATTCGACTTAGTCCCGAGTTTGGCTGATAAGGTATCAGTTGGTGACAAGTCATTAAGGTCCAAAGTGGCAAGGGAGACGAATGGGTTCCTTCTTCGTCTCTATCTAAAGATTTCATTGTAAGTGTGTATAAGTAGTAATAGAGGTTTAATTTGTTGTTGGCAGCTTTTAAACCCTCGTTGTTGAACAATAATTCAGGGTCAAATTAACGCCTGACGACAATCTCTATAATTCATATATGTACTTTACAACAATTGTGTCTATATTCCGTCCTAATCTCATTACTTAAGCACCGAATGAAGGATAAATGGTTACGTGATTGAACCCCAGAGCGATTCCCACAATCTTTCCATCGATATCAATGTTACTTGTGACAGTATTCATAGGGACGCATGTGAACAATATTCCAGGACCTACAACTTTCCCCCATTTTGTCGAGTTCTCTCTATAATTTTATCTATCAAATAAGCACATTAAATTTCCCTTTAAAAATAATTTCACTTTGAATTCATTTAAATTGAATGAATGATATTTATTTTGAGATTCATTTAAAAATACCAACTAATGAGACATTTTGATATTCACGTTCTGTGCAAGTGCACTACTTTTCGCATTAATACATACTAACTTCACGCTTTATTTGGTATTCTTAAATAAACCTTTCAAGTTATTAAGTAGAGAAAACAAAAATACATGTCGAAACGCTTAACCTACCGACAGAAGCCACTTTTTTTTACGCATACAAGATTGCAAAAATAATTGTAGTATATCAACTAAACAACAAAAAAAACAAAAAACCTACAATTTACGCAAATTTACGCCAAGGGTTATGAGCAAACAAACAACATCGCATGGGGACCGCAAAGGATTGTAGGATGCACCGCATTTTTTAGCATTCCAATCATCAAACAGCTGTTCTCCATGCTTCATATAATCCTAATCACAGTTGTGATGATGAAGGAAAGACAAAACGAAATCAAAGTCTAACCGACAATAGTAACCATGGGAAAAATTATGAGGCAAAATAAGAATGAAATAAAATACCAATGGAATTGAAATTGCATATGGATTCGTTTCAATTTTGTTGAGAAGAGGATCTAACTGAAAAGGAATTATTTGGTGGTTTTCATGAGCTCTCTTTCAAGGCATCACAATAATATAATTAATGTAGTAAAAGTAATAATTGTCATTTTGTTTTAAAACATATATAGAATAATATATAATAGTGGAAATGAATTCAAAGTTATTTGATTGATGATCGCGCTAGTTTGGTCAATGCGACACGGGCAAACTTAATGTGGTGTGGTGTGACAATGGCTGCTGCTTCCCTATGCTTTTTCATTTCAAAGTAAATTTATCAATTCAATTTAGCAAAAAGCTGAACAACATTCACTCTGAAAATTAGATAAATATAATATTGCGCGGTGGTGTGTGTATCACATTTCATATTAGGAAATATATTTGTTGTCGAATTCATACCTTTGCCTCTTCTAGTCTACCAAGAGCTTTTAATAAATTTCCCAAGTCACTGCGAACACAATACAAATCCTGAAAGAAAAGTAAACACAGTAAATTAAATTCGTTAAATAAAAACATAAAAATTGCAGTGAAAATCAGAAACAAGACCAGGCATGAGGTGTCAGAGTCAAAAATGTACGTTTAACATGGCCACGTATTACGCTTCTCCGGAGCTTCAATACCATCTATCTTACTCTCACTTTCTAACCTGCGTTAAGCAATCTAAGCAAATTGCAGTAGTTCCAGATTCCAGCTTCTTTTAGCCGTACCTGAAACAGCCTCTCAATTGGGAGACACATTTCGTGTTAAAAGTGATCATTGTCTACACTCTACAGCATACTCCGGCAGATCATGATGGAAACAACGCTTTCAAACTGTGGAAATTAATTCCTGAAATTGGGGTCCAATTTATATATGCTGCACTATATTGAACTGTTCGTTCAATGTGGGCCAGACCCCACAATAAAGGCTGGTGTTTTATGGCCGAGTTTAGAACTGATCTTGGGATTGAACAGAAAGGTTTTGGTCCTATAAAAGGAGATTGCGAGCCTTTTCTGGATAGTTCATCAGCATTTTCATTTCCTACAATGCCTTCATGGGCGGAAACCCACCATAAACTGGTTTTGTTTCTGGTAATAAGTGTATTGAAGCAATATAGCACTGATTTGGAGTCAATAATAGATGAGTTAAGGGCTTTTATAGCTGATTGACTGTCCGTGACGTGAATACATGGATGTTCGCGCCTTTAATACCTGAGTTGTACATAATGTTTGCTCTGGCTGAAAAACAGTAGGGGTTTCCCCATAGGTCTGGCCCATGAATACCAATTCCCACCCCGATTCCATTTTTGAACCATCCGTAAAGCACTTTAGGCCGCTTTGGCAGTTTGTTGGGCAATTGCTTGCCCATGCCTCTCTACTTGCGATCTCCGTGGAGTTTCAGTTTAGTCTTTTATCTAGGATTACTTCTAGATATTTGACTTCAGAATATTTTGTGTATTTTGAATTTTGAATAAATATTCAATATGATTTATTGAATTATTAATAAATACCGCATAGTGGCGAATTAACTCTAAAACATCTTTTAAGTCGTAAATATTATTTATAAACATATCTTAGCTTTCACTGACATGTTTTAAGGAGCGGATAACTTAATTCAACGAATTCGGCGTATAGAGAGTGGTTAACTTGCACACACAGTTAACTTGCTATACACATATTTCAAATACACGTATACCAACAAAAAGTTCGATTGGACGCGAGAAATTTAAAAGCTGGAAGAGAATTTCAGAGAGAATCTAAAATTCGCAAACGAAAATGCTCTGAGCATGATAGTGTCAGCTGATGGAATATGACAGATTTACAACCATGTTCAGTACAGTTTGGACGCAGTGCTGCCGTGCGTTTAGTGATAAAGAGTGGATAGCTAATATGGATATAAGATGTATTTATGAATAATAAAAGTTATCAAACGAATAAGTCCACTATCCGTACGGTAGCTAAAAGATGTTTTAAAGAGCGGATAGGGCTTTTTTATTAATTCCGCTGTTAGTGTTTAGTTAAAATTGTTCCTGATTTTCAATGCATACTTTACATATTTTCAAAAAAAAATGCTCTACTCACTGGATTGTATTGCAACGCAGTCACATACGCTTGAACCGCTGACTCCATGTCACGTGCGGCAACCAAAGCAGCTGCCAAATTAATATATCCATCAATAAAATCAGGCTTCAATCGAACTGCCCGACGATAATTATCAAGTGCTTCTTGAAGTTGTCCACGTTCCTTATAGACGTTACCAAGATTACTAAAACAAACGAGAAGTACATTTCGTTAGCCGTTTTCTAGAAATCTATTTAATTTTCATTTACCTATAAGCCTCAGCTAAAAGAGGATTTTGCTTAATAGCCATCGTTGAGAATTGTGCCGACTTATCCAAACGTCGACATTGAAAATGAATCGATGAGAGCAACAATAGAACTCCAGTATTGGTGCTGTCCTGTCGCCACAGTTGCATACAATGTTTCTCGGCGTTCTCATAGTCCACAGCTTGGTATTCACGGTGGGCCAACTCGAGTAGACCTGATAGAGGATTAAATACTAGTTGAAATCATGTTAGGGGATTTATTTTGTATGTAAGAAATTAGTAAAAGTAAATTCGATTAAATGTCGCTGTCGTGTGGAGAAGTTCATTTGAAATCAGTTCATTTTCTATAACCCATTTTTTTTATGTTCAAAAGGAATACAGTTCCCTTAGAGAGATTAAGGAGAGAACAGAGAATATACACACAACACAGTTCTAATTGAAAGGAAATATGGACTTAAACTGTCCTTCCAAGCTGTAAATAAAAACGATATTCATTTTATGCTAGATTCGTGTTCAAAAATAAATCGCTGAAATGAATGTAGAAATGTTTAAGATTTTTTAAAACGTAGTTATCATTCATCTCGTCAACATTCTTTCCTATTGCTTACCTAATGAGCTTGCCACCAAGGTGGTGTCTGCCCGATCTCCGCCGTCGCCCTTTCTATAGGAATTGAACTCGTAGATATACTTTCCTTCACAAGCAGGTTTTCAATAAACTAGGAGCTGTGATACTTACTGCTGCTAGTTGGTTGATGAGGGCGGGGGATTTGTCTCCGATCAGCCCGTTGTGTTCACCACGGCTAATTCTATACAAAATCCATGTGTCAACTTACACATTGGATGCAATTTTATCGGCAGACGGCAGCATGCTAATTTTAGAAAGCTGGAATAAAACTTGCAATATAAATGTCGGGCAAAGCATTTTAGTAGACAGTGGAGGACCCATAAACCAGGCAAGGCAGTGCCAACTACATTACTTCAATATAAAAGCATGACGTTGATATTTATCAACATAAATAACTCGTACATTCAGAATTATGACAAAGTTTGGGGATGATTAATAAGTCTGTAAGTCGTAGTTACATGGCGGACCAGTTTCACCCCTCTCTATAAAAAAAAAACATTTTTTGGCAGGTCCGCAGAATATAACGAAAATAAGTTGTAAAATAAAAATGGGTTAAAATTAATTGGAGAACGAAGAAACAGATGCGGAATTGATATAATGCCACGAGCCGGTATGTCTTCAACTCACCGGCCTGCAACAGTTGACATCAGTTTACTTGGTGAACCAAATTGAAGGCAGCTGAGCTGACCCCAAAACTTGAGCTGTCTGATTTGGAAAACTTTTGAGTGAATGCCCAGTTCCCCACAGTAGTGCAAAGAGAGTACGATTTCGGTGAGTAGCGTCCAGAACAGTATCAGAATTATCGAACAGATATGCTGACAGAGGAGTTGTTTAAGGTAGGTACCATTTGAAGTTCAGGAATTTATGCCCCTATTGTGTAAGACAACTCAACTTAGTTGAGTTGAGTTGTCTTCAATTCAAATCTTCATTAATCATACGTCTTTCTACTCACAACTAACGCTGGGTGGGTGCTTCTTTTGAGCTCCGGGTATTTATTGATCTACCAACTCGTCATGTATTTAACGGACTCCTTCGCGATGTTGTCATTTGGTGGCCAATCCGGCCCCACTTCTCCTAACTTATCTCAACATCCAAAAACTTTCTAACATTTAAAAGCCACATAAAAGCAAACCTGTAGATTAAACAACTAATAACCTCAACGACGCATTAAACAACGTTTGACCTGGGGTCAGATCACGTAAAATAAAAACGATTGAACGATGCTGTCTCTATCATATCTGTGGCAATAAACAGAGACTGGTATTGTCGAAACGATGTCGTTCGATCGTCTTCATTTTACATGATCTGGCCCCTGGTCTTAAGTTTGCGCATTCAAGGGCGTACAATACGCCACGGAATTATGTATGGGCATTTAACATGTAGATACTCGTACTCCGTTACATTCATATCATTACCGCTACAAATTGGCTGAATTCATAGAAACGTTAACAACTGCTGCAGCTTCTTCTTTGACCGTAGAAAGACGATAATGCTGTGACAACAGTGACTTGTAGTATTTATAATTGAATCGTGTACAGTCCAAGTGCGAAGAAGGTCGTTGTTATGCGTTAACAGCAAATGTTTGATTGCAAGCTGCAAAATGTTTATGGTAGTTTTCTTTTTAACAAAGAGAAAATAGATAACTACGAAAAAAACTCACTTTTATTAACTGTGGTAAAGCAACCTTCCGTAAAAATCTATATATGCCCCTATTGTAGAACACAACTCAACTTAGTTGAGTTGAGTTGTCTTCAATTCAACTCAACTTTCACACAACCCAAACTAACTAACAACTTATAGACCACCACTGCCATCTCTGTTGTGTTTTCACAGACAACTTTTCTATCAAGGTTGTGTATGACAATACGGACAATACCGACTTTTGAATTACATAAAACCAAGAGACAACTCAACTCAACTGTAGTTACGCAATAGGGGCAATAAACGCTTCTGTGCTCCTTACAGGCATACGGGCCTTAGAAGAAACTGCATTTTTCGTGGGGAGTTGGGTATTTTGGAAGTTGCCGGATATCGCCATTAACTACAATGGACTAGACAGCAGCTACGATTAAGAGTTCCATTGTTGAGTGGGTTTCGTGTGAATAATACCGTCGCGTCGGTGGCACGAATCGATATACTCATCTATGCCGCTTCCTTAAATGCTAAGAAGGGTGAAATGAAGAAAATGTCACCTAGAAACTAAGGTTTGAATAGAGTCTCCAAGTTGGTTTTACCTCACAATCTCAGCATGAAACAGTCTATTTTACTGGATAGTAGTAGATACTCGTACAAGTGTATAAAGGTGCTAGTAGACCTACACGGCATGTAGCAAGCCACTTACGTATGTAGCTCTGACGTACACAGAATGTAGCCATTGGGACCATTCGATGACGTCAAAATGACGGAAAGAAACGCAGAGACATATACATTTATATCTGTTCTAATAGACAAGCGCCAAATTAAGTTGTAAAATCCTGCTCTTAAGCTTTTTCTAAAAATATATGACTAAGCTGAGCCTTCTTTCGACTTTCCTTCGAATTAGACCTAATTTCGCTAGGAATGTAGCACCATAAGAAGTAAAAAAGTGCTGCTTCTGTAAATCTAACAGTTGGAGCAGCTGTTTGGAAGCCCAATAAACCTTAAATAAGTCTGAAGGAGACATCCTTATGTACACTGTCTTATAAAAATTAATAAGAGATTACCCTGCTGCATTTACGATCTTATACAGAATACTGCATTTTCTAAAACCGTTCAGCTGTTAACATTGTGTAAAGACATCTTCTAGGAGAGGCAGAAAAGAAGTCTCACAAGAAGAAACGTCATTATAACTTCAAATCAACTGATTTCAATTTTCAATTTTAAAAATTTTGTCTGCAAAAAAAAATTAAGAGGAGTCGGCAGTTTTTGACTCCGTATCAAGTTTAAGCAATCGAGAATACTAAGAATGTTTTAAAAACACGGTATGGGTACGACGAGATAGTAAGATCAAAATAGACCGAGAGCCCACAGTAATTTTTGGGTGTGATTGATAACACCAAATAACCCACATAATTAGGTAGGTCTTAAATAGTTGGTTCTAAATGTTACCGTCTTGCATGCTGTAGTGGGGGCCATTGTGAGTAATACCATGTCAAAAATGCATTTTTTTCTGAATTACAAATAATTGGTATAACAACTTTAATATAATTTCAAAATGTAGAGTTAAGTGCCCTGATTACCAATATGGTGGTCCAAAGCGTTTTGCAGGCGTCCTTCTGCCTGCAAGACGCTCTTAAAGTAACCTAAAAATCGATTTTTTAAAAATTGTGATAACACTTTTTTTTCTTCTCCTATATATAGAACTAGCCATCCTGATGACAAATATGGTGGTACAAGACGTTTTGCCGATTTTTAGGCTACTTTAAGGCTACTTGTAGGCAGAAGGCCACCCGCAAAACGCTTTGGACCACCATATTGGTAATCAGGGCACTTAACTCTACATTTTGAAATTATATTAAAGTTGTTATACCAATTATTTGTAATTCAGAAAAAAATTCATTTTTGACATGGTATTACTCACAATGGCCCCCACTACAGCATGCAAGACGGTAACATTTAGGAACAACTACTTAAGACCTACCTAATTATGTGACTTATTTGGTGTTATCAATCACACCCAAAAATTACTGTGGGCTCTTAGTCTAAAACAATTTGATTGTTTTATATTTGTCCGCGGTTCCCAACAAGCCTCTCCCCCTGTGTTTGTATTTGAAAAGGTGGTGAAGAGTGTCCATTGAATGTTTACTCATGTTAGAAATACAATTGTATGGTGTGTATCCCAATGTCTAAATTGAGAAGCTTTCGCTTGCTTTTCGCATTTTTGGGAGACGCTCTGAAATGAAATAAAGATAACTTTCTCGTACCGTACCCTTGCTTAACGTTGCTTAATGGAGAATTTCTGATGACGTGGCTTTTGATGGTAAATATAAAATATCCTCGTCTACGATTTTTAAGATCATAAATGCCTTAAGAATAAGATGGCATGGTTACGAAGTGCATCGGCAGGATAACCTTTTGATTTTCTTTGCCCCAAATTGGAGAATTTTATACAGTTAATTCTTTGTTCTAACTTTCCGGCCAAGCTGTAATTCTTTACAGTTTTTTTTTTTTTTGCATTTATGTTGGAGAAGTCTTACTTTAAAATTGTGCTTAGTGAACAAAAAAAGAAGACCGTCCTAGAGTGAAGGTAGAGACGCATAAGACTAAATCCAAGTTTACTGTTTGGTGTTGTCTTGACACTACTGGGTTGTTTTCTAAAAACGCGGCCAGATTTCCCGTTTCAATCAATGGCTAACGTTTCCCGACAACGATCAGTGATTTTGTGATTTTTATGTGCGACGCTGATTCCAAGAATACCCATATGGTTCTACCAAGATGGCGCTATAACAACTGAACTTAGTGAAAAAAAAGTGACGAACAACAGCATCCGTGAACGAGAAGGTACTATACTTAACAGCAAATAAACCTGCCCACCCGCTACGTTCGAATGTAACTCTGACTCGATTCTCTTTAAAAGTATAAAACATACAACTAAAAAAGTGGTACCTACGGAAAGTGCATTTCATGTTGAACTCTGTAGGTACCACTTTTGGTTAAAATATGCCCTATATTTTAACCAAAATTTCTGGGGTTTGATTGGATTTTCGCCAGCCACGAAAATGCACTAATACTTCTCAGTGCGCCTTGAGTGAGCACTAGGCCTAAGCATGTCGAACAAACTTTATAACTTTATGACTTCATTGGAGATATCTGGGAATGCCGTCGCAAATATTAATTAACTTTGTAAATTGATTCGTCGATTATGATCTTTCGGAATTTAAGTTTACCGAATCTGTGCAAAAACAAAGCTAAAAAACGAATACCAATACTTTGCATCATCGGTATAATCATTTTCAATGTCTCGCCTATCCATTACAAAGGTCACGGGCGTAGGATTTTCAAGTGGATAGTTAACTATCGGTTATCCAGCGCCACCGTCTAAATATTCAAGGCCAATCCACATGTGGGTAGAGAAAAGGTGTCGAACTTGATATATAACCTCTATAAGCAAAGGTTATTATTCACCTCTATCGTGGAATCCGCCGGGGGGAATTATTCACGGAAAAGAATATTTTCATATCGTCAAAATCGCAAAGTGGACAGTTCCCCGTGTGGGTAATGTGAATGAGTTTCACTGTATCGTTAAAAACGTTCAAATCGAATTTTTCCCGAACGGGGAACTGTTCACTTTGCGATTTTGACGATACCAAAATATTCTTTTCCGTGAATAATTCCCCCCGGCGGATTCCACGATAAGGCCCATTTCACACATACCCGGCAGCCGGCTACCCGGTCGTTGGGAATACATTCTTATGTGCGCGTTCACACCTGCAAACCGAAACCGTCCATGAAAATGTATCGCAACGACCGTGTAGCCGGTACCGGTTAGCCGGCTGCCGGGTATGTGTGAAATGGGCCTAAGGGTGATTATTACGAAAAACTACAGCAAAATGTGCTGATTGACTTTGCGACTTTGCATAATCAACGCAGTCTAAAGGCACCAAGTGACGAAGAACGTAAACAGGAACAGAAACTGAACAGATAGTTTTTTCGTCCTGTAGTAAATTCTAGTTATGTTTACGTTGCTCGCTCAGCTACACAAAACTGAAGCAGATCCAGAAAAACATGCTGCAGTCTATTCTGTCAAACGCTATCATGAAATTATGTCCACTAAAAACACATTTTTCGTCCAGTAGTCGAATTTGCACCTCAAATTACCTAAAACAGGTAGTAAATGACAGATGCAGAAATGTGTCCACGATAAATAGGCTTTTATTTCGCTGGCAGCAACAGAAACAATCAATATAGACTTGTTTACGTTCAAAACAAAAAGTTTTAAAGTCAAGAATAAATTCATTTCTTAAACGACGCCAGGCCACGGGCAAATAATCCTATACGATTAATCTTTGACCAAAGACTCGTATTAGGTTATGGTTCACAGTCACTTTGTGATTGTTTTTCCATATAGTCTCGGTAAACATCGAGTAAATAGTGCGTCTAGGCAGATGTGGTCGTTCGTCTACTGATGAACCCACCCACCACATCGGGGCGAAACGCATTTGGAATTGAGGCCACTTAAATGTTTATAATAATACTTGTTTACGTTCTGTCGTCAAACACACATTTTTCTGTCGCTAAATTCTGTTGCTGAAAACAAAATGTTCTGTTCTGTTTCTGTTGCAAATGTATAGTATTCTGTTTCTGTTCTTTTTCACTTGGTGCCCTAAGAAGAATCGCTTAATATTGCTGGACCAATTTAAGACAATCCGTGTTTTTCACATAGTCAACCCAATAGGCAACAATCAATGGCAGCCGGATGTATACAACCAAATGGAAAACAGGAAAAAAAACAAGAATTTCGTTTATCCATATACATTACAATATAAAGCATATATAACAAACATTCCATCAATACCAAGTAGCTATTTATTACATATAATAATGCATTTACTGCATGATGATTTTTCATTTGTAGATAAAGCCTCCTGCTTTTCAGGCCAATCATTACGTTGGGTGTGCAATATAATATTGTTTGTCGATTGAGTACATTTTAGGGCACTCAAAACGTTGTGACCATAAATAGGCAGCTGAGTCGTAGTAGGAGTATTTGCCAGTTTCATACAGAAGTGTAAACAAATCCATCAACAAATTTCAAAAAAGCTGCACGCATTAGTCACTGCTTCCCAAACAAAGAACGTGCCGAGGTAAATTTCCTGAATTACTGCAGATTGATAAACAATTACTGAATGAAGTCATAACAACCACTTTTGTGTTCTTTGGTGTTTTTTAAACGATAACATGCTAACGAAGCTGTATTTACGCACTCTCCAGAAATTCATATCAATAACTTGTGATTAACTGCTTGACAATATAATTAAATTAGATAGACGCTTTGTTAGTTGGCCCTGCTAGAAAGAATACAATATTATAATTTTTTTACAAACAACAAGTCTTCACCGTCAATCAACTATACTTACGTGGTTGAAAATACCGTTTAGACAAAACTGAAAATAGTACAAAACAAAGGAATGTCATATTAATTATTAGTTATCGCCAATAGGTTGGTTTAAATTATTATTTTTGTTTAGATTATTTCAAAATGCATGTAGGTAAAGAAAATAAATAAAACTTACGAAAATATTCGGCGTGTATTTTTTTGTTTTAATATTGTCGGCATTATCTTTAAAAAAAAATAATTAAAAAGAAACTAAAATATCGACGATCGCCAAATGCGTACAATACGTTAAATCATTTGGTACGTGGAATTAGTGAAGATTATTACATATATATTTTTTTTGAATGTAACTTACCCAGACGACCTTTTGTGAAACGCTGTAATATTTTATTTCTACATTCATTGTTCTAGGCTAGGGTATATTTTATTTTTTAATTAAATTGTTTACAAGCGATCAATAATAATAATTATTGTTTCGTTGTAAATCTTTGCATGATAATAATACATAGTTAGTAAATGTAATTTGTTGAAGATTAGAAAAATCGTATGACTTTCAATAAAAAGAAAACCAAAAACTACTACATACGTGTAGCACAACATTTGTCTGTCTACTGTTTGTTTATTCATTCGAGGTGACGATGGCTGTGTTGTACTAATAGTTTCTTGGATTGATGAAATACTTACATTTTTGTTGATCAACTTGAAGAATATACATACCGACGCACGTTATTTATAGTGATAAAGCTATTTTTATGGTTTATTTATTATAAGCCGATTTTTCGTTTGTTAACTTACTTATGTGGAATAATATCTGGAATTGAAAGTCGGGCAAAAAGCGATCCTAATGGCGTAGAAAACGCAATTTAGTTGGGTCAGTGAAATATGGGCAACAATTAATGGACGATGATGGGTCAGAACGCGTTCTCTGCCTTATAAGCATCTCTACGACTCGACTGTCAAAGGCATGCAAAGCCTTTCAAGTAGAAGCTATGCGAATGAAATGATATCGCATCTTACACCTTGAGGTCTTGACTGTGCCTCAGGAGCCTAACTATGTACATGAATTTTCGTCAGCGCAATTTGTCAAACGGTAAGATGTAAAAATATAATCAGTACCAATAGCCTGTCAATTAAAAAATATAAAATCAGAATACAAAAAACTCTCCAAACATTCATCAGTGACAAGAGGGTTGGCCACTTTCAACAGAATCTCAAACTGTCGAAAAAAAATCTCGAAGTAGTACCTGAACATGATCAGTGCTAAAATATCACCGCGATTTTGAGCACCAATTATTTTCAGACATTTTTGAGATTTTGTTTTTCGGTAGATTCAAGAATTTTGTGCATTTTAAGAGAAAAATATTAAAAAAAAAAATATTTCTTTCAGACAATAAGGTTCTCGAATTCATCAGAATCACGGAGAAGGAACATTTTGTTGATTCTCACAGATTTTTTTTGACTTTTCCGTCAGAGGGGATAGGCGGAGTGTTAGACTGTTTCGGTCACCCTCTGTCTGAAGGGCTGACCACGTCAGTCAATTTCACCTTCACACGCAGGACTTTCAGACTCCGTCAGAGGAGGCAGGCGGGAGGTTAGACTGTTTCGGTCACCTTTCGTCGCTCTCTCCTGCCGTAGTCGTTCTTATCTGATCTGTACCAGCCACCCTCCCTACTAACGGATTGTCAGAAACTACCAGCTGGGGGGTTAGACTGTTTCGGTCACCCCTCGCCTTTTTCACCTCTCTTTTGTCGGAGTGCTTCCATCAAGCTTCTCTGCTCAAAATAAGTATCTGTTATGTGGACTGGTCGTTAAAAGGAAATAAACGGGAGGCAAACTGCTACGGTTACCCCCAGTCTTTCCAACAGACAATCCATTCACGGACTTTTGGCCAAGCAGCAAAGCTGACTACTTCAATCACCCACTTCTGCCACGCACCAGTCTCCCTCCTTAGTGATGGCCGTGTCAGAGGCAATGGGCAGGAGGCAGACTGCTACGTTCGACCTCCACCTTGACCCGAAGACTAAGTCGCAACCAGGAGATGTAAACATATATAAGATTTGACTGCCTCAGTTACCACCAGGGACGTCTCTACGAGGTAAGGCAGCCGAATTTGCAAATAGCAATGGTATTTCCCACTGTAATGCCCGGCACATAAAATCTTCCTGGCCCCTTTTTGGGACAGCCACCTTACCTAACCTAACCTAACTTTTTCCCGATTAACTTTTTTTTGGTGATCTTCCAAAAATTTCGATATTTTTTTCGTCATTTGTCGGTCGAATCGAGATTTTGTTTTCGGTGAAAAGTTGCATTCCCGTGACAAGATCATCAAAAAAGACATGACTATCAAAGCCAATTGTTGCGTCTGATTGAACGCTTAGCACTAGATGAAATATCGGTATTGACTAGCTCAAGCGTTCTTGGGACAAAATGGCAATTGGTTGGGTTAACGTATCTTTCTGTCGGTAACCGAACTACGAATGGAAAAATGTAATTTAGTCTGTATTTCAATTTATTCAAGTTCTTTTTTGTTATAACTATGTGAGAAAAATGCATGGAATTAAAACAATATACAGAGGCGAAAAATAAATATTTTCTGAGAGATCAGAAATCAGAGCGCACTCTATCAGAGTTCAGAATAAATAGACTGAGCAGACGGAGTAAAAATTTGAGCACAGGATATTTTGACAGATAACCTTATGATTGATCGCGATCCATTGACTGCTAGATGACCAGAGGGATGACTATTGTCTAGGTTAGGTTAGATTTGGTGGCAATTATTTTTTACATACAGAGTTTCCGCTACTCTTGGAACCATTTTGAATTCTGGAGGATCTTCCGTATTTTGCTGATATTCGTTTCGGCAATATCCGCAACCTGAATTTTTCAATCTAGCGCGAAATTAACTGCTAGATTGAAAAAAAAACCTATTTGCTAAAATAAGTCTATCAAAAGACTAAAATTAATACAAAATTTAGCAGACTAAAAAAATACAACAAATACCAACTTTGAAATTACATAATGACATAAGGTCTGTTTGAAAGGGCACACTAGTGCACAGTGGGTTAGCCCTAACGCGTTCGATATAGCACTGGGTTCGCACTGACAATGAAAACCTGGGTTGGGATTCTGTAAAAAAAGAAACGAAAACCGCTTTCGTTTTCACTAAACCTGTCTCTTATCATATCTGTGGCAATAGACAGAGACTGATATTGTCGAAACGATATCGTTCGATCGTTTTCGTCTTACATAATCTGGCCCCTGTACTACATTTTTCTCAAGGTTACATTTGTGTGTTCGACATGAAACTAAACGACATTGACATCATTAGCAGAACTCAGCGAGCTGTCACTGGTGGGTTTGTGAGTACATATATTAGCACAGAAGCGGAAAAAATGGGTTTAGTGGTGAATGAGGGCAAAGCAATAGACATGCTGCCAACAAGAAGGTATTGACGAATCGGGCAGAACGTCACGATAGACAGATATGTACAAATTTGAGCAGAAACCAAACAAAGAGTTAGACTTCCCAACCGTTGTTTCTTTGGCCTAAGAGGGTAACTGACTAGTAAGGCTTTGTGAAAAAACACTAAGGAGACTCGATATAAGACCCTCATCATCCGAGTCCTGCTCTATGGCGCAGAAGCATGACCGTTACATGAGGCGGATGAAGATCCTCTTGATCTTTCGAGTGATTTTCAGTGCTGTTTGCGTTAACGGGCTTTGGAGGAGGAGATTTAACAGCGAACTCTACGACCTGCAGTAATATCGACAGGCAACTGGTGAAAAAAGTACGTAACAATCGACTAAGATGGAAATGAAGACAAAACGAAATATATCCTGTCATCGAGAAACGATTCTCAATTTTCAAGAATTACTCTTGTTGATATAGATAGTCCAGAGTCATTTGAACTGAAGCATAAATGCAGCCAACCAACTGACTGCCGAATTTAAGCGCCGATCGTAAGCTTTTCAAGTCAGCGTAGGTGACCGAAGTGCAGTAAATAAAAGATTTGTTTATTCACACATCTTGCAAAAACTATCAAGCTTAATGCAGCATATAATATCTCATCCAAAACGTTTTAGGTAATCCGCCGGCATGTACCAGTGTAGCCTTTGGCGCAGAGTATAGACCAAATTTTCACATAAGGCAATTCCTATTTTTCATATATTATTGACTTCCAAGAATAAGCGGCCAGATGTGCAATTTTAAAGTACATAATTAAAGTAACTCTTCCAAACTATTGCAAACAGGCACCGGATGTTGGAAAGCAGATAAAAGTTATCGTGTGTCGTAATCAATCTCGTGCGTACGACAGGTGTCAACACGGAAAGCACTATGTATATGTAAAAGATTCGTTCAGCTATTTGGTATGCGGACGATATCTTCTGGCTCCAAGTGAGGACATTAATAAAAACTTTCCATGCGATCGCAGAACAGACAGAATTGGTTGGTATTGAAGTAAAGGAGGACAAAACTATTACATTGGCTTTGTCCCATTGATTGGGTCGGCAATAATGATCCAGCCAAGAGGATCTTAGATACTCAGCCTCTGATTTAAGACTCAATATCCGTTTCAAATAACATTGTCATTGACGGCTTCCTTAAAAATCTTGCATACGGTTTAATTTTTGGTTTCTACATGGGGATAGGATAGTATACCCCCAAGCAATAGGTAGATATGTAGTAAATATGTATTAATATGAAAAAGACAAAGAAAATTGCACACAAATCCAGTTTGCAAAAAAAGAAAGTGGTATGCTATGCACTTTTTCACAATGAAAAGATGGCCTTCTCACCCTTCTTTCTCATCCTCATGCGTACATTGAACACCAACATGAATGAATAGAAATATGTACATAATATGTACAAATAATATATACTTTCCAAAAGTACAAGCAATGCAGCTAAAATATTTCTTTTCCCCTTCTAGTCGCTAACCTAGTACGACAAACCTATTCATTTTACAAGAAAGCTAAAAAAGTTGTTAAAGTTTCTTTAAATTAAATGTTTTTTTTTTCGGTTAGAAAACCGCATGTGCTGAGTTTATTGTGTAGGTACCTAATTGCGAATTGCGAATGTTTATTTATATCGCCAACTATGGATACGTATCATTGGATACTCGCATGTGCTGTAAGCAACCCTCTATCACACGATGATGTCTCCCTCGAACAATGCATTGCATTGTTGCTTTTTTTTTGTACATAGAAAGGGGCAGCAACCAGGTTCAACTCCAGTTGCTTCGTTTATCTATTTTCAAATGTATACCTACCACCTAAATGTTGTACATAATCGTATCTATAAATTTATTTGTTTTTAACAAAAAATTAATCATTGTCATCGATGGCTATTATTAGAACTACGCGTGGATTTGTAAATTTTTTTCAACCATTTTACGCAAACGACCTTGAACTTCTCCACACACAAAAAAAAACTACTTTTCTTTTAGAAATGGGTATCAAGAAGTACCCACATTTTCAATCAAGAAAATAAAGAAATTGGCCACATAACTACTTACCTACAGAGGACAATGGCTGATTGTCGTTCATTTTGGCTGAACCTGCACTATTTGCGACTGCTGCAGCTGCGGCTGCCTGCTGCTGCTGTTGTTGTTGCTGGAGGAGCTGCTGCTGCTGTTGAGATTGGGATTGCTGCTGTTGTTGTTGTCCATGGCTTAGACTTTGTTGGGACTGCATTGTGCGAGCGATTCAAATTTTTAGTTGTTCAAGCAAAAATCGATTTTTACAAAATTTGCAATAGGTATATTTCCGTCTTGATTAAAGAAATGTGGCAAGTGGACGAGAGTGTTTAAAGAAAATCAATTCGTACCAACGCGTCAAATTTACTTGATGTTTGATGGTAGTAGTGTGTTTTTTTCCGCTTGTGCTTTCGGTGTCACACTACATAAAAGTCGATGGAAAATTACGAAACATCCACCCAATTCAGTAGTAGGGAAATGGTTTTTTTTTTTATCAGATTTGAATATTTCTTATTGTTTCACTTATTTGTCTATGACTGTAATTTACGTCAAATTAAGTAGATTTTTATAAGTTTTGTCTGGTAGTGGTATTGAACTTGTAATTTTTATTAAATTTTCCATATAGGCTGTTGTTGAGTAAAGTGGCTTCAATGACTCTTGATTTTACACTGTCAAACACTTTTTTGGTGCGAAGTTTAGGTTATTTAAATTGCACAATTTCACAATGTAATATGCACTATGATGATGGGCTTGCATGAAAAACAAGTTGGTTTCGTATTCCTTGCGAACTATTGCAGGCAAAACCAATATTTTCACCAAAAATATAAGACCACACTATAACGATAACCTCGTCCGTAGAAAAAAATTCAATAATACAAATGTCTGATGAACTGAACTCAGAATGAAAGGCCGTTATGTTGTGTTGTCTCACTCTAGTAAGAATTAGAGTTGTCGTTGTTCTTGTTTCTTAAATAGTACTATTTTGTGTGGGTTTTTTGAAATGAATTTAAAAAAAAATCCCTCTCGTAATGTGGGAGACAAAAGGATAAATCTGCTGACAAGGTAAGCTTAAATTCAGTGGGTGGTTTCGGCTATGGACCTCCCATTTGTGGGTAGCTCATCCACAAGTGCGACCTGAAGGTGGTCCATTACCACACTTTTTGTACATTTATAAACAGAAAATTGCGCATTTTATTAATCCAAGAGGAGTATAATTAATTAAATGATGTCCACTAAAAACATAGTCGAATTTGCAACTCAAGCTACCTAAAGCAGGCAGCCAGATGACAGATGCGGGCATCCTCCTTTTTAGGAACAATCCAAACCGGAGAGCTCCATGGAGAATATCTGTGTTTGATGATACCTTGGTCCAAACAATTATCACAAACTAGACAGCCATAACTTTCTTGCACCTACCCGATTCTCTACGGCAATGATTATTCCATGATATACCATGCGCTTGGGATAATTCAAGTATGCGTGCGTTAATGGCGCTCTTTTGATTTTGTGCAGCACCAATAAATGAAAAATCCTGGGCACACAGGCAGCTTGTAGGCAAAGTCCGTTTTGTGGGAGGAGTCGACGGTCTATTCTATGTAGTTTGAGCCAATTTTGTATTGGAGAAATCAGTATGCTGATGAGTAGACTCTTTTATAGCAATGGCGGTGCTGTCCGTTATCATAAGTAGACTGTTTAGCATTTTGCATCCTTCTTAGTATGGTTTGCTTGACTTATATGGTAATTGATTTGATTAATTGATTTACAATTCCAAGGACCATTCACATGAGAGCGAGTCAACCGTCAGTTTCTACCGCAATGTCCATTTTGAGGTTAAGTTCGAACGAATGTATAATTCGCTAGTTTGTGGAACGCGAATTAAATGATGTGGATTGCAAACAAACTTTGACAATTCGCGCCAAGGGTATTTTTGTTCACGGCATAAAGTTTGGAATTCGAAATCGCGGAATGACAAATCCTGCTCTTGAATTTATTTCAGAGTTATAAATTACGTAAGAATCTATCCCTTTATATTTCATACGAACTCTCGGATACAAGCTCATTTTTAAGAATATTCGCAAATAATTTGATTTGTGTTGATCTGAATCATGTCTGCTTTTTCGAAGTGGCTATTCGCCCGTTCATTTTGACAGATATTGTACTGAACTGACGTTTACCGATTTTAGAGACACGGGTACGTAATCAACGTAACGTAATCCTATTTTCATTAAAAACTCTTTATAAATATAAAAGTTTGATCCAAAACGTACGGCCTTATGTCCGAAAATGATTATACTGGAGTTTAGCGAGCCACATACCCCAACTTGACGCAATATAAACTTTGACATTTCGTTACGTAGCCGTGTCTCGAACAACGGGCGAATAGCAACAGCCCTGCTTTTTATTTAATTGATTAGATTATTTATTACGATCCCGATATTTTGTTAAACCATCCATTAACATTTCGTTACATTACGTTTTGATTCGACCATTTGAACACACCCTACCTTATCGTAATTTTTCGCTCACTTATTTATCTCGCTCTATCTCCTACTCCTCTATGTTCATTTGATTTATCGATTTTGACCTTGATATATCTACCGGTTCGTGTCTGTTGGCAACACTAATCCAATTAAATATTCCTTTCTTTCTTTCACACACAGAAAAATCCGTCTATTTGCCACCACCTCACTGCTCTAGATGACGTTTTTTGAACACAGCAACCGCCGACAGCAACGTAGCTTTGGCTCCGGCATTTTGATGATTGCTTCAATTTTGGCATTCTTCTCGTTGTTCTCAACAGCAATGGCAGCAAACAAGGAACGTACTTTCATCATGGTCAAGCCCGATGCAGTCCAACGTGGACTCGTCGGCAAGATCATCGAGCGTTTCGAGCAGAAGGGCTTCAAATTGGTCGCCATGAAATTCATGTGGGTATGTATTACAATTTCCAATAAGAAACTGCAAAAATCAATTTTCCACTTCGTCGCCATTTGTAATTGCACTTGCCCCATCGTGATCCACAAAGTGATTACAGGGGGTAAGGGCAGTAAAGAATAGTGCAGAATCAAAGTGTAAAATTGTGTAATAATTTGCAAAGTGCTTACAATGTAATAAAAATGTATAAAATAGCAACGATTTTGTTTGAGAAAATTCAAGCAACCGCATGTGATTATTATAACCTCAAAAGAACATCCTGCGAACTGTCAAATTCAACTGGTATACGTCATTAATTTCACTTTTCTTTTTCTCTACTTTCGCAGGCTTCCAAGGACTTGTTGGAAAAGCACTACTCCGACTTGTCTGCTCGTCCCTTCTTCCCCGGTTTGGTTAATTACATGAGCTCTGGCCCAGTAGTTCCAATGGTGTGGGAAGGTTTGAACGTCGTCAAGACCGGCCGCCAAATGTTGGGTGCCACCAACCCAGCTGACTCTCTGCCAGGAACCATCCGTGGTGATTTCTGTATCCAAGTAGGTCGCAACATTCTCCATGGTTCCGATGCTGTTGAATCCGCCAACAAGGAAATCGCTTTGTGGTTCAATGAGAGCGAATTGGTCTCATGGACTCCAGCTGCCGAGAACTGGGTCTACGAATAAAATGCAGCACAGCTGTATTGGTTTCGTCGTTCTTAGTATTATAAGCAGAAATTCGTAAAGCATTTCCAACTTTCTACCAAAACACGAAAAAAATCATGAAAACATATTGGGCAATGAATAAAAAACAAACAACTTAAGAATATTTCTGTTTTTTTAATTTTTATTCTGCTTTGGTAATCTGATTGATGTAGGTAGGACTGGGCATTTCTTTGTTTCTTTAGTGGATGTGATGTAATAAACGTATGGAATTGGTTATCACGAGTTTAGCATGGGTAACACGATTAGAATTGCTTTTATTGATTACCTACTGTTTTACATAAGGTATTTATGGGGCGGTTATGAACTGCACACTTTAATTGGATTTCGATGAGCTGTTATAAGTTGTGGGCATTCTAGCCAATCCGTTTAAGTCAAGAAAGAGTCTAGACGTAAGATGAAGAAGAGTGAATTCAATTTCGATTTGTTTACTTTTCAGTTGGTTGTCAAAGGGATACCTTGATGATTAGGTATCTTACGTTTTGCATGCTTAAGGTGCCCCTTAACAAGGGCATAATTCATTCCAGTAAAGAAAGCAATTAATTGGGTTATTTATAAAGGGAGAGGAAGGGAACTCAATTCATTTGGTCTGAAGCTTCGTGTTTATCTGTTCTTTTTTACTGTTCATTAAATGTTTAACGTATCTCCCCTCCTGGAAATATCTAACGTATAAATCTGCAGAGTATGAGTAAAAAAGTAGAGAAACATTTTTTTTCTGAATAAATTGGGGATATTGAAGGGTATTAAGCCTAAACTGATGCCATACAGAACACTGTACGTTAGCAATTCTATTCTAACATCCTTCTCCGGGAATTGTTTCATATCTTTGTAATTTGGGTTAGGTACAACTTGGAAGTAGGAACTTTAGCGGTTATTTTATTATAGGTTTAATTAAAAACCAAATAAAATGGAATGAGTTGTGCTAAATTAATTACCCGAATCAATTACAGTCGGTTAGGGATCGGGCTGACTGGAGGCTTGAAACCAAATACTCTTCATGTAGTGTAGCGCAGCTAATTGTGAATTTCTGAATTGGAAACATAGATTCTAATTATGTAGTTCGTAAATTTCAATTTCTGATAATTTCAAACCCAATCGTTACCTACTAAAACACTTCTATTCGATTCGAAATCAAAATTAGACTGATAACATAAATCCGTAGGGTTAGGTACTATGGAACTATGAGATTTATTTACGGGCAATGGTAATTGTTTTGCCATTTTGGCCAAAATAAACATTTTTGTACACTGTACAGTTGCGAATTTTCTTGGATTCGTCCACCTCTTACACAGAGAGAAAGGGACCTGATTTATAAGGCCTTGTACAGAAAAGAAAACTCTATATATGAAGCTCATCATCCCAGTCCTGCTATATGGCGCAGAAGCATTAGCAAAGGCGGATGAAGATATCCTTGGTTATTTTGAATGCACACGCTTCTATCGCTACCTAGTTTGTATTTAAACCTACCAAAGGCAATTGCATCACAAATTGCAATTACAAAAACAGTACACAAAATATATCTAAAATAACCTATTCATAATTTCATAATCTTAAAGTATTAAAAAAAGTGACTTTCGGTCCTACTCCTGTGAAAGTTCCACATACTCGTAGATGTCGCATTGCTGGAACCACTGGTCGTTGGAGCTTATTGTAGATAAATGCATAGTGGAATGTTTCTTACTCAGGACTCAGACTACACTTCAAGTGTGATGATTGAAGAGTATTTCTTCATATGGGCGTTACACAGCTTCTTTTTGAACATAGCAGCATTAAGACAAATCTCAGAGTCGTAATTGCTCCTGGCACCGGTCGTGTGTGTGCATTTTACATTAAAGATATTGGATGCCTGAATCGATTAGCATATGGTCCATTTAGTTGGCTGTTCACCGTCGGGGTTGCGGAAAAGATTCTTCATGCCCATGCGAGAATGATTTCGGAAAGTGGATTTTCGGTGCATTTTCTGTGCCATATAATTTTCTCCTTTCTACTCACGATAAATTTGCATGTCACCGTGAATACGACTTTCATTGGAAGCCGTGTGTTGCTGCCATATAATTTATAAAGAACTTCGGTGTTGGATGCACCCACGAAAAAGAACGCAACCATTAATGAATTTTGTTGGTCAACGGAGGCGTAGCGAGACACATTTCTTTTAGTTCTTAATTTTAATTTGCTTATTGTCTTTTCTTCAAGATTAATAAAGATAAACTTAAAAGAGGTCTCTATTTTAATTCCGTCTCCAACATTTCTAAAAGAAATTGTGCACAAAAACACAAGAAAAGGAAACATGGTTCCTCGCACCCCAAGAAAACGTGGTGATTGTATGGATTGTGAGGAAGAAAACTCTATAGATGACATGGTCCAATGCGATGGTTGCAAGAAATGGTGTCATTTCCAATGTGCTGGTGTGGATTCGTCGGTAGCTGAGAAAAATTGGCAGTGCAAGCATTGCACACAGTCGAAAGCAGTTACAGGAGACGTGTTTGATGCTGAGCCTAATTTGGTTAAAGCTAGCATTAGAACATCACAAAACACTGACATGCATTCGATGGCCAGACCTCTGCAGGACCTGTTGGCATCAGGTGAAAATTTACTTTCCTACATGGAGCTGCGTGACATTGTGCCAATCAGTGGTGATCGAGTGCCCACACGGCCACCTTCGTCTCTTTCGTCGGCTTCGAGCGCAAAATCTAGAGTTCAGTTGGAGTTGCAGCGTCTTGAGGAGCAACATAATATAGAGGAGCGTCATGCAAAGGAAAGGGAAGAAAGGGAACGGGCTTATGTGCAGAAGAAGTACGAGCTGTTGAGCATGGAAGATCCCGAAGATGAACTACAAAATCTAACTAAGAAAGCGGTAAGTGAATCTCATATTCCTATTGTTAAATCACAAACAAATGTTAAACGATGCTGCGCATCTGCTACGAACATACCAAAAGAGTCATATTTCACGCTAACTCCAGAGCAGTTATCATCGAGGCAGGTGTTGTCGAAGGAGTTACCAATATTTACTGGGAGACCAGAGGAATGGCCGATATTCTTAAGCTGCTATGAGAATAGTACCAGGCTATGTGGATTCTCCGACTCCGAAAATCTTTCAAGGTTGCAACGTGCATTGAGAGGAGATGCGCTTGCAGCTGTCAGCAGTCGTCTTTTGATTCCTTCATTGGTTCCTGAAGTTATTTCTTCGCTTCGAATGTTGTTTGGTCGCCCAGCAATTATAGTAAAATCGCTCATCGATAAAATCAAAACTGAGCCCCCACCAAGGGCTGATAAATTGGATTCATTGATAAGCTACGCATTGTCAGTACGAAGTCTACAGGCGACAATGGAAGCTGCGAGGTTGACAAATCATCTCAATAATCCAATTCTTCTTCAGGAGTTAGTCGATAGGCTTCCAGCGTCTTTGAGGTTAAATTGGGCAATGGAAGCAATGAAACTCGGGGGCGACGAACGAAATTTAACAGAATTCAGCGATTGGTTGTATGGGGTAGCAGAGGCGGCAAGCACTGTAACTACAATTAAGCTGGATACAAAGGTAGACAGAAGGCACGCCAACGTCCATGATGATGTTAGCATTCCAATGCAGATGGAAGTAACTTCGAGAGCAGCGGGAGCTTGTTACTGCTGTCAGCAAGATCATAAGCTAGTTGAGTGTAGTGAATTTAGAGATTTGCAACTCAAAAGGAAATGGGAGTTGGTGAAGCACTTTTCGATCTGCGAGTGTTGCTTGAAGCATCCTAAGCGATTTAGGTGCAGAGACGTAAATGAATGTGGCATCAATGGTTGTACAGCAACACATCATCAACTTCTTCACAATTCCGAGAGAGCGAACGAAAATTGTAACGCGCATCAAAGTGCACAAGAAGAAAATGTCCTTTTTAGGATAGTTCCAGTAATTCTACATGGAAAGGAGAGATCCGTAGAGACATTTGCGTTTCTCGACAGTGGATCTTCACTAACATTGATGGACGACGAAATTGCTGATTTGCTGGATCTGGAGGGAACAGTTAAACCTCTCTGCTTGAAATGGACAGCACAGACAGAGCGTTTGGAAGGGAATTCTAGAACTGTTGCAGTACAGATATCAGCGAGAAGTAATGTTGGTGAACAGTTCTGGTTGAACGATGTTAGAACGGTTGACAATCTTGCTCTCCCGAGTCAATCATTTCAGGCTATGGAAGCCCAACGGAAATATCAGCATCTGAAGGGTTTGCCTCTACCATCTTATAGGAATGCATGTTGCAGAATTCTAATCGGATTGAATAATGAGAAGGTTACATTAGCACTGAAGGTCCGAGAAGGGAGGTTGGACGAGCCGGTGGCTATCAAAACCAGATTGGGATGGTTGGTGAGCGGTGGTGGTTCGAAACCAAAACAGACTGGAATCTTTCACACTTATGAGGCTTGTGATTGTGATCATGATCATGCCCTTCAAGAAATGTTTCATAAGTACATTGCTCTTGAAGATCCAGTTATTGGAAACCTGCGTATGGAATCCATTGAAGAAAAAAGGGCTTGTGAAATTTTAGAACTGACAACCAAAAGATGTGCAACTGGATTTGAAAGTGGGCTCTTGTGGCGTTTCGACGATACAGTAATGCCGGATAGCTACCAAATGGCACTAAAACGCTTACAATGTCTGGAAAGAAAAATGCAACTAGATCCAACGCTATTCAGGGACGTCAGCCAGCAGATGCTGAATTTGATTTCCAAGGGATACGCTAGAAAGTTAAGTTCATGCGAGCTATTGGAGCAGCATCGTCGAATATGGTATTTGCCGACATTTGTGGTCAAGAATGCTAACAAACCGGGGAAGGTTCGGTTGGTTTGGGACGCGGCTGCGACAGTAAATGGTGTTTCTTTGAATACACTTCTGTTGAAAGGGCCTGATCAGTTGATTGCGTTGCCCGATGTCCTATTCGCTTTCAGATCTAGACGTATAGCTGTTTGTGGTGACATCAGTGAAATGTTTCACCAAATACGTGTTAGGCAAGAGGACAAACATGCACAGAGATTTCTATGGCGGAATGGTGATTGCAGTCGGCAGCCGGATGTATATGTGATGGAGGTTTTGACATTTGGTGCATCGTGTTCGCCTAGCATAGCCCAATATGTTAAAAACATCAATGCAAGGGATTTCAAACAGCAGTTTCCTCGAGCAGCAGAAGCCATTATGAACAGTCATTACGTGGACGATTTTTTGGATAGCGTTGACGAAGTTGATGAGGCTATTCAACTGGCAAGGGACGTAAAAATGATTCATTGGCGCGGTGGGTTTTATATAAGGAATTGGCTATCAAATTCGGCTGATGTTCTTAAAGCATTAGAAGAACCGACCACGATGGAGAACCAGTTGGTTGTTGGAGCAGATGAGTCGGTTTTATCGGCAAAGGTGCTAGGGCTATGGTGGAGACCAGGGACAGATATGTTCACATTCACGTTTCGTTTTACGAAAGCTCATGAGGATATTTTAATGGGATCACGAATTCCTACAAAACGTGAGTTACTACGCATACTTATGTCTATATTTGATCCTCTAGGCTTTCTAACTTGTTATTTGACGTACCTTAAAGTTATTTTGAAAGAGGTATGGATGTCGAAGACTGACTGGGATGAGTCCATTTCAAATGAATTGCAAAATAAGTGGGAACGCTGGAGGAAACTTTTGCCGATGGTGGAATGCGTTCAGATTCCGAGATGCTATTCTATAATGACAGCTAAAGAGGAAGTTTCAGTGCAACTGCATGTTTTTACGGATGCGAGCGAGCATGCTATGGCGGCAGTGGCATATCTCCGGATTAGTGACGGTATATCGACGCATTGTTCCATCGTTGCAGCAAAAAGCAAAGTTGCTCCTCAAAAACCTTTGTCGATCCCAAGAATGGAGCTACAAGCGGCCTTGATCGGTGCTAGATTGGCGAACAAGATACTCAAAGGCCATAAATTAAAAATTCAGAGGGTGGTTTTCTGGTGTGATTCGAAACCAGTACTATCGTGGCTTCGAGGTGATCCACATAAATATAAACAATTTGTTATGTTTAGAGTGGCAGAAATTACGGATATCACGGACATACAAAACTGGAGATGGGTACCAACAAAGCAAAATGTGGCCGATGACGCGACTAAGTGGGCTAAAACACCAAGCTTTGACAAGAACGATCGATGGTTTATCGGACCATTATTCCTGTACGAATCAGAGGAGGACTGGCCCTTGGAAACAAAAGAAGCTATTGTTGAACACCTAGAAGAATTCAGGCCCAAGTTCCTTTTAGTACACTCTGAAATAGTCGATGAGGTATTGATTAATGTGGATCGGTTTTCATCATTCCAAAGATTACAAAGATCACTAGCTTGGGTGCTTCGATTTGTTGATAATGTCAATAAACGTCGAAAGGGATACGAGAGGACAGTAGGCACACTAACCTCAGATGAGCTAAGACGCAGTCAAGTGCAGCTGATTCGCATAGCTCAGAGGGAAATATTTGGTGACGAGGTAGCAATGATAAGCAACGGTGGATTTGTACCTAAGTCCAGTAAATTGTATAAGTGTTCACCCTACCTAGATGAGGACGAAGTTCTGCGACTAAAAGGTCGGATCGACGGAGCATGGTGCGTTTCGGAATTTACCAAAAGACCAGTAATCTTACCCAGGGATCATCGTATCACCATTTTAATTGTGGAGTACTATCATCGCCGTTTTCACCACCGCTGTCAAGAGACTGTGGTCAACGAGGTTCGGCAGAAGTTTTGGGTACCTAGACTAAGGACTCTTTTAAAATCCATCCGTCGAAAATGCCAAACGTGCCGAATCACTCAAGCAGTCCCTACATTCCCCGAAATGGCTCCTTTACCAGAAGCAAGATTGTCAGCGTTTGTTAGACCTTTTACATATACAGGGGTTGATTACTTTGGACCGATGCTTGTCACTTCTGGGAGAAAAGTCGAGAAAAGGTGGGGAGTATTATTCACGTGCCTAACCATTAGGGCAGTCCATATAGAGGTGGCACATAGTCTTTCCACAGATTCATGCATTATGTGCGTGCGAAATTTTATAGCTAGACGAGGCGTTCCTAGGGAGATATACTCAGACAACGGGACAAACTTGAAAGGAGCAGAGAAGGAGTTGCGGGAAGCTTTTCAAAGTATCGACAATGATGTAATTAAGAATAAGTTTACTAGTGATGAGACAAAATGGTTCTTTAATCCACCAGGTGCGCCACATATGGGAGGGTGCTGGGAGCGATTAATTGGCTCGGTAAAGAATGTTCTCAAGGAAGTAGTTAGGAATCAGAGACTACAGGATGAATCACTAAGATCTATGCTTATAGAGGTCGAAGCAATAGTTAATGCGCGTCCTTTGACATACGTGTCCTTGGATTCAGATGATGCTGAAGCCCTAACACCAAATCATTTTTTGCTGGGATGTTCGAATGGCAGTAAACCAATTGGATGCTTTGATGATAAGGACTTATTGCTACGCAAAAGCTGGAGAATCAGTCAACAGATGAGTAACATGTTTTGGAAGCGCTGGATACGTGAGTATCTACCAATGCTAACACGTAGAACGAAATGGTTTCGGCGATCTAAGAACGTTGAGGAAGGTGACGTTGTTATCATCGTTGATGAAACTCTACCAAAAGGGTCTTGGCCGAAAGGTATAGTAGTCAGCACAGTCAAATCGAGCGACGGACAAGTGAGGCGAGCTACGGTAAGGACGGTAACAGGCGTTTACAATCGACCGGTAGTAAAGCTGGCTATATTAGATGTCAGCAAACCAATGGAAGGTGACACGTCAGTTCAAGCAGTCGCATCACCGGGGGGGAGAAATGTTGCTGCCATATAATTTATAAAGAACTTCGGTGTTGGATGCACCCACGAAAAAGAACGCAACCATTAATGAATTTTGTTGGTCAACGGAGGCGTAGCGAGACACATTTCTTTTAGTTCTTAATTTTAATTTGCTTATTGTCTTTTCTTCAAGATTAATAAAGATAAACTTAAAAGAGGTCTCTATTTTAATTCCGTCTCCAACACCGTGTGTAGCCATGCACATGGTGCTAGGCCACACATCACACAAATTCCTTCCCATGAAAGTCGTGTCGGGCGAGACGGGTCAATCTTATGTGAGTAGAAGAGAGAAGGGATTTTTGGTGTAATCTATCCTTCTTATCTCAAGTAACCTAAAAATCTACCCGTCTCGCCCGACACGACTTTCATGGAAACGCATGTGTTTCCCTGCACTTGGAAAATGAGGAGCAATCAAGATAGGTTTTAAAAAAAATGTATATATGGATATTTATGTCCAATCGAAAACGACATTTGTTATCGATAACCACGGTATAATCCCATCTCCGTCAGTGGCGTGGTACCGGTAAAAAAATGCTAACAGCTGTCAATTCCATTTTGACATTTTTGTTGTCATCGCAAAAATTCAGCAAGTAAAACCAAACTGTCCGCCAAAACACTACATTCGATTATATTTTACACGATTATAACTATAAAATTGTAATTAAATTTGTATTCAAGTAAAAATGGTAGAAAGGATTGAAGATTTAAATCTGCCAACATCTGTCGTTGCTCGTCTCATCAAAGAATCGCTTCCCGATGGCGCCATCGTTAGCAAAGAGGCTCGTGCCGCAATTGCCAGAGCTGCATCCGTATTTGTTATATTCCTAACATCATCATCCACTGCATTGGCGAAGAAACAAAATCACAAGACAATCACAGCCAACAACATACTAGAGGCATTAGAAGAGTTGGACTTTGAAGCATTCCTCGATCCACTCAAAGAGGACCTCGAAACACACCGAAAGATGATAAAAGAGAAAAAGGACTCTAAGGCGAAAAGTTCAAAGGAAGATTCTACAGCAGATGTTGAGGAAGTGGTTGATGACGAGTAATTGTATTCCAATATGTTAAATAAATAAAACTAAAAAATAAGTTCTTTGTTCGTTTTGTTTACTTCGCCAATTGATAGACACCGCCGCTAAATATTAGTTTGTGCTCTCGTACTTTTCGCTGCAGAAAGTTTTTCAATTCTTCCTGGGAGAATTCCACCCCCGGTCCGTGAGATGCGAACATTTTTAACATTTGATGTATTCGTTCAATTGGCAACGAATCGAGATTTGTCAGCATTCCAACAATATACGACCAAAAGACCTGAACAAGAGATTTTTTTAACTACGCACTGGGAAAATAAGGTAAATCGTCTTGTTACCTGAAGTTCTTCTTCACGTTGATCACTTGCTGATGCCATGGCGCTTTCGCTTTCATCATCCTCGGCAATGTCGGTTGTTTGCATTTCCTCAATTGCACTACCACCGCTTTCGTCGACTAGAACGTAGACATCCGGCTGTGTCTCTCTAAGAAGACCGTGTGTTTGCCAGAAGCCGATTCTGCGTCGAAGAACTGATGGGGGAATCTTCATTATCGCACTAAGCTCATCCAGTGACCATTGATCTAAGAATGATTACATGGGTTAGTAGCCAAGATAAAAGAACACACTTTCTACTTTTCGCCTGGAAATGGTAGATGATAATAGCCTGTGTCGGTGCTGCAGTAATTTCCAGCGTTCGATCCCCCAACTCAATCTCGAGCTCTACTCTGCCTGTCACATTACGCCAACACAGTGTTCTATTCCCTTTATAGGCTTCGTAGGACTTGGTAAACTTTTTGAATTCCTCTTCAATCTCTTCAGGTAGTTCCAGGGTCTCCTTATTAAAAGCTGGCCAAAACTGAGATGAAATTATCAACGACTTTAAGTCGAATTTCCTACCTAAACAATAAAGTAAACTTTAGCCCATTTCCAAAACGATGTACCCACCAAACCCTACTCTCATTGTAGCTAATATCTCCTTGAATGTGCATATTTATCCGCTTGGAATCGCTGATATCCTTTAGCATAACCTCACAGCTGTGCAAGAGCGTTTCGCCAAACCTAAGCTTAAGCAGCTCTAGATTTCGGATCTCTCTGTCGGGATTAAAATCGAGACTTGAAAGCAACCGATCGGCCAGTAAATTTCGATATTCATTGACAAACAACTCCTTGCTGCCATAGATGTCCACTACCATCGATATGATGTCTGCAGAGCGATTGCTTCGTGGATTTTGACTGAAAACAGCTGAAAAATAAAACTAATTTCAGCTCCTATTGGTAGGTGTATGGTATTTCGACCTACCTGGTGTTGCGTCCACAGGATCCGGCTGCCAGTTCTCCCAATTGGCCATTTCGTCTTTCCCAGCAGCATCGATATTTTCTTTTAGTGCTTCACTCTTGGCCAATTCCTCAGCTAAGTCGGTTGGGCCTTCTTCGGTCAAACCAGTCACAACCCGTCTCACAGTGTCACTGCGTTTCCTCAAATACTCTTTGACCGGCTCTGTGACTGTCTCCAGAATCACTCCACTGCTGTCTAAATGACGAATGGTTTTAATTGCAGCCACATAGCCGGTGAGAATGTCCATTGTGTTGACGCCCGGATGGAGAATTCTCGCCTCTAGCGATTCTTTGAGCGATTTAATGAGGTGCTTTCGTAGATCGATCTTTTCAAGACAGATTTTCAGATCATCGATTGCCGGAATGGAGTCGGGATAGTCTGTGAAAAGCGAAACAAGTATTTAGAGCAAGAAAATTAAGGACACTCCACCAACAAACCAATAATAATGCTGAAAAACTGTTCGATGATGATGTTGGCATAGGTTTCATACAAGAAGTAGGTAAGTTTTACCTTGAAGTCTTGAATAACAGACTGGGTTTTGGTGTCATTAGCATCGATTTTCAGATGACCACGATTGAAGATTCTAGTCAGCCAATTTAAGACAATTACATCTAACCACTGGCAAGATAAAACAGGAGTTGAAAAGTGTTTTAAGAGAATTTACAAAAACTCTTTACCTTCTCCAATCCCTTCAAATGACACTTATCAAAGATCCCCAAACAAGTATCCCGCACATGTGTCGCAATCCGTTGCTGAATAAGCGTAGTCAGAGTATGCCCAGCAATTCGATCCAAAAGCCCCAGATTCGTCAAGTGTTCATTGGTTTTGTTAAAGGAACAAACCAGATTCTGGCAACGACACCCATCAGTTTCCCGATCACATCCATTGCATTTTACTTCGTCAATGTCAGCCATATCGTCATCTTACAAGGGAACAAGTTAAAACCCTTTAAAATTTACGCAATTCACTCCGCACTTACCATCACCGCTCTGATGACTATTGGCGAATACCTTAAACGAAACATTGTAGAACGCATACACGACGGTGTTGAAATTAGCCGGCAACTGCGACAGAAGAACACTTCTTAGCATGTTATTGATTTCCTCTTTGTCATTACGTTTTTTATTTTCTGGATTCTCGAATCGACACATTTTCTTGAGTATTTCCACTCTATTAATCAGTTCCAGAAGATTACGATAGTCTTCTTCCAGCTTTATTATGGCCATTTGAAACTTAATGAACAGCAAGTAGTGGTTTTCCTCCTCTTCGTGTGTCGTTTGAAATTGCATCAAAAATTCAGGTACAATTTTACCACGAAGCAGAGCGTTGATTTCAAGAAGAATAGATTCGTAAACACAATCGGTAATTTCAAGCTGGCAGAGTTTTCCAATCACATATTCGAAGTCTTCGTTGGCTATGGGAGTGCATTGCAGCTTGAATATTGAAAATGCCTTTAGGAATCTATGCAGGTAGTTGTCAAGTACGAAATACTTACAGATTTATTTAAAATTGGAAATATTTCGTAGGTTTTTTTCCAAATAGTTTCGATTTCACTCATTTTGACTCGGCTTTTTTGAAAACTTTCAAAAATCAAATGACAAATTGACAACAAAAAGAAAGAAAGGTATGTTGGTTTTAATAGTTGTTGAAAGTTCAGTAAGTGTGTTCAGACTGTTCTATAATTGTGTTGTGTTTCTTTTTCAAGGTCTCGGTCTCTTCAAAAAAAGTTTTTCGTTCGCCGGTGAACACTTTAATCCGGGTTAAATGTACGCCAGGATTAATAGGGGCTTAACACGAAATAAACCCGAAATAAATATTCAGATCATTATCTTGTTGTGGCGGTATTCAGTGAAAAGAGGGTGCTAAAGAATTTGACGTTAGAACCCTTAGCACCCCTGGAGAAGCTGGAGACTAGAGAGAGTGATGATCTATAGATTCATCAGGCAGGTATCATAACAGAGGTAGGTGGAACCACCGTAGAGCACCAGCCACATCAGAGAACCTGTGGTATGATGATAAATGTATTAAATGTATAAAATGCTGCAGCAAGTCAAAAATATTGAGTCGAGGTAGAATAGAAGTGCTGGGGCCAGATCGCGTAAAATGAAAACGATTACATTCCTAAAAAGATGTTTTAGCAAGAAGTATAAGAAGTACATGGAAACTTAATTTAAGCGCGAGAAGGAGACACATAAAGTGTTAAATAAATAAAGAGTTGTTTTGTCTTTTAATTGTTCCGTTTAGTTAGGAATGAATGCTTGTTTAAATAATCTATCCACCTACATTATAATAAAAGTAGTCGACTGAATACATTATAATTATAAATTCTTCTAGTACATAAATATTGTGGTTCTATTACATGTCACACCCAGCTGATTTTTTGACAAAAGAGTTGTCAAAAATGCGTCATCTTTTTTAAAAAAGAAAAAATAAACCTTAAGCAAATTTGTTAATTTTTCACCACCGCAAAACTGTATAAATCGCATAAAATGCAAGAAAATCCCGAACTCTACGAAGAAGTAAAAATATTTCGAAATGCCAGGGAACGTGAGAAGTACGATAATATGGCTGATTTGTACGCAATCATAAACACACTCCAGAATCTTGAGAAGGCCTACATACGAGACTGCATCACTCCTCAAGAGTATACAGCTGCGTGTTCCAAGTTCTTGGTACAGTATAAAGTAGCATTCAAGCAGGTACAGGGCGATGATTTTCCTACGGTCGATACATTCGTAAAAAAATTCCGACTAGACTGTCCGGCTGCATTGGAACGCATTAAGGAAGATCGCCCAATTACAATAAAGGATGACAAAGGCAACACAAGCAAATGTATTGCCGATATTGTATCGTTGTTCATTACAATTATGGACAAGCTGCGACTAAAAATCAAGACAATGGACGAATTGCATTTTGAGCTAAAGGATTTGGTCGATACTATGAATCGTTTGTCATTGATTCCTGCCGATTTTGAAGCAAAGACGAAAGTCGAAGGCTGGTTATCTACGCTAAACGAAATGCAGGCGTCGGATGAACTGACTGATGGTCAAGTTCGACAATTTCTATTTGATTTAGAGTCGGCATACACAGATTTTACTAAACTTCTGCACAATCAATAAGTCGTCTTTTATTCGCAAGTAGTAGTATCGTAACGTGATAGGATTTATTATTATCGTTTTTCCATTAATTAACAGTTGTATTTTTAATATTTTAAAATGTATTCAGCACTTGTGTTTATTACAATAAAATTATAGACTTGGATGAAAATTGACTATTGATTTATCGATTTAATTTTGAAATGACACTATCCAATCAACAAGGCGTTAGAATATTTTTTTATATCTCGTACATAGCGCATTTTCTTTAAAAATAATCAGAAGTATCGTGATTAAATTCCAATGGAAGCGTTTCCGCTACATTTAAAATTAAACAAATGCAATTGTCAACCTGCACCACATGCTCCATAACTAAACAGATCTGGTCCAGGCTGGTCAAGCGCTCCAACTGGCTCCATCAATCTTGTATCACTAAAAGATCCGAATATTAGCACATTAGTATGTTTCATTACGGGACACAGCATTGTTGGGAGGCATGCTCTCACGATTTCTGAAGAACCTGCATAGACGAGGAGGAGGAAGAGAGTATTTCGTCACCGCCTATGCACTTTCCTAGCCCTCTCATCTCGTAGAAAACTACATCTCCGCGAACTCGCTTGTAAAAGCAGAAGTTCCAATAATGTTTCATCCAAACCTTTATTCTTAGCTCCTGCTCGTTCAACGGGTTGTTGTAAGATCACTCGATCCTGTGGTATCACAATGGGCCTTCCTTGGTCTAAATGAGACTGCAATTGTTGCTCAACAACAGGTGTGTTGTGCCCAACTTTTGGCGCCAGCGAATGCCTTCGATTGTTCAACCTACGAAGTCGTTCCACTAATATTGCAATATATTCGCTTCAGCAATGTCAACGCACTGGCAATGTTATTGCTCGCTGCAATTGTTTTGCTTACGCAGCAATATCGTTGCAGTTCCGCAATGGCAGGTCAACCAACGGAGAATCGCTGATCTGGCTTCCCAACTTACCTCACGTTTCGACTAGAACGACAGGCCAACGATGTGTCGTAATTTCAACACGGGATGGTGCGGTTTGTTCTTTATTTGATTGTTTGCTGTATGGCTGGTCATCTTGATATTATCCTCGATGTTCGGTTGTCTTGGTCAATTCGTAGAAGGGTATAGTTGCCCTGTCGGTGTCTCTTGGGAATAGATCCTTGTTTAGCAGAGCCAATACATGGAGGTACCGATGCTCTGAGATGTGTTTGTTGTCCGCAATCATTCGGACTAGAGGGCTTGGATGGCTGGAAGTAGTCTCGAGTATTCTCTGCCAGTCTAATGCTAGATTTACATTACCACGCCACGCAATTTTGCATGACTTCAGAGAGAAAGATCCGTTTTACCACAGTCAAGGCTAATGATGTGCACATTTCCCTTATAACTTATTCGTAAGAAAATTGAATTAGGCCGTCAAATGCGGAAGGGTAGGGGACTATATCAACGGTAGCGAAAAGAACAACGGATGTGTTATCGAGGAGGTTCTTCAACTATTAACGACGTATATTGAAGAGAGGGATTCGACGCAAAAAGGCTGGCATCACTTATAACAAAGTACCTTGGCATTTTTGAAAGCCAGGAATATGGTTTTAATTTGTCTATAATGCAAATCATCAAAATTTTATTTATAATGTGCAATTTCTAGCCACAGACTGTAGATGAAGAATGTTGTTGACATTGGGTAAACTAATATAATTTAAAGAAAATTTGCATATACTCAACCTTGCACCCACATTCCATAATCCAACAGTGACCCCAAATACGTATGCAAAATACTTACCTATTAAAAATAAAGTTCGTGAACACCTGGGGCCTGTACCATGAAACAACATGTATTGTACAGCAATTTATCATAACTGTATGTTAAAACGCTCCCATTGCACAATGCACAGTTGTTTCGTAGTTCATCCCCGCTAAAAAGAAACAGAGTTACGGGACTGACTGCGCTCCTGGAGACTATTAATTTTTTTTTCCACAGCTTATGAAGTCGTTAATAAAACAGTTTGCTGCCCGGCTTTTAAGACTTAAAAAAAAATTCAATTTCGAACAAATCAAAGAAAATGCTGACCAGTTAAGATTAAATAAAACAGAAATTCTCATTTGATGCCATTAAATGTTCTTTTTTTTGTTTTGTTTTATTTTTGTTTCTGTATCCATTATAAATATACTCTTAGTATTTTTTTTGTTTTTTTTTTTTAACTCTTTTTTCTCTGGTTGTGTTGTGTAATGTCTTTGAAAAGTAGCTTAAATTTTCGTTTGTATTTTTTTTTCACATTGAATTTTAATAAAAAAAATACTAATAAATTTTGTATGCATTCAAAAAGTACAAACTATGCTCATCTTCTCAATAGTTTTGTATAATTTTTTTTTTTCGATTTTAATCAAGTTTCTGTTTGTTTTCTTTTTCTATATAAACATTTTCTTCATTTCTTTAAACTAAGCAACTCTTATTCTACATAGAGTTTTATTTTTTTTTTTTTTATTACAATTCTCTGTTCATACTTTTTCTTATAACTTCTGTTTTCCTTTAAAATGAATTGGGTTTATTCTCAATAAAAAAATAAACAAAAAAGAATTATTTACCATAAAGCTATAAATATATATATATTTTTTTTTGTTTGTTTAAATATAAAGTTGTGGATATATAAAAAATGAGTGTTTTTCTTTAATTAAATACATTTTCATTTTTATCTTGGTATTTATTATAATAGGTATCTATTTAAATTTATATATTATATTAAAAAAAAAAACAAAAACAGACATTTAAAAACGTACTAATGAGATACTACAAAATATTAAACGAAAAATAAAAAATAAAAATAGCCGTTATCATTCATTGTTCGTCCTATAAGTCTGAAACTGAAACGCATGTGTTCGCTCATGAATTTATTTTTTTAACAAAATTATTTTATTTTGTTAGCTATAATGACAAATTTGAATTGTACATTTATTTGTATTTTACTATCGGCAATTAATGGTTTTTTTTTCAGTGTGGTGTGTTTTGGTGTTATCTAGTGTTTTTGCTACATTTTAAAATCCACAAATTGTTTTATTTTATTTGCTTTTATAGGGGGAAGAAGAAAACAGTTTTTTTATTAGAAATACATATCTACACAAATAGTTCTGTATTCATTTTTGTGTTACTTATTACATTTATTATCTATATAGAAAACAATAAAAAATAAAGTAAATATATTATATTGATAACAAAGAAACTACACATCAACCATCATCAGCTACATATTTGCAAAAAAAAAAACAGCATTTCGCTTCGTAAAAAAAGACAAGAGGAATTCTTATGTGACCTATGTTTAAGGGGTTCTATTTTTTGTTTTCTTTTCTTTTACATAGATATTCAAAAATGTTTACAACATCTAAAAATATATTTATATTTTACGTGGTTCATCAATGACAAATTATTTCGCATTTTAATTCTGTATATCCGCAATTCGTTTTGATTGGCATTTGTGTTCGAAAATGCCAAAAATAATTTCTGTAGGTAGTAAATCTTGTCAGTTATGTCAATCCAGAAGAGCGTTCATTAGCGACGAGCAGATACAAAAAAAAAAAGACTTAGGCCCTTATTGTGATTGTCGATTAGCGATCGTCACGACAATTGTATTCGTACGCACAACATTTTTTCATTTCCAAGACAAAGCATCGACCACACATTTGTAATCGACTACAAGCGACTGTCAAATCGACAAATATCAATCGCAATCGACAATCAAAGTTGTCGCTCAACGATCAACTATCGACACTCACAATAGGGGCCTTAGAACTGATAGGTAAATTAATTTTCGCCACCAATCAAACATGTACTGAATACATACCTTATTTAATAGATCTTATCAAGTAGGGCCTTCCATTTTTAATTCGACAATGTCATAAGTGATTTTTACTAAAGAATTTACTGTTCTTCATAGACATTTACATTATCGAATGAACTGTAGAAGACTATGGTAAGATGGCGATTTTATCGAATGGCATCTTCCAATACGGCTTTTGACGTTGGTTACTTCAAATTCAATCCCGTTTTCCATAGGTTTCACTCGAGGATTCACTCATTCTGAAATCCAGTGGAACAAGTAAACGGCTTCCGGTCGACTACACTCACGTATTGGTGAAATGTCAAAAATACATGAATTGCACTTGGGTAAATGCTCCTTGAATTGATTCTGACTTGAATCGAGAAATTCTCTTCTCAGAAACAACAGAAGAGTATTTTTTACGCCAGTGAAACGTTTTTAGAAGTGATTTTCCTGATTCCGGACGCTTCGATTTGCCCAATGGAAAACGATATTAATTGAAAGCAATCATACACTTTCGAATGTCAAAATTTACAACAACTATAGGCGTGTTTATTGAACACCTATTTCAGCAAAGTAAAGTAGACGACTGCGCAATAGGGTACCCTCAGCTTTTGCTTTGATTCAAGATTCTCCTAGTACCTGCTCGCTGAAAAAGTATGGCGCTAATAGCAGTGCCATGGGTTCATTGACCATCTACCAGAAAGGTGTCAACATGAAACTTCACTGTCAAGTATAGTGTAGTTGTAATTGCCTGCTGAAAATTCGAATTCTGTTTATGTTTCATCACTATGGACTTTTGAAAGTGCGCAGAAAGAGCATTTAACTACCTCAATCCTATTTACATTTCACACCTCATCTCAATCCTTAAAGATAAAGCATACACATTACACACTATACTCAACTCTTCCGTATGCAGTTCCGATTTGTGTGTAGGTATTCAACATTTGACGGCGACGCTGCAGTTACAGCGATACAGCGTCCCTTTAGCTACGGTATTTGTAATTGTAACCGTAGCTTTGCTTTGCTAATTTTAAAGTTTTTTGTTGGAATAAAACCTTTTTATTCCCTTCGAATCAGACGTGTTATTTTTCTTAACTTCATTAACAATAGTTTTCCTTTCTTATATCTGCACAGTGGCCCGAGAAAGCGATGCTATACGAGAAGTGAGTGCGAAACCACGCGCGCACAATGAAGCGAATTTTGATGCGACAAATGCGTTCTCTTTCTGCCTTTAAACAATTTAAAATATAAAATTTCTGTTAAAAACTCGTCTACTGAAGAAGAGGCCCATCTTGTCTCGTCAAGGAAAACCATAGCACAGAAAAGCTTTTACTGTGCGCAACACATCGCATCGCATCTCTTTCCGTATCGCTTTCTCGCGCCACTTTGCGCGAGACAATCATACACTACTGAAGTCAGAAGGATTTGTACCAATGACAAGGTTTCAAAACCGATTTTTTTTTTATTTGTGTGTTTTGAATAAAATCTATAATAAAGGGCATGTTCGTATGTTTGATTGAAAGCGAAAGTTAAAAGTAAGCCGTCTTTGAAAAGCATGCAACAGTTCAGTCAAGTTATTCTACATAGAAAAACAATTTAAAAATGTCAAATGTAATATTTGTACTGAAATTTGGCAAAATATTGGAGTAAACGGTTTCCAGAACCCGAAATACCGCATTCGTGAACAAGTACTACAAGACAGAATTTGTTTTTCCTATGAATCTATACCTACATAATTCCGTGACGTCTTGTTCGCTCACGGATGCGCTAACTCGACCACAGAAAAAAAGTTTTAATCGACCCCAGCGAGGTATCCGTCGGAACGAAAAATTCTCGGATTTCATACGAATCGGAGGATTTTTGCTGCGCTAGGGTCGAATATAAATAAAAATATTATTTCTATGTACTCCGAATACCCGATGAAATCAATGAAAATATCAAGAAATTACTACGGCACGAGCCACGAGTTTACCTAATCCATTGAACATTAAAGACAAAGTTGGACGAATCAAGGGAAACACAATGAAAAAAATTATAATCCTCGCAAAAACAAAAACCGTTTCAAGCTATTGGTTAAACCCCGTATTAATAAACGCTGTGTTAAAGTTATCAACTGGTTATACAAAAGCTACGTGATCTTTTGTTTACTCTCTGACATTCAGACCATTGTTTATTTATTTGGGGTAAATTAGACACCAACTTTGACAGAATTGAACGACATAATTAAAAAAATAGAATGGTCGTTTCTAGAAACGTCAAATTACCATAAAATACGAGAGATCAAGTTCAAGACGCAACTATATACAGCGAACGTAATGTTTTCTGAAATTTACGAACTTGCTTACGTAGTTTGACGTTTCCGAAAACGGCCAATATCAAAATCAAGACACTTGTTTCAATTTGTCTACTCTCTGCATAATCAAATTATAATTGTGCACTTCGTGTAAGTTCGTAGAGAAATCTCCATCGATTTTGACAACACGATCAAAATTTAGCACAGAATTCCCCATCCCAAAGGCGCAAGGGATTTCCTTCAACTATAGGCAAACGATAACTATGTAGACGTGTCAAAATAATTATTAAACAAGTAATGCGAGTGACGTAATTATAATATTATATTTTCTTCATTTATGCGAGTACGTAAACAACCTAACGAAAAAAAAAGACCTTAAAGAGACAACCAATTTCTGTCGACGATCTATTGACATTACCCAGAAGGACATGCCATATAACAGTAATTTAATTATTTTTTTACATTTAGAAATTGATGTATACAGAGACCTTACATGTCAATTGATCGATTCTTTTGTTTAGATTTAATAAAAAAATGTATCTCTCCTATCATTAAGTGTATATATACGTAAAAGTGTTTTCATTTTCTTTTTTTATTCTGTAATAGATACATATCATTAAATATATATTTATGTTCCATATATACTAGCATTAAAAGACGTGTTACTAATTTTAATTAATAATTATTATATTTATGTTTTTAATTTATATTTATATATATATTATTAAAAAGTTAAACATTTAAAAGAAACGGTATCCAGTTTTATTTGTTTTTTTTTTTTTCTATTTTTATGTATGTGTGGGGAAGGATGTTAATTATATACTAATGTATGAATTTATCGAAATAAGGTGTTTTCTTTCTTTACTAGCAAGAGCGCGCACATCGATAAATTGATGTATAAAGGGGGAACGTGTTTTTTTTCTTCTCAAATATTTTGCTGTCACGAGAGTACAACAATTTTTTTTTATTTGCGAAAAAAAAAAATTCTGTCCGTTGGTTAATTTGTTTAAAAGTATATTTGTTGTTTTTATGTTTCATTTGTATTTGTTTTTTTTTTTTAATTTTAAATAGATAAATTATAATCGGATTTGTAGAGTGTTAATGGAAACTTTTTCTTGTTGTTTATTTTTTTGGGACTAAAACAGTGTGAATGGGAAAACATTTACGGCTTTCGGTTTTACAAATGTGGTGGTGGATAGACAATTTTGCTTAGTTCTGTCCTGCCCAATAGGATGGAGAGTATCCCTGTTTGGTAGCCGATTTTGTTTGGTTACTCGACTGTTGACGTTGTCCGGTACTGTTTGAATCCTGTGAAATATTTATTTTTTTATTAAATATATTTGTAGTGTTCAACTGTAATAAGTCGCATTGTTTAATAGATTATTCTTTTAGTTGCATGGTATATTATGTAATTGTGTAATTGCGTTAGCATAAGTATTATTAGTTTGGGAATTTTTTTTATAGAATTTTAGCTCTTTTAATTTGTTTTATGAAAGAAAAAGAGTCTAATAATGACACTAATCAGTTGTAATGTGACTTCAATATTGCCTAAGAACAATTGGGTACACCCAAACGTTAATAATGAGATAAAAAGTATATGTAACAAATTTGTTATACGCAATACGAATACGCGCGTAAGGCCCACTTTACACTTTATAATAGAAGGCGAATATGTACCCCGTCTACATTGACCTCAATGCGCTAACTTCGGACCTCACTTAACATAACATCGTCCGAGGCAGTGCGCTATGGCCGACAAAGACTCCGTCATAGGAAAAATATATGACTTTTATGGCATAAGAACTACGCCTTTTCGATTTGATAAGATACAAGTCATATGGATATTATGTTCTTCAGGGAAACGTTATTTCTCTTTGAAATATTCTCAAAAGTGATAACTGTGTGAACAACGAAAATCGAAAACGCAATTACAGAAACATATATAACTGGTATTATCGTGTATTGTGGCCAAAAGTAAATGGAATAATCATAAACAGAACAATAGCAAAAAAAAAGCTCATGCAAAACAAATGTTATGAAGATTTTTAGTTATAGAGCCTTCAATTGCAATAACACACATTTATTTATTGTTGTGTGTGATGTTTTTTAACAGAGTTTTATGAGTTTCTGATAGACTACAGAATTGGGTGATCAAATATTGCAGCGACTGGGTGTGTGACAATTACAAAAAAAATGTTCCGAACATTAGTGAACGAATATTCTTCAAAATGCAAGCTTCAAAATAAAACAACAAAATAAACTGACAAATCTAACTATCCACAACGAAGAGCTCTAGGATACCTTATCATCTCAATTTATTTGAGGATTACTTCGTAGACGATGTACAGATATTGAGTGTTGCGACTATCGACAGCAGAAAGTAGAACAAACCGAGATTGTCATGCTTTTCCCGGTACCTACCCATATTTTTCTGCATTTGCTGTTCTTATTGTCATATTTGTAGACGCCCGTTCGCCTTAACCTACTTGACAGCATACAGAGACCATCACTTTTACTAAAAGGAGATCCTAAATTAACCTCAAATCTACAACCTTTATAATCACAGTAGCTGATGTGTGCCTATTCTGTAGGCACACTTAACAACCGCGAGGACAAATACTTCCAAAGCTTCATTGGCTATAGGAGAATACAACTTTGAAACTCGCTTCATGGAGATGTATTTCCTGTGACTAAAACTTAAATTCATGTATGCAGGGCTAATGCTTATCTGCAAACATTTCGGGTTTTGTTTTGCCGAAAAAAAATATTAAAAAGTAAGAAATGCCAAACGAGAAACCTGGGCGAGACGATTTACAAAATCTCGAAAATTTTCGACATTTTTTGCTTTCGAGATTTTTTTTTTTGATGAACTGGTGATCTTTCAAAAATCTCGAAAATTCCGTACTTGGCCATAGTTGATGTCTTGAAAAGTCTGTTGTTATTTGATATAATAGACCTAGGTACAAAATTACACCATTTTTACCGAAGTTTTCATAATGAAGTAAGGGGGGCGTACTTTGGTATACAAATTACAATTATGTATGTAATTAAAATATTACAACCTCTGTAGGGAGTCGCAGTATGAAAAAGAGTGGGAACCCCCTGAACTGACTATGGTGTCGGATTATACCGTCCACGACCCTCTTCTTTCTATCATTTCCATCCGTAGAATTTTGATGTAAGAGGCCATCAAAATTTTAATGTACGTAAATTGTTTCAGCCATATTCAACGTTTTATTGCAAATATTCGACACATATTCAACATATCGTTAGACAAGTGCTCGCACGTATGTTTCAACTTTTTAAATCGATTTTTTTTCGAAAACCGTTAGTCTTACTAAGAAAAGTAATAAAATGTTTTTTGTAGGCAATTTCTTAAGCCACAAATTTGATATACACTATTTTTCGATAAAAGTAACTGTTAACGAGATATTCGCGAAAAAAAAAACTTTTTATCGTGACCTTTGACCACGCGTAACAATTTTAGAGGCACATGTATCGCTGTCGCTGGTGACTTTTGGGATATTGTTTACAACCACAAAAGGTGGTTCATGCAAAAATCCAGCTTTCCCCTAATTTTTCCGAAGTTTGATAATTTTTTTGTCTGTATTTCCTGAACTATAACGGCCAATTATATGAATTATTTCAAAACCACAGAAATAACTGTAAATGTTACTATGAGTCAGTGTATGCAGGATCAAATTCACCCTCATTTACTTTAACATGGCAAACATACATAACCACGCGGTAATTTTTCAAAACTGACTCTTTTTAGCCCGAAGCTAGCCCGAAGAAACACAGTCTTCTGTGCACGAGCTGCCGTTAGCACATTGTATGGCTGACTTAGGCCACTGTATAGAGCAGCCGTCGTAAAAGAATATAATTTTGAGTAGCAGCTGACATCACCTACCTCGTTTTATCAGCTATTTAGCTAGCCATACTCTTCAATTCGTGCATTTTCTGCAAGACTTTAAATCGGTCTGGCGACAATTTAGCAACGGTATTTCCGTGTGGCAAAAAAAATAGTCTATTTGAAAACCAAACTGTAACACATAAAAATGTCAGCTTTGCTAAAATGACGTAAAAATGTGTTGTTTTTGTTGAATAAATCAAGGTCTGGCACGGCTGAAACAAAGCCCAAGCCGTCTGGCAATAATGGATTAACATGTCAAATAGTGAGTATAAGCCAATGGCATAAAAATCATTCATGCTATTATAACGTAATTTTACGGGTTTTTTACCGCCTCGCCCCGCTCTCAAGGCTAAACGCAACATCACCTGATTGCCAGACTACCCGCATCCGTACTACACCATAGCATGGAAGGACATGTAAAAAAATTAGCCTTGCTAAAATCACGTTCCAAAAATGTTGCTAGCTCTTAGACTATTATTTTAATTTTTGTCAAGATGCCAAATTTCATTCATAGCATTTTCGTGCAATTTATCAAAAACATACAAAAACTTGTGTTGGCGACACTTTTCTCTATCCCCACGAAGCTGAAAGTACGTATTGCATCCCTGACATACTGCCTCCCTGCGACCCGCTCCAAATCCAACAGTGATCCCAAGCACTGTGGTCGCAGGGAGGCAACATGTACTGTACAGGGAGGCAATACGTACCACGGTTTGTAATACAGAAGTTTTGAGAAATTTATAAATTAATAGTGAATAGCTACATATATATTTTTTATTTATTTTTAATAATAATTTGCCTCATTTTTTATTAATTTCAAATAAAGGAGCAATAAATGCATTTTAATAAATAGGTAGATATTTTTTTATCATATTTTTTGTAGTTTTTGAGAGAGATTTTTTATAATCCATTCAATTCCAAATTGAAACCCCTAAATTCGAAAATTAAATTTATACTCAATAGAAAATTCCTTAAGGAATATATAAATGTATGGATGCCAACTACTGTACCCGTTACGCTATGTAGTTTATTTCCATTTAAAACCTACACGAAAAAGACATTTCACAGCTTATATAGCAACTTCAGGGAAGAAATATAGTCCATGGGTGTTATTTATTTTTTGGAAATGAGACCAGCGGGCTTTAATTCGGTTTTGTTTCTCAGTGGGCTTTATTCGTACGTGAAGTAACAGTCGATATAGCTATGTTCTTGTTGAATTTATCTTTGTAATGAGATATTTTTGCAGAAAATAAAATCAACAGCACAACTTGAGATTTTTTTTTTGGTGAAGAGAGGAAGGTGAATGCAGGCCATAATATATAATATGTATATCTTTTTAAAGTGCCTTTCAGATTTTTGTAAATTTGTTTTCAATTCAAATGAGAGGTTAAATATTAAAATCGTTCATATATAATTATTTTTCGATTTTATTAAATAAATAAAGCAAATGACAAGAGAACAAATAGGAAAAAAAAGAAACAACAACAAATAGTCATCTAACTTACCCGACGGGATGAGTTATGATATGAATTCTGCCGTCCATCTAATGACGAACCATAAAAAACCAAAAAAAATAAAAAATAATAATAAAAATAATAAATCATGCAAGAAAATCGTTGTTTTCAATACTTAATTACTTTAAAGTATGAATTTGTTTGAATGAAGTGAAAGGGTACCAGTTATTCAAGAAAAAAAAAAAAAAAAACACACACACACAATGTAGTTCCAATTGGGGGCGATTGATGAGAATAACGCGGGAAGAAAATGCTTAATCAATTTTAGTATTTTTATTAATTGAAATGGTTAGGAGTGTGAAATGATTTTTCTTTGACAGAACCCAAGACAAAATTTACCACGCTTGAAAATGTTGACGATGTGACATTATTCACAGATTGGGCGATTTGTCACCAAGCCCAATAAAACAAGCTGCATCTAATTAAAGTCCGCGATGCAATGTTAAGTGTAGCGAAATTTTTGGGTTTGCTAAAAATTACTCGACGAAGAGAGCGTCAAGCTACTTGTAAAAAAAATTAGATTCGCCAAGAAAACCTTATGGAGAAGTGTATCGGCTGAAGAAAGTCGTTTCAAAGGCATTGATGGCGGTCTTTTACAAAGAAGTGTCTACAACTTGAACCTTCTTCTTTTTGCTAAAAAAAACAATGGAACCGCTTTTTGTTGTTTACATCAGGGGTACGATAGGTGATCCCTGAAATCCCTGAAAATAGCTGCATAAAATAAAAAACAGCATAAGGAGTAAACTTTTCGTGCGTTTCTAGAAAGTGAGGGACCTTTAACCAACATTAAAACTGATCAATAATAAGAGGCTTGTCACTTTAAAATGATATTCAGTAAAAGAATTCCTGATAGAGGAGAATATGTCAAGGTGTAAGGCGAGTTGGTAGGCCAAGAACAACATGTTTTGACAGAAGCCCACTCCCAAAATTTGCGATCGTGGACACAGCTGTGGTATCGAGCTGCAAACAGAGAAGAGATATGGAAGAACCTGGTTGTGGCCCTATGCTCCAGAAGGAGTTAAAGTGTTGCTGCCAACAGCAGCTTCCGGAAAACAAGAGAGAGGGTAGGATTAAATCGAAATCGCCTTGCAGGAGACTGTATCTGGACAATAGAGATATGTGTACATCTTTTTCTAATCGGAGGCATCTAAAATGGTCACGATGGACTCAAATTGCTGGTACAAGTGAGGCGATCATCACTATCGCACCTATCTACATATATACCTCCCTATTTGTTACGGGGCATGTTGGATCAAAGCTTCTAGACATGATCTATGACTATGACTGAAGCAACAAGAATGAACTAACCAATGCACACGGAGCAACTGGAAAAAAACTGGTCAGCGATGGGAATTGGCAACTAGTTTGCTTTGAGTCATAACACATACCCTGTGTAATCAAATGGGACGACGCACACGACGCTACTGGTCGAAAACTCGTTTGCGATTCACAAAAACCAATTTGTAACGGGTCGTCTGTTGATTTGCATGTCGGGTTGCCTATTGGTTTCAGTTTCTACTTTGTTGAAGATGAGCGAATAACAGACCAACCTGTTGCTGGTGGGGGAGGTTGAAAAACATGACGCCACTCAAAGAACTAGAGATTTTGATTGGTGATGACTGACGAGTTTCCTCGTGTGTGGAGACAAGTCACCGCTGAGTCCATAACTGGTCTGTAACCCGAGATGCCAACCGGTTTAGTTATTTTCCAGTTGCTTCGTTGGACCTTAGGATCAATCCTCTTTAAACTGAGATTGGTCTGTAGATTGTTGGTGCCACAAGTCTGTACTGTATAAGCACCCTAAACATAGCTTCTCACAACCGTTTATTTGTGGGAGTTTTTATATTTTGAGACGAACGGAAGGGACGTAGAGTTATATGCCGAGTCTGAACGACTGAATGGGATGTTTGTCAGGCTTTTTGGAAGAAACATTAAGATGTAATTTCTGCTCTTCCCTGGATCGCACGCACAGTAGCCCAGCGAGACCACTGAGACCATTTTTTTTAACAAACACGAGAAAAAGGCAATTAAAAGTGCTGGCAGTGAAAAGGTGATTTCAGCAAAATATGGGATCTGTCACCGTTATGACGCTATAAGCAGAAAGTAGCTGCAAACGTCCGCGAATTATTTTCTATACTATGCTACACTTAAAATAAAAAATAAAAACAAGATGAACGTTCAACATGGTTTGAGTTGAAGGAAGCAACAAGTAGCTTTATTTGGCCGATCTGATTCGAGTGAATACCAAACACTAGAGGACGTTGCCGACGAAACATTGTCATTAATTTCATTCTATCTTACAAATTTCCCAGAAGCAACTAATTCTTTTGATTATCTCACAATGGACATATGGTGGCCTAAGTATGTTGGCGATTCCTAGCTGGCAGCCCCATTCAGCCAACTAATTTTCTTAAAGGAGTTAACAGAAATCACTAAATTGCGCGTTGATATCCTGTAAAATTTTGTCTACACTAATGCGGGTGGCAATAAGTTAGACTTTCGAGTTGGATTTTGTTACACATTTCACTTTTGCTTTGTTTTTATTTTTCTATAGAACAATAGTCCGAATTTATACTAATTAACACACCTACTTGTGTGCATATGTCAGTTTGATTAGCCACAAAGTTGTTCGTTTACCAAGGTTATAAATAGATTTACCATGATACAACACATGCAACTAGCAGATTTTACTTTCGTTATTACATATTATGTTTTGTTTTGGTTTATGAAATCAGACGGGATGGTAAACTTGTCGTTTCAAATTGTTTAGAATATTAGATTGGGACAACTTACCTGGTGAATGGGTTGATGGATCATATTATGATGTCCTGTTGGCATCGGCTGAAGGTACATTCCATAGGGTTGGGCTGATGTTCCACCAGCAGTCTGTGTGTTCGGCATATTAAATGGAGGTGGGGTACCAGAGTGGAAATTCTGCTTCTCATATGACTGGAATTGGACAGAGTTTTTAAATAGAGTGTACACAAGCGCAATGTATTCTGGTTTAACTTACATTGACTTTGTTTAGTGCTACATGACCCTTTCCATACATAGAAGATGTAATGTCGGAACCAGTTCCGGCTTGTGGTGGATTTGTCACGTTTTGCGATTTAGTCTGCTGATTCACACTGGATGGGTACGCTCCCTTGTTGTAGTCCTGTGTGGCCTGTGTTAGGGCATCGTAACTGGTTGAGCCATAGCCAGTATTGTAGGACGGTTTAGGGAATTGACCACCGGATGCTGTGTTGGCAGCTGGAATTTGCTGCTGCAAGACAGAAAATATACAAATGAAACTCATTTGGTTATGGTTATGTTTCATCATAGACACCTACCGGATAAATTGCTGGTGTACCGTATTGGAATCCACCAGGCATCATGTTGCCTCCATAAAAGTATGCATAAGGAACGTTAAGCATTGGACCACCAGATCCCGCCTGTTGCGACATCGTACTAGTCACCTACAAAGAGAAAAGTCTTATTCATCATCTTCTCCTCATGTAGACAGACGTAGTTGCAACTTACATTACTAACGGGGCTAGAGTTATTGTCAGTTCTGGTGAAACGAGCATCAGTCATTGTTGAATATGCAACAGAGCCCAAATTATCACGGACACCGGCTGCACCCAAGCTTGTTGGCGTGTAATTCAGATCGTAGTACCCCTGCTAATGCCGAGAACAAAAGAACAAGAATTTACAATTAGTATGTTATCAATAGAAGTTGGCAAATGGAAAATGGAAATGCGTTCGTTAAGATGTTAAAGCGAGAGACAGAGGTTCGGGCTCAAAACACTAAAACAAACAGAATGGACCAAAAATTTTGATTATGTTCGCGACACAAAGAGTTTTGTTAAATTTTTGATCTAGTCTTTGGTCGAAACGAAACTTGTGTTAGAAGAGAGGAAGGTGGTCGTGGGTTGTTATTTTTTTTTTATGATTTTCTGCTGATGAAAAAAGAGGTTTAGTTATGGGTTTGGTATTTGATTAATGTTTTCTTTTGTCCATGAAATAGTGACGTGCATTATGCGTGAATTAAATGTGTGTATGGATTTTTTTTTTGTTGTAATGTGTGTGTTTTCATTTGCATTTTAGCAGCAGGAACTCACCACATGTGGCACTCTCTGTTGCATCATTTGTAAATCCTCGTAAGAATATACTGGTTGCTGATAGTAGGGCAATCCAGTCTGAATATATTGACTAACCATTTGGATGTTGGGCACCATTCCAGCACTGTTCTTGTTGGCATTGGTGGCTGAGTTTGTTACTTTAGTGTTTGTCAAACCTAATGATGGTGAGCTCATACTGTTGGTAGTCGCTGTTGAACTGGGAACTGAACTTACGGTGCTACTAACGACGCTGCTTGATGATACACTTGAAACACTATAAATAGATACATATGATGTTTAATTTTGATTTATTATTCAAATAAATATTTTGGCATTCATCCTTGGAAACGACGAATGGTTTTATCTACTAACTAAATAATTGGTCAAACAGCTTACAAGATTATACAAGTAAATAGAAAACAAATCTACAAGAAATATACACTGAATTTGGTAATTTTGAGGTTGGTGCGCGTAGTTATACTTACCTGCGCGACCTAACGATGCGTTCGTTAAAAGCTTTGTTCGTACTCTTTTTAGGTATCATGCTTAATGCTAAATAGAAAGTTAAGACTCGAGTGTGCAAGGGAATGTAGATAAGTTGGGGAAATGAAGCGACTATAATATGCTGGTAATCACCTACAGAAATAGTACGTCGCTCTGGTACTTAGTATCAAAAAATTGTCAAACACCTTGTAGATCTAACTAACTAAGAGTTATTTCCGATATTGTGATACACCGTCTCCTGGCTTAAATGGACACAATAAGTGATGGGTTTAGTGTCAGACTTTTTCCTTTTAAATTTATGTTGTCGCAAAAGTACCCTACAGAGCTTAGGCGTAGCTTCTGACAATCATTCGTTTAAGAAAGCTTTTTCTTAATACGAAGGACGGGACCTACATATAAAGAACGACTGAATCTCAGAAAATGTATACTCTCGGATGTTTGTCAGACGTTTGCGAGCTGTGGGCATTGAAAAACCCACAAAACACTAGTTTTGCCCGTGTATGTTGTTCTTTTCGTTTTCTGCGATCGCCATTGGCGATGAGTGCGAGGATCACCCGCCCTAGTGTTTTGTTGCGGTGAAAAAAAAACGACATCTTCGCGTCGGTTGATCGGGAATGTCGTTAGGTTTGATCCTGTATCCACCTTTTTCATATTTGTTGTCTTACTTGCACACCTCCTCATCTCAACCGATCGTAGTGACATGCAGGAGGTTATAGAGAAACATTTTTCATCGTGATCAAACTAGTGGCCTCAAATAGAAAATGTCTAATACGGGATGTGAACAATAATATCATTCACATAATAAAGGTAGCTTAAGAAAATCTCGGTACCCGAATAACTAAGGCCGACGCTGAACACAATAGCGCATATGAGTCAATGCGATTCACCAGAGAGTGGTGATTTGTGATTGTGTCAATAAAATTGGGTTTAGTTGTGCATGTGGGTAAAACCAACAAGAAGGGACCTACTAGACTGCTATAACTTTTGTTTTTATGGAAGAATACACTTGCAAATCACTTTTCCGTTGGCCTTAAAAGGCGGATAGTAAGGCCTTGCCAAGAAATACTAAGGAGGCGCCCCTCATTATGACATTCCTGCTCTTTGGCGTAAAGCGATGAACGTTATCGATTGTGGATGAAGATACTCTTGATCATTTTGAAAGCTGAGTGAATTCCGATCGCAATTTCGTTGACGAACTTTGGGGAAGGAGATGTAACACCCAACTCTACGAGCTCTACAGCTACACCGAAGTTGAGTGAATCAGTCTGCAGTAGAGAACCTCAACCAACTTCGAGTTCGCAACTAAAGGCTTAGGGATAAGCCACCAATCTAAGTATTGCAGTATTAAAATCAGTATTGAGAACTGAAAAGGAAGTGCTCAATTTAGATGGATGCAAACCTAATTAAGTTAAGTACTAACTTTTTGTGGGCTCAACACAAGTCGGGCGGGAAGTGGGCCCGTACCGTAGGAAAATCTTAGGGTGATTCAATTGAACCTTCATCACAGCAAAGCAACATTAGCAATGATGACTAAAAAATGTTTTGATGAGGATTCGTTTGACATAGCCCTGATACAAGAGCCTTGGATTGTTAGAGGAAAGATAATACAGTGTGTTTCAGCACGATAATTACAGAGGAGATGCGCTATTCGAATTTGTATCATGCAAAGATCTAGCTATCTTAAACAGTGGATTAGAACCAAACTTCGTGGGTGCAAGGCGAATGGAGATAATTGATATGACCATGTGCAGTAGCAAGATAATTGAAAGAGTATCAAATTGGAGGGTAATGGATCAGGCTACATTGTCGGTTCACAGAGCCATTTCATTTCATGTTCATTATGGATCTAAAAGAAAGAAAGATCGGAAATACATCCGAATTCAGAATTCCGAAGAACACGGATAGGACAAAATACCATGAAGTATTGGAGGAAAAACTGAATGTAATGATATTCGTAATACCGAAAAATACAACTTCGCATGTAGAATCATAGCTAAAGCATTTGCAATCAGCTGTTGAAGATGCGTACAGAGTGACATGCACATCTACTTTAGTGGAAAAACAAGATCCTACACCTTGGTGGTGTCGGGAACTTAAAAAGCCAAAAAAGGCTGTAACGAAGGCCTTCAATCATGCCATGAGAAGGGGAGAACCGGAAGCAATTACGTTCTGAGAAAGTTGTTAATTCAGTCGTTTGGATTTCTCATAAAGTTGTGGAGTCCCTCTATCATTACCAATAACAAAATCTGACACATGCGATGTAAAATCCATCGACAAAATTCCAAATAAAGTGCAATAAAGAACGAGGGGCATTCCGATTTAAAGCACATGATGTGGTTGATGGCTGGCGGTCAATGGAACGCGGCTAACGTAAAAGCAACAAACTATAAATTAATATATCGCCGTTCTTTTGTTACTATGAATCAGGTATGTTTTTTTTTTAATATATCTATCGACCGCCCAACAAAACTAAATGGGTTTATTGTCTCTTTCTCTTCTTTTACTTTTTCAACTGCAAAACTTAACTAATCTACTACAGCACCGCATCTGAAAATAAATACATACAAAATAAAAAATAATACAACAACAAGATAGAGCGTAACAAATTCCTAAAACTGGTGAGAAAGGCTCTTATAGCCACCATCTTGTTGCTATAGGATACATGATTATGTTTGATCAACTACAACATTGCAAACCCAAAAGAAGCATCATGCATTCTATGCCTTCTTATACACATAAAAATTTAATTTTAAATCATTCACACAAAGAAAATAAATTTAAATGGACAAGTAATTACATACAAAGTCATGCAGCAAAGAATGCACTTTTTTGCATCTTTCAATCGATAACTCTTACCTTTCATAATGAGAGCTAGACGATGTAGTGGAAGTGTCCTTCAGTTTAGCACTACTAAAGTTACTGTACTGAGATGATGAAGTGCTTGTGCTACCAGTGAACCTATATGTGATGCGATTTGATTTTTTTTTTAGTAAGTTAATTGGGTCACACAATTTAGAAAAAATAGAATGCGAATTAATAGAGGAGAAAAAAATAAATAAAGACAAATATAAAAAAATAAAAACAAAATTATTTAAAGAGGAAATTAAAGAACGTCACTAGGTGGGGTAAGACTTGAAAACAAATGAAATTGAAAAGTTAACATAGCTATACGTAAAAAATATATAAAAAAAAAAATCGCGAATGAAACAGGAAGGTCTGAGGATTGGGAGAATAGCATCAATCAAATAATAACCTATATCGCAAAAGAACAAAAAATCTCATCAAGAGAAAGACCGTGTATCAATTGCATTATTAACTTTATCCTCGGCTAATTACTGTCAAAAATTATACTGCGGAAGGTAAAATAAAATATCCACTTGGCAAACTTTTTTGTTTTCTTTTCTTTGAGAGTTTCTAAAGTAGGACTGAATTTCAATTGATAATTATTTAGCTCAATTGACAGACGCCCTTAGGCATATTGAAATTTCAGATTTACTTTATGGCCAACAGAGATGAGTTCTAAGACAAGACGCGCATCAGGTGGTGTGGTTACCAAGTGGCTGGTGGCATAGGAGTGTTGTGCCGATGGAATGGCGGCGAAGTGACATGAAAGTGATTTAATGCACACTGAAGTGGTAATCAATGTAATGGAGCCACCGATTCATATCAGTTCTTAAAAAGTCGTCCTATTTTGAATTCTTGGTCGTTTCGGATTTTTAAAGTTTTCGGGTAAACAAAAATACGCAGTTGTAATGCCAAAATCCTCTACAAGGGATATGCCTCTAAAATTACACGTCGTCACCACACGCTTGCCACTCGAAAATTAAATTTGTTCGAGACTAGTTGCACCAGACTGACACCACGCGAAAAATGCCACGTCGCGTCGCCGCCACTCCGTTTTGATGTGCACCCCTACATGTGTTTAGATGGGGTTTAGCGATGACAACTGTCACTTGGTCACCACGCACTGCCATACCACTTCGGTGTGAGCCTTGTGTAAGGCTATCATAAAAATCACTTGAAAGGTTTTAGGCAACATTTTCCTTCTCAAACACTGCCACTTGTGAACAAAATAACAGAAAACTTCACGGCACTACTCGAGACAGGTTATATTCGTCTAGATTCATTTTCACCGAGTTTCGAGTTATTTTATAATCGTAGTTATCTGCTGTAACTATTTCCACGGTAGTGGGTCACTGTTTGTTTATAGAATTTATTGAAAATTGTAATTTTGTAGTCAAAGTTACATATCTACCCAGAGTCACGTTTAGATTAGATTTCCCTTACTACGTTTTGCTCCTATGAAATCGAGTTGATCTTAATGAAACCATGGACTTAATCTTTCAATTGCTATGTCTAAACTCTGAAAGCAAATTGGGGGTTGATAATGACAGCGTTTTGATTTTGACTCTCCCGATTTTTGTTAAAAAAAAATAATGTATTTATGGGATATAAAAAGGCACACGAAGCTTAAAAAGCTGTGATACGAATAGTGCAAGGTGCATCGTCAGCGATTATTTCCCTACGGACTTGTGATTTTAGGAAGACTTAAGGTCCTAGTACACGGCATGTAGAAAGCCACATGCGTATGTCCCAGTGGCTATCTACGGTGTACTAGCTCTCTTTGTGACACTCAGATATGCTAAACATACGTTTTTTGACGATATGCGTCACTTTATGTTGACGTCAGAGCTACATACGTACGTGGCTTTCTACATGCCGCGTACTCCGGCTCCGGCCTTTAGGATAGGCACACACATACGATTTCTGCTGCAAAAACATCATGGCGTGGAAGAGAAAAAGACAGAAGATAAGCTGGCCAGATATGGCTGAATTGGATATATGTACTAGTGACTGACAGACAAGTACAACACACCTAAGTGCTTCATAGATAGTCACATTAAACTTGGTTAAGGAACATGGAGCAAAGGATATAGACGGTAGATTGTGGATCACAATATTCAAAAATTCTAATATTTCATATTAACCAAAATTCGACCGCTTGCCGGAGTAGCTGTAAATGTTTGCTACGAATTTAATTCCTAGGTAAAAGCAACGAATTTAATTCGTAGCAAAAATATCCACTACATCGGATTCTGTGATAGTTCTTTCGGGGTTCGTAGCAAAATTCCGAATACGACGGATTCTGTGATCACCCATAATATCATTACAACCATTACTAAAAAGCCAGGCACAACGGTCTAGGTATCGACGAAAAATGCTGTTTATGTGCTGCACCATAAGCAGGTGTGCAATAATCGACTCGATACTGATTGGAAAATTGTTGCCGTTCAAGTTCGGCATAAAATTGCTGCTCCCTCTTTTCATTCGTCCGAAGAAAAATCTCACGCAAGCGAATGTTTGTGAGAAACAGACTTATTTCCCAAGAGAAATTGCTAAGGGCGGCTCCCTATATCAGTGGAGAACGTATTTATTCCTGTCTTCGCTCGCATTGTGCACAATCTTTCAAATATAAATCCTAGAAGAACTACAGTAGAATTAATCTGGGATCTTGAAGAAGGAACAAAGCCTCGCAGGTATAAGCAATACTTATACTGCTTTGCACTAAAATCTGTCTTAAACTATTAAACTACATGAACATGACCATGGTCAACAGTGTTGCTATATGAGGCAGATATTCGGCCCTAGCGAGGTATCCGTCGGAACGGAAATTTCTCCGATTTCATACGAATCGGAGGATTTTTGCTTCGAGGTATACGTCGGAACAGCTTTTCGGAACTTTGTTAATAGGAAAACACCGATGTAGCACGAAACAACATCATGTCATATCAATGCGTTGTCGCATTTTAATTTTTCTTTCCGAAGTCGGATACCTCGAATGTAATTTGAGTCTCCGACGGAATATGCGTTGCGGAGAAATTTCCGTTCCGACGGATACCTCGCTAGGGCCGATTGAAATGAAATTACTGATGTTCATCATTTGCTTACTGTATTGATTGCTGCAATCCGTTCAAGGTTTACCAACTGTCTTCCTTAAAACCTATTAAAAGTAGAAGCTCCGTGAGCAGCTACACAGAGAAACATCTACGAAGCAATATACACTTACAACATTTACTCTAACGACGATCGCTATTAAAGCAAAATATAATCTAAAATGATGCTTGATGTCAATATAGATGAAAGTTTGCCCAAAATAAAAAAAAAATATATAATATCGATTATCACACTTACATTCATTTGTTTCAGTTAAATTGAGTTTCATTCAATTGTTATATAACACTCGAAACCAATATTAATAAGCACATAATGTTTGTTCATATAAGAAGCAGTGAAAAATCAAAATACATGTACTTAATATGTAGTACATGTACACATATAAATAAAAGCATATACAGGGGTGTGGTGTAAGTGGTAGAACATAAAATAAACTTTTTAAACAATAAAAACAACACAAAAAAACAATTCAAATTAAAAGAATAGTTACACATTAGTTGTAATAAGTCATAGTATACATACCCTGTGTTGTTTGAAAGGCCAGTACCAGCGCCGTACACACTTTGGCTATTTTGGTACGCACTTTGCTGTGATGGATAAGCCGATGTAGTCTGATTGCTTTGGTACTGGCTGGATAAATATCCGGCATTGGAATTTGCACTGTTAATTGTTTAGGGAAAGAAAAACAAATGTTCGTTTGGGATATTCTAGTCAATTTGTTAAGATATTAATAATGAAGAAAGAAAATAACATATGTACATAGTTTCCAAATACACGCAAACAAATTTCTTTAAATTAGCAAAGAGGTTAATTGAGTTATATCAAGTGTTGTGTGGGATAATGTAGAGACTGCTTGTTGGATTAAACGGAATTGAGAACTTACTGTCCAAATTTCAGTTCTGAAAGTTGTCAGGGTTTCACAAAATTGAAGACAACACACCTCTCTAAGGTGAACCTCGAGTGCGCCTTTTGGAGTCACAAGAATTTGACCCAGCAAAACAATTTCTGATGAAAGAAGATATCTGAGCACTTATAAAAAGGTTTGTTTTGCAGTAAATTTATTTGATTTTCAAAATCGATTGTGAACGATAAATGATCCCTAGTTAGTTTTAAAGTGGATCTCATTTCGCTGTATATTAGAGATTTGATTGCATCTTGGCATCCCTTTGAGATACCGAATCGACAGCCACGCTGTAACTTGACGAATAGCTAAAGTGTCGGCTTGGAAGACACTGCAGTGGTTCGGAAGACAGATGGAGAGGCCCAGATTCAGTTCAAACTCCCTCCAGTGTCTTGGAACAGTCTGTGAATATTGACAGTGATTTGTCGTGTAGGACATTTTGTTTCCTTTTGTCCTTTCTGTCTCGTATTTCATGGGTGAAGCCTTTTTCGAATTTGATTTTCGTAGGCAGGTGATCGGTAATAATGGGCAAGGGGTCTGTAGAAAGATGTTTGCGTGTCCAATCAGTTGCCCTCCCCTTAATCTTATTGCTACGTTTGTGGCGTATTCTTTACTAACGATGTCTAGTGGAAGTAAGTTAAGCATGGTTTGTAAAAGCTCCCTGTCCAGCCTCAGCCTTAAATATTTAGCGCTGCTAACGAACTCGAGTGGAGTACCATTGAGCTTTGGGAATACATTCTTATGGGCGCGTTCACACCTGCAAATCGAACCCGTCCATAAGAATGTATTTCCAACGACCGGGTAGCCGGCACCGGTTAGCCGGCTGCCGGGCATGTGTGAAATGGGCCTAAGACTAACTCCGTTTTCGTCGGGTTGACGCTAAGACCACAACTATCGGTCCAGGAGATTTGCGCAAAGCGAGTTGCAGGATGTCGTAGTGTTTGAGGATAGTTTCCGGAAGCGAGTAAGGCGATGTCGTCCGCGTAGGCTACAGCTTTGGACCCGCAGTTCTCCTTCGAAATCGGAAGTTCGTTAGGAACTATATTCCAAACACTCCACCTTGCGGCGTGCCTCGGTGCATGAGTTTTTCAACAGCGCTGTCCTTTGTAAGAATGTGGGTGGTTACGCGACAGATTGGTTCACCTATGTTAAGCTTGTCCAATGATTGAATAATCGTTCGAGCCTCGATATTGTTAAAGTCCCCCTCTATATCAAGAAAGACAGCCATTGTGTATTCTTTGAGCGAAAGGGACCTCTCGATCGTTCTAACAATCGAATGAAGAGCAGTTTCGGTGTACTTGCCCTTTTGTTAGGCATGTTGAGAGGGAGGGTTAAACTCAGGATATCACAAGTGGCAGATAGCAAACGATCTGCAGACATAGAAGCAGCAACCAACCAAGATCGGCGGAGAACTATATGAATTCACAAAAAGAAAAACTTGACCATTATATGGGATGTGACGTAAAGTTCGAATAATAGTTTTTGTTCCGACTCGCACAGTATCCGATGAAGAATGGTAGCCGTTTAAGCCGGTAAATCACAGACGCAACCAGTGTCCGTGTGAAAACACCTTTTATGGACATGCGAGCAACAAAATTAGTGCATATTTGTAACTTGTTCCTGGAGGACGGTGAGTTGGAACACTTCATAAGCAATTGTGTGCTTGTTTGTCTTCTTTTAACATTGTTACAGAAATTAAATTAATTTTCTTAGAAACACAAACACAAGTGTACAACTCCTGACATTGTATTTGTATGTCATCTCATAAAGATTGCTACGCAACATTTTCTCTTTCTGTTTATATTCATTAGCAGTCTCTATTGTTTATCAGTTCAGAATTTTAGAGAAAAAAAAAAAAAAAAAAAAAAACTAAACTCAACACAAACAAACAAAATAAAAAAAAAAAGTCCTCAACACAGACCCGGCAAAGGAAACGAAATTAAAAACCACTTACCTTGCATTATTTACGGTGCTGCTACTGTTTCCACCCACGGGAATGTTTTGCGTTGAGCCACTACTATTCACAGCGCTACCAGCAACAGTATTCGATGCACTGTTCACAGAGGATACATTCGCCTGTTGCTGATAAGAATTCACAGAATTCTGATTATACGAATTGTAGTTATTCGACGGTGGTTGGTAGGTACTGGCCGACGAAGCCTAGAAAATAAAGAAACAAAAAAGAAAATCATTAAGAAACTCTTGAAATTACTTTTCATATTAGAAACTCACTTGTACGTTTGTGTAACTAGCACTATTGTATCCTTGGCCCGTTGCTGTCGGTTGGTATGATGAAGATTTGTTCGCCGATGAATTTGAATTGTACGAACTTTGGTAACCAGTCGTACTTGATGCATTCGACTGATTGTATGGATCGTTTTTGGACAATTGATCCAACGAGCTATTCGTTTGAGCATTCATTGAAACAACACCGCTTGTGTTCTGCTGTTGTTGGACATTTGATGAATTGCGTTGAGAGTAGCCCGATGTAAGACTGTCCGACTGTAAAGTGGACGTTTTCTTATTACAATTTTTTTGTATAATGAATTGCTTCACTTACGATTTGAGAATTCTGCAAACCAGCCGAGAGTACAGCTTGCTGCTGCGAATTTGACTTTGGTTGGTAGTCATTTGAAACAACCTCTTGGGACTGCACAATCTGCTGATTGTCAATTGTTGCTGCGGAATTGAACTTCTCGGGCAACGCATCAAATGAGTCTTCTGTACCAAAGTCCAGACCACCGAATTGCACATCCAAATAACCAATGTTATTAAGGGTATCGCCGGGCATCTCCACTGCAGTCGCTGGAATCTACAAAAGAGGATGATGAAAAATATCAATTGTAACTAAAAAGGGTAATAGCGAAAATTTGTGGAGAACCACATCAACTAACTTGATGTGTGAGGTAGCTAGTTAGATATAGAGTTGGGTGGATTGACTTGTAGGTGAGGCCGCGGTTCACCCCCGATTCTAGTCACCACATAAACAAACAAAAATATCAAACAAACACAAATATTGTGTGTCCTTATTAAAACACAAACGCGGTTGCGTGATGAGGTAGTTTGTTTTCAGATCGCTCAAGCTACATAACCAACTACATCGTCAAATAACACAGAGTGGGACTGAACTAAACTATTAAACCAAACCATACAAATAAAACTTTACATACCTTCGACGGTGGAGGGACCTTGGCTCTCGCCCTACGCACAGCTGGCTGCGACGATGCATTCTGATCCCCAAATACTGTTGCATATGACGTCGGATATTGCACAGATGAATTTTGATACGAATTCACATTGACTGCTTGTTGAGAAACGGCAGCGGCGGCCGCGGCTGCTGCTGCAGCTGCTGCATTCTGCGATGTCAACGAGTTGAAATACTGAGATTGTTCCGCAGACAGTGTCGAGGAACTCTTCAATTGCTGTGCATCCAAGCCACTCAGTCGCATATTATGACCAGCATTCGACGAATGAATGTCAGGGAACTGTGCCGGATTAAGAGTACCAGCACCGGACACCGCCACACTCGAATTGTTGTTCACCACTGCACTGCTGTACTGCTGAACCAGATCATCGTTGCTCAGATGAGACGATTGTTGTTGCGACGGCTGCTGCACCTGCTGAGCGGCAGTAAGATGAAGCTCCAAGCCAGGCGGGGCCGACAACTCAGTGCTACCAACACTACCTGTTCCACCAGCAATCGGTTGTTGGCTCTGCTGCAAATTGCTCGGTGTAAACACCTTGCTATCCTTCAGCGAACCAACATATTCCTCATTGTCCCAATCGCCCCAAGCGTCATCTTGCTGCTGATGCTGTTGCTGCTGTTGCTTCTCAGCGTTTGTGGCGATTGTATTATCCCACAATTCGACCTCTTGATGGTCTTGCTCTTGATGACGTGAAGAGTAATTACTACGACCACCTTGATCTCTGCCCATTCCGCGTGGACCAAGGCGACCGCCACGACCACCTCGGCCAACATAACCGCCTCCACGACTGGATCCTCGACCACGATTGCCGCCACGGTATCCGCCATCGCCGCCACCACCACGACCAGATGAGTCTGCAAGATTCCTTTCGTTTTCTCGAGCCTCTCTGCCGCGCCCTGCACAAAGTGAACACACCAAAGTTAGCTTTCTAAAAAAAAAAACGCCTGCAAATAAAAATAGATACTTACAGCCGCGGCTGTCGTTGCCACCTCGTCCGCCACGTGTGCTACTCCTGTTACGAGACTTTTCTCGTTTATCCGTATTAGCGTTGGCATCAGTCCATTCGCCTTCGCCAGTATTCTCACCAGCTGGGTTTGCGGGGCGACTCTTCTTTTTCTTCAACGTCTCAAATGCTCCCTACAATCAAAACCAATATCATAAGTAACAAAGAAAGATTGCAAGAAAAAACAATAATTTACCACTGGAAGGGTTTCTAATAAGAAAACGACAGCTCGCTCCAAATTATTATCGCACTCATACAATGCACAACAGACTTCTTCTTCGGACCTCTGAGTCATTTCGATCAATGTTGCGACCTTCTCAGGCATTTTTGGATCTTCAGCGACACTATTAATCTCTGCGGCCTGGGCGATACGAATCTGGTCTAATGTGGGCTAGATAAACAAACAAAAAACATTAATGATTGAACTTTGGGCTGATAAGGTGTGATCATAGTTAACCTTGAGTACCTTTGGTTGTGATTTTTCTTTATCTGTTTTGCCTACATCACCTTTTTTGTTGGATGTATCGCCGCCACCAGAATTTGATTTCTTCTGATTGCGACCACCGCCGCTAGATCGAGTTTGTGTGCTCATGTCTATGTACACTGTATTTACAAATTAGCTGTAATGGAAATTTAGAAAATAAAAATAAAAACATATTCTATCAAAATAGATGAATCGATTCAGATGGTGGTTGGTGGTAAAACCGCACGCTTCTACAATCCTCTTTGTCTAAAGAATTTCAGAAGGTGACGTAGTAAATTATTTATGGGTATGTAGAGATGTATAGATGTTTTCAACTTTTCTAGAATGGTTTAGTAAGAGATCAGCAATCACATTTTTCTTGACCAACTATGTATTGATCAATTTTACGACAATGCAGAACAATTTAAAACAAGACGTGTTGCCTATGAACCATTTGCATTGGTATAACGTGTCATAATAAAGCTTGGTATAAGTCAAAGTAGCGTTTTCCGCCAAATGCAGTGCAGTCCCCAGGTCTTTATCAAAATATGTACATAAGTACTGCAAATACTGTCAAAGAGGAGGCCTTGCATTTATGAAGTGCTTGGGTAATGCGCTAAAATTAAAACAAATCCTATGTCTTCCATAATACGTATTTAACGTCTTGAAGTTGAAGTTCATTCTCTGTTATCCATCGTACAATACTGCCAAAACCGTGCATGCAAGTTAAGCTATCAATTATGAACATTTTGTTTCGTAAAGACGGGCAACATAAACCCCCAGAACAACGTCTTCACTCCGCAAAAGAGCAATTATTGAAGGTAATGCAAGAATATCTCTAGACGTAATAGGACGGCAACAGAATTCGCATATGTATAATGGAAAGCCAGAACTTTATATATGACAACACGAAAGTGCGTCGCGACGAAACAATCACACGGAAGATAAAAAAAAAAACTATGACGAACACTGCAGGTAGCAAAGTTATCAATATAATTTGAAGAATGTTCGAGTATTCAACGTATGAGCGAACGATTTTTAAAACTACAACCAAGTACCAATACATAACAATAAATAGACGTGAAGGTAACTTTAAGGCAACATTGTAAGTACGCAGTTGAAAGGAAGCAAGAGTAACCGGGATCAATGACCCATATGCTACCAGCCATGTACATGCTTGGGGGTATGGTGTACAAGAGCCATTGAAGACGCACAACATGTGATTTCACAACGAGGAGAAACTTGGTGCGAAATTAAACTTAGAAAACATGAATAACAGCCAACTGCGAAATACAGAAGTAGAATCGAACGGAATTAGGAACACTGTGACATTCATCAAGAAGAAGGACGACGTAATTCAGTCCGTAAGGACGTGAAAGTAAACGAGCAAAGTTATGGAGACGGCAGAGGATGCATTATAGTCATCAAGAAATTGGCAAAGCCCATTAGATGAATCATTTAATGCAACTCTATCAGACTACTGTCGGTTCTTATGGTTTAAAAATTTAGTGGCTATTCGGCAGTTGAATTTGTACTAAACTGCTGTAAGAGTCCTTCGAGACACGACTGGGTAGTTGGGCCCAAATTGTTTAAAGCCTTTGCCGAGAGCCACATATTCCAAATTGACGCATTTAACTTTTGACATTTCGTTGCGTACCCGTGTCTGGAATGACGCGCGAATAGGAACCTTAAAAATTAACATGCTATAGAGTGTAGATTATAGAACGGCAGGGCGATGAATATCATAATATCAGCGGTTTCTTAGAGACGTGTTAGAATCTATTTTATGGGAAGTCACCTGTGAGATACTAAGGGTCATTTGCTGATACGACGCAAAACCATTTCATAATAAATACTTCTACAGAAATACTTAAGTGATTGTTTTTGTAAGGTATAAATTGTCCCCTAAGAGTTTATGATTCCGGACGTTCAAGGATCATCAACCAACCACCAGAGAATGGAATCTTTCCGATAATTGTAGAAACTTATGGAAGAAAGTTATAAAAAACTACCGCAGCAGATAAATTGCAAGAAATCGAACACGATTCTCCCTTGGGAATTTGCTAGGACCATCTCACAAAAGTATTGTCTTTGGAGACAGAGACTATCAGTGTCCGCTTTTGATAACGCTCAACACCACCTCAACACATTAGCCCCCAGGAAGATACAAATCTGTTGCTAAACACTCCAACTCCAAGGGTTTTTCTTGAATAAAACAGACAAACAAAATGACATCACGGTTAACGAGACACGTAGCTCAGCACACCCCCCAAAAGGTTGGCCATTTTTTTGCTTATTCAAATCCCATAAATATTGAGCAAGCAGTGTTGGCGTTGAGCAAAGAAAGGAAAACAAAACAAATAAGTAGGTATTCGATAAGATGTGACATATTATACACCGCTGGTATTGATTTTATGCGTTTTCATTTCAATTAGCATTCCCACTTCCGGGATCGCGTTTCCTCTTCGTCCTGCATTGTGCAAATCAATAAAATCCCCTGCTAGTTATTCAAATGAAATAAATTCTCTGCAGATTAAAATATAGAAATTCCAACCGGTTGCCATTTCGTTAACCCTAAACCAAAAATACCAAGAAAAAAAAAGAAAGAGGTGTGAACCATATCATATCAACACAACACGACACGACAAAGCTGATGAATCAGCGGCGTGTGTAGGTACATTGGTCGACCAATTTGTTACTGCAAATAAATGCAATCGACACAATAACAAATCAACAATGGAAAATGTTGAAAAACAATTGATATGAGGAGAAACGCAAAAGAGATCTCAAATTCCATTTTTCTATTGTTGTGGGTGAAAATCAAAACTTTTTCTTGTTCACAGAAATATTCCCCAAGCACTCCGCTGCGAATTAGCACACCACAAAGCAAACTAGAATTTTTTTTTTTCAACTTTTCACTTTTGTTCTTGCTGAGAAAACATAGAAGTTCTTTGATTTATGTAACATACTTAGCAGTTAATTGGAAATTTTCAATCAAATAAATTGCATACACAAAAATAAATTGATTTAGATGAAAAGAAAAATACTTTTTTTTTATTGGAGAATCGCGTTCGTGCACCTCTACTCCTTTTTTCTGGTTTTTGCTTACTCCCTCTTTCGCGGCTGGTTGCCGTTGATGTGTTCCACTCAAAATCAAATTGCGCTATTTGCGTGAATGTGTGCGACAACGGCGGCCAACACAGACGATTCCTTTTTCGGTCCGTCAAATTGGCAAACCTGTCGTTTGTCGGCATTTTAGAACATCTATTGTTCTCGCTCTGATCACTTGCCTACACAAATGATAGTGAACAGGAGAGCAATGCTGGGCCGAATAGGAACAAAAAAAAATATAACGCACAGAAAAGGAACAAAAATGAAGGCCGGAGATGGAGTCAAAATGGGGGTAATTCTCTGTGCAGAGAACAGAGACGAAGAGCTAAGCTAACACAGTTGAACGAAAATCCATAAACTCAATTTTCTTTTTCATGGTGTCATTATTTTTTCCAAGAATTGCCGAGTTTATGACTTATCGGCGAAATATTCTCACATTTTGGGAGCTTTGTTTTTCGACAGAATTTTCTATTTCTTTCACCCCGGACAAGCTGATTAAATTAATTATGGCCATGTGCCCACGGAGTATACACAGAGACGCCATTGCTTGGAGAATTTAATATGGTTTTCTTTTTCTTTTCTTTTTTTGGGGACAATTAGCGGAACGTAATGGCAACTTTCCACACTAGCGGCTCCGATGATTTTCTTTTTTCAATATTTCACTCAACTATGTTGAATCGATTGTCATAGATTTAGCACTAAATTGTTGTGTAAGATTAAAACTATAATTTACCACAATTGCTTGGATTATAGACGAATTATTTATATGAAAACTAAGTAGATTTATAGAGAGCGAACAAACCGTACCTGCAAATGCGTCGAGAAAACGCACTTCAATATGGAGGTCACGTGACCCCGCGGCTATGTTCGGTGATATTTTCGAAATAATTTTAGTACACAAATGGAATAAATTTTATAGTAGTTTCGACCAGTTTAATATGAAGTCGGAAAGTGTCGAATTTTTGCACTTTTAAATTAAAGTAGCATAAAAGTTGCGTAAATGATTGTTTACACTAAGCGATGTATAATTGAGCAGCTTCGGATAGGTGTTTTATGTAAATCTAATAAATACGGCTGTAAGTTTATCTTACGTAGACCTATAATGGTGGATTTACATTACCACTCTACGCAATTTTGCATGTCCTACAGTCAAGGATAATGATCTGTAAGAGTGAGACCACAAATCTCCATAGAAAAGTCATGGCGGCCTAAATTCAACTCTTAGGCTTGTGGTCTCACTCTTACACATCATTATCCTTGACTGTGGAAAAACGGATCTTTCTCTCTGAAGCCATGCAAAATTGCGTGGTGTGGTAACCTTTCGTTAAATATTTTAAAGATATAAACAAACAATTGTCTATTTACTTCCCATTTTGTTTTATAGGAAAGTCTGAGTTGATCGCTATAAAAATACATATCAGCATACAGAACTCTATTATAATTTGCATCACGTAAATAAATTGGCATTTAACATTTTTGCATGTTAAGGCCGTATGTCAATTGGTCTAATTAATTATCCTAGGCTAATTTTCTGACACTATCGTGGTGGGAATGGAATTTTCCAGTTGTCTCCTGGAGCCAGATAATAAATTATCCTATAGGCTAATTTTTTTACGTTTTCTTCTGCTTCTGTTTTGGTGGAATGTTAAAGAGGAAAAGGTCAATTAATTAATAGCGTGAAAGTCGATAAATCTCAGTCTTAAGATTGGAGTTTTGTGAACTCCTTTTAAACAATTTCATAAGTGTGTCCAAAGGTATAATTATTTAGCACAATTGACACACGGCCGAAGTGTTTATATCCCTTACCACCAATAGCCTATTTAGTATTAAGCATTAAGATAGGTTTGTGTGGCTTTGTACTGTTAGGTTTATTTTTTATTCGCGACACCCTGTTCTATAATCTGCAACTTGTATTGCGCAATAATTAAAAATAAATTAACTTTTAATACCAAGCAATCCGAAAGGCAAAATAATTGGGTTAAAAAACAAATATTTTTATGCCCAATCGAAAACGATGTAGCCATTTTTGGTTTAAAGGTATAAAATATACTACTGTTCTAAAAAAAAAGTTCTTGAACGATCTCCTTTGAATACGTACTAAACCGGTCATTTGGAACAGACCCATTGACCTGAAATTGTCAAATGTCAAAATAATTGACAACCACACGAGTTGAATTGTCAATTTTTTCCTGGATTGCGAATAGTTTTTGAAAAATAATTTGATTTTGATATTAATAAATAAGAAAAATGTCACTTTCGCCGGCAAGTGGAATGGGTCGTTTCTACAAACGGTCCGCCAAAATAATAAGATGCGTACGTTGGGGATGCACCAATAGGCCTTTCTATCACATCGTTGTTATGGAGGTAATGGCTCAAAAACTTACCCTTATCTTAACTATAACACCAACTATTTTTTTATTTTCAGAGAAGAAAAAACCAACATCAACCTGTTATCGAACAAGTCGGCTCCTACGATCCTCTGGTCAATGAGCACAACGAACGCCTTGTGTCATTTAACTTTGAACGAATTCGCCATTGGTTAGGTAATGGTGCTCATTTATCTAAACCAGCCGCTGAACTCTTGGGTATTGCTGGATTTACACCAATTCATCCAAAAACGTACATGCATGCATGGCGAAGCAGACAACGCGCACCAAAAGAAGAGGCTAAAAATGAGCTTGAGGGACAATAGAGAAACAAGAATAAACTAAAAGTAATTTACTAAAATAATTGTCTTTCAATTTTCTTTATTTAAAACTAGAATTTTTTTTTTTTTTTTACAAATTTTTAATCGAAAAAGGCATATTCCAAAAATTTCAATTATCACTGTGTACTAATAATTGATTTACTCAACCCTCCTGGGGGATGATTCAACTAAATTTCCACACAAAACAATATTTAGTTACCTCAGGCAAAATTATAAATAATAAAAAAAAAGTAGACCACCGCAAAATAGAGACCGTGTGTAAGATGGCGAAATGAAAATCCACCAGAGTTAAAAATGAAAGCCACTCGATGAAAGAAAATAATGTCGAAAAAATGCACTCCTACATATACTATTCAGTAATGCATGTAGTTTCTTTTTAGCTTGTTGTGTTTAGTATAAAATGCGTGAACGATGAGTTGGGTTTATTCATTTTTGTAGACACTTCCTATGGATTTCTTAGCCTTGTCCATCATATCGTCCATTAATTTATCAGCAGCTGTAAATAGAAGAATGCGCTAGGTTAGGAAAATGTAAGAGAAGGCATGCGAAATGACTACTGACCTTTGTGATGCTTTAGGAAATATGGGCGGATTACGCGTTGGTAGATTATAACTGAACCATTATTCTCAATCGGCAACATGCACCAAACTAGGAAGACGCACTGGAAGAGAGAAAAAATTATAAATAAAAGATTTCGATTTTGAAAGCAAATATTAAAGTTTGGGTATACATAATTATTATATGTATTTGTGTTACTGGTAATACCAGCAAAGAAGCCCTTAGAGTCAAAGGGAAGGAAATAGACTAACAGACTAGTAACGGTAATATGATTTCATAATCTTTAGATAGGTACGATCTCGGCTTCGAAATAGACTTCAACTACAAACTACCGAACAGAAACTAATGGGATCAGATCAGAATTAATCTCCACGAAAGGCTAAAAAACAGCAAGAGTTGGCTCTGGCATATTTTCCGAAGAGAACTTTTAAAGATATTACACGGCATTGTATGAGGAACAAGGGTATATATTTCATTTGTCATTGTAAGAGTAATAAGATCAAGTAAACACAATCCACGAGTCACAGTTGACTATTGAATCCGGCTCGAAGGACCGCTAAAATTGAGGTTATTTATGAATCAGTCTACATTTCGTAATTTTATTAGAAATGTAAGCTTCTGCAGTTTATGTGGAACTTAAATCTCTATGTGTTGTATCAGCAAGCGGTCCTAATATTCTTACGTATATGGAACATTTAATTTGCATTTATTGCGGGGTGGGTGGGAAAGGCAATTCTTTTTATCATTGCTTTCAATGGCACAAGCAAAATCTTTTCGAGGTATAAAAATCTCACATTCTCTGTATGCCGAAGCAACAGCCATCCTGCGTGCCAAGGCACTTTCAAAAAAATCCAAAACAATAATCTTCTCTGACAGTTTCTTAACGCTAATCTCAACAACGACACACCGGTCATTGTAGCCATAAGAAATAAATTAATAAAAAATAATGGAAAACTCAAACTAGTATGGATCCCAGGATACGTCGCCGGCGGAAAAGGCAACGTTTGACAATTGCTATAGCCGCGGTAAGCGAACCTCTGCTTACTTACTTTATATTCAATAAAAAGGACATCAAGAAATTTATAACAGCCTTTTGTCATGATCAAAATCAACGAGTATGGAGTACATATACCTACCCTAACAAACTGATAAACACTGATGCCAAAGCACCCCTCCACTCAATTTTTTCTCAGCAAGTCTCTGTTCGCGCTTTATTCCTGTGTCAGGTTCTTTTACCTTTTGGTAAAACTTCCGCACATTGTTGCAAATTAGCATCTCTCTATTTCCTCGATCGCGCGCTTCTCATGCTCTTTCTTTTTCTTACGGAGAAGCAGGATTTCTTCCCTCCTTTTTTGTTCGTACAGCTGATGTGCTGCTCTCATCCTTTTCTGCAGCGCCGCTTTGTATGCAAATTGTTTTGCTGCACTCTTCATCAAACAGGGGTTTCGTGGGGGTAGTTTTGTGAAACCAAATTTCTTGACGTCGATGCCAATGGTCTTCAGCACTTGATGCTGCTTGCAGAGGTCTTCTCGAGAGATTTAGGAAGGCGCGATTGCCAAAGTTGCTGACGGTTTGTTTCGAATGTAGCAGTTCACTTTCAATTTCCTCACAGTATTTTCTCGTTGTTGTGGCGTTTGAGATATCCGCATTCGTAACTCGACTGCAACAAGCTAGTTGTCAGAGTCTATGTTGGCCGCTCGGAAAGTTCAGACATCTAGAATACTGAAAGAGTGCCTTACGTCGATCGCAACTATAGTTACATTACGTCTCGCTGCAAAGTCGATTAGACTAAGTCCGTTTGCAGACGTGGTGTCCCGATAGTACTACCATATGTCCTCCTTTCCTATTTTGGCGGTAAATTCCCCTAAGACGATCTTAACGTCATACTTGGGGCATTTCTCATATGTTTTGTCCAGGAGCTTGTAAAAACACTCTTTGGTAGCATCGTCTTTATCTTCCGTGGGGGCGTAAGCGCATATCAGGCTGATATTGGTGAGTTTAGCCTTGATGCGGATAGTCATAAGGCGTTCACTAACGTGCGGAATGCTCAAAACTTCTTGCCTAAGTCTGCCGCTTAGAACAAATCCGCATCCAAATAGACGCTGCTTTTATTCCCTGTCGCAATCACCGTAGTAAATGTCACAGTTTTTCATCCTCCCATCCCACCGTACTTCCTGGATGGCGGTGATATCTGCTATGTAGCAGCTTAGGACCTCCGCTAATTGTCCTAAACACTTCGAACACATCACGGGCATATGCGAACGTCACGGTCGTCAACAGTGCATCCGTCATTATTCGAGGCACTTGCTTGCTTGCAGCTAGCTGTTGTTGCTATTAATTCAAATTTGAACTGAGGATACCTAGGGTTCTAACATTTTTGATATTTACATTTTTTTACGAACGAGTGTGAGGACTATTTTGAAATGTTGTCGCTAGCTTTTTGAAGTAAACCTTTTGCTTTGAATAAAATTTTCTTTACAGAAAATGTAAATGTCCGCGGCATTTATACAATGATAACCTTCCTTTTGCTTAGCTTGTGAGATACTCTTACTAAACGAAGGGGCGGTGAGTAGAAGTTGTTTTATAAATTAAACATTTTGGGTAGGTCCTAGTTTTTCAAAAACCAACAAAAAATGAATGTCTATTTTATCGAAAGGCTAGCAAAGCTGATGAAGTAGTTATCCAATTTTATAGATCACAGTTGGTTTGAAAATTATTCCAACACCATAATTTAATTAGAGCCAAACATGCTCAGAGTCAAACTAGTAGAAGCTACTTTTTTTAAAAATCAAAAAAAAAAAAAAAAATAGTCAAACTCATTACAAACATAAATAACTTACCTTCAACAGCCAATAGAGTGGAATAACAGATGTCAAAATCACGGAGAAATATTCAATAATTGACAAAATGCCATATGTTACCCAATAGGTTAACCATTTGGTGTCATCTATTTTTGTACTTGATTCAATTGCATGAATGGAGATGTAAGCCGGATAAACTACGCCAATAATGTTGCACAACAATTGTGCACCATAGCCGAAGATCAAGTAGAGAGCACAAAGTCCAGCAACGCCTGAAAAGCAAAAGGAAAACATAAAATTATTGGAAAAAAAAAGTAAATTCTCCCTCACCAATTTGAAAAAGCCAGCCATTATCACTGGCCAACAATTCAATCAGTTTTTCTGTTAGTTTTTCAAACATTTTTAATATTTACACAAATAAAATTTATTACTATAGTTAAAGAATGAAAACACTTCTGGTTTGAGCTAATAATTGTTTGAATTACTTTCTTCACACAATTATTCGGTGCCGACGAGAAGGGACATCGCATCGGTCGGCCAGAAGAATTCGCTGCGAGCCTATGCCATTTCTATAAATGTTTCCTAGCTGTTGTCAAAATAATGTATGTAAATATGCATTTCATATAATTGCCGAGCGGACAATGAATTGCCACGATCTCGATGTGCACAGGAAAAAAAAATGTAACCAACCACAGAGAGAGAAACGGGCATAACGTTCTAGTGTATTGTCGTATTTTTAGAAAGGGCAATCATTTATGTCCTCATAAATGGATTTCATATTTATTTCGTATTTTTATTTAGATTGGCAAATTGTTGCAGATAATTGGCGATTAGATTAGGCACACAGTGTGTTTTTGTAGCCTCTGACGATGCATGCTCATTGTGTCGTAAAATGTTTAGCATCGGAACAGAAAACGAATAAGCCAGCAGGTGACTTGATAGAAACGTATTTTTGTTTTTATTGACATTTACAAATCAAAGTCGGTAATAATTGTCAAACATACTGGAAGGGAATTTACACATTGGTAAGTTTCAGTTTCATTTAAAATCCATGTGTTATGTTATATGTACAATGTACTACACCAGGGGCCTATAACACAAGGTTACATATCGACAAGTTTTACAAGTGCCTGTTGAATTTGTCCACACGTGATCATAAGAACACCATTGAACTTGTAACTTTGTGTTACAGAAATGTCTAACAGTTTGTAGGAATTCACATGTTCTACAAGTTCTTGTCGCGTTGTAGGCCCCAGCTCAAAACCGAGTAGAAAAGCAAGAGCACAACACAAGTTGGATGCAGATTTTCCTTGGCTTTCCAAAGAGTGACTTAGAAAGATGGTGGCAATGACGCGCTCTCACTATTAACTCCTACTTTCAGTTGGTGATACCCGTTCCAAGCGGTAGCATACGCTTTTACAAAATTATTAATTGTGTTTTCTCTATAAGAGCTGCTTCTAAATACATATATGGATTCCAGGTCTATAAGGAAATGCAATGAACATCCCTCGGCGTATAATATGGAACTGATCCTCCAACGTGGAAGTTATGCTTCGAAGTTCACGGAAAAAACTAATTTGTATGAAGCCGGAAGGACAACGACTTTCAGATCTACATGTGGATAATTGGTACACATTGGCAAATTCACTCACGCCCAATAGGTGTCTCTAGGATTCTATGGAGAATGATGGTTGTCATTTTGCTTCACTTATTTTTTGCTTGGAACCACGAGCTCTAGTTATGTTGGCGTAATTTTCTCGGTAGGGATTGATTGTATGGGGTCAGTATATTTGCAGCCAAGGCAAGAATACGGATATCCAACACAACTCAACAAAGAAACACTGTGAGAGTGTTTGACGTCGAAAAGCTAAAATGCCAAGAGGCTAACACTGCCAGAACGCCATCATTAATGCTGCGACTGATGTGCTGGGTCTCACACGACTATCGCCACGACCAATGTAGACTAGCAAATGCAGCAAAACCAGAGGCGTATAAGGCTGCACTGCAAAAGAGGAGTAGAGCTGCTGGTGGGCATAGTATTTTTCCAATCGAAAATTAAGATTTCTCTAGTTTTAAATTACTTTTGCCTTTTGTCCGTAGATAATCGGCGATTCACTATAACGGCGACAGAGACCACCAGTCCGCCGAGCTTTTTAAAGCAGCTGCTGGAGATGTGGAGGTAGAGAGCATGCACAAACTCTCTTCCAAGATTTTATCAGACAAATGTATACAGTATACCACGGTATACCTGATGTATGGAATATCGGCATAGTTTTTCACGTTTACAAGGAAGGAGTCCTCTTCACCTCCGCCAAATACAGACGTAGCATCGCGACCAAGATCCCAACTGCCATATGATCTGAACGCTTTGGTAAATAACCTAACTGACTAACTTAGGCAAGAAAATATTACAAGACCATCACAAAATGTACGTTCTTTCACAAGTCACTTCAATTACTTGCCTACGCCGATGGCCTAGACATAATTGGTAGTACTTCCGGTTCAACTGTGGAACTGAAACATGGACACTTTCAAAAGCGGATGAAAACACTCTTGGCAGTAGAGTACGGCTTTGTCTTAGGTGGCGGGAACAAATAGAAAAACATTCAATCAACTTGAAGTGTGCAACTGGTGGCAGTTACCTAGCGCGCTAATTGGAGAGGGTTGTTAGTTCACCCTGAACTGTACAGCCACCTAAGTAACTATTTGAGTTTTCCTCGCTGCATGATTATAACTTATTGAGCTTGGAAGAACACATTAACAGTCTCCCTACCAAGTGCAGAAGTATATTAACAAGCGCTTGCGTTAAATACATAGCCGGTGGAACCAAACTTCAGTGTTTAAACACAGAAAAAAAAAAAAAACAGAAGGAATATGTACACGTACAGTAAGAAAAAGACATACATATGTGCATATCTACACATAAACTGTCCAATTGTTCATATGAACGCACGATAAATGAATATGTAGGGGATGATCACATCATCCACTCCTATAAATACGCAAAGTGGATGGTAGTCCAAATTAACGTTTACTCATTCGGGGTCAAATGTGTTGCGATTTACCTGACGACTTAACTTATTAATTTGATGAAATTGAATGGGAGATAGCATGACGTGGTCAAATTACATACGAGTACGATGATTTTGTGAATACGTATCTGCCTTTGAAGTAAAAATTTCGACAAACTTACAGAGCATTAGAGTATCCATTGAATACCTCACATAGACCAATTTTATAAAAAAAAAAGCCCAAAGGCAATTAACTTTCGAGCAAACTGGTTTTTTACAAGAGGATAACCTATAGAGAACAATAAACTTTTTACAAGCCTAGGTAGTCACTTGATTGTGTGGTGTCATTAATTTTTTGCAATTCCTAACGTGACATTCCATTGTGTTATTACAAGCTTTGTTTCGCGATATATAATATTTGCCTAACCGCCACGACAGCGATAATTGAGTGTGTTTGATAAATAAAGGCGTTATCGCATCATGGCAACAAAAAAATATATTTAAAAAAAATAAACACCTCCGTGAAAACCAGAAAATTATAATTTTCAAAGGGCTTATTTACGAATACATTATGTACAAGTAATTCCTCAAAACACTTGTATTACATTTATTTTAATAATAAATCCCCAGCAAAACCCAGCATGCGTGACAAGTTATACAGAACGTCTACTTTGTGATGCTTCATTTCACTGCTATTGCGGCCTTGATCTTGAGCTTTTCCCCCTTCAATTGTCTACGTAGATGGAAATATGTACCTTTCAAAACTTTGATTATCAGCTCAATGCCGGCCTCATCGGACTTTGGATCAACGGCGCGCGATGGTGGCGTCATAGGTAGTTACAAATTCGAACAAATCAAATAAATATAAACTTCAACGCGGTTAATTTATTATCAACTCCATACAACAACCCAACCATGTACGTGTCACTTCTATCAACTACGATTGACCTCTCTAATGTATTCCAAAGGCACAGTGAAAATGCGATAGCTATGAATTCGAACATTCTCCAAATGTATCCACTGTGTGGGAAATATGTAATGATAAAAATTCAAGATAAAGAAATTATCTATTCAATTGAAATTTACAAACTTTTGTCAAAATAGGTAAAATGTCGATAAAAAAAGGCCAAAAGAGGCGGCAAGAAACATGGGATAACTTAGCATGACATTACGATTACCAACATTTTTTTTTAAGTTTGTGGGGAGGTAGGAGCATGACTAGACGACACAAATGAGAGCTAGATTACTCACCAAAGAATAAATATAATCGAGGTACGTTTGATTTTGATTCCAAAAATTCAAAAGCCTGTGTCCAGGGTTTAGTGTTGTCTCGCAGAGATTTATCAATGGATTCCTTTAGTTTTTCAACTTGTGCTTGAGCCGCTGCCATTGTGAATTTGGGGTTGCTTCTGAAAAATTTAATAATGAAATTGGAAGAACGCAGGGCTGATTTGGAAAATTACCTATTTTTGGGGATGTCTACTAGTTGACAGCAAGAGTAAAAAAAAAATTAATCGAAAGTAGACAGCGAAGCGACAGACCAATTTTCGAAATCGAAGTTGAGCTGTCATATTAGTGTGACGTGAAGTTGGAAGTGTTTCGAATTTGTGTTGCCAATAGGGGTTACTAAATTTATGTAAAAGTTTCCTTTTTTATAGTGGAAAGACGTCTTATTATGCCCAAAACACACGTGCAGAATTCACTGCGCAGCAGGATTAGAATACACATGTTCTTATGTGGTGAAACAAATGTAAATTCTGCAGCCACCGCAGCACTGCAACATGTTTCTATTTCTAAATCCACTGCATAGCAATGCAGTGAATTAAATTAAGTAGACTTGGCAGCATCGAATTTTTAAATTCAGCTACTGATGCATACGAGCAAAAGAGAGACGGGAATTATTTGTCGTCCTTGTTTCACTCACGTATTTTTCCCCTCATTGACAGGAACCGCTGCAAATTGAATTCTGCACATGTGTTTCATCTGCAGTACTGCATGCAGTGAAGCATTCAGAATTTCTGCACATGTGTCTTGGGCATTAGACCGTGTGTCCGAGGATAATTATACATATAGCCCAATTTGACACACGGCCATAGTCTATTTCAAGATTTTTTTACCTAAGCGTTTACAAGGTAAACGAAAATTAATCCTAATCTCGGAGATAATTTTGGGTGGAAACGTAGCATTAGCAAAGTTGAGCAGAAATGTTCGGCTATTTATACTTCGCTTGAAAAACCTCTGGCTATTATAACACAAGAACTGTTTTTATGCAAAAAGAAAAGATCAGGTTTTCTTTATCTAATACTAATAAAGGTGTAAAAATGAGATCGCAAACTGTCACCTTAAACTGTCATGAACGAACATTGATTTCTGCAATGAACTGAAAACTTTTCCAGGTACTTACGGATTTATAGCATGTTTTATGAAGATACAATTGAAATAAATGCCAACTGGTGAAATAATGTCCAAATTTTCACCCATTTGAGTGTCTAATGACCTAAATGCCACACATATAAACTGTTGTTGAAATATTCCGGTCTTTTTCGATATTTTGTGATTGAATTTCCGATCTTTTGTGAAATTGGTTAAAAATCTTCACAGTCCGAATAGACGACAGAAACTTCTTACTTTTCCATTTTAAGTGTAATTTTAAAATGTGTACCAGTAATAATACACAAGAAACAAATTTTTTCAAGAGTTTTTTTTTATTTTTTTTCATAACTATTGCATTTGCGGGGTTTCCAAAGTAGTAATCGTTGTCATCTCCTCCTTGTTATTGACACTTAACTGATTCAGGTCAATTGATTTTGTAGGCTTATCTATTTTATCCATACCTCTTCTTATGATAGAATGTAAAAGATTTGTCAATGGTAATTCAAAAAACAGGTACAAGAAAATCGCAGCAAAGAAAGACACCACAAAACTTGCCAAAATATACATGGTCTTAAAATAAAAAAATAAATTAAATTTCTGCTATGGCTGGATAAAAGTTTCCGCAAAGTTCCCTACCATAATTAGAACATTTAGGTGTTCGGGTTGACGAATACATCCAGTCAGGCATCGAATGACGATAGTATGGATCAAATAAACTTGAAACGATAGCCGGCCTAAAGGCACAAATATCTTCAGCGATGAAAACTTATAGATAATAACTATAAAAAAATAAAAATAATTTTTAATTCTAAAGTGACAAGTTATCCTAAAATACACTTGAACTCACATCCCACTTTGAAGGCCATTAACAAAATGACAGTGGCACACATTAGTGCCCATATATTTCGATACAATCCCGAATAGATGCCTATCCAAATTGAGGGTTTTACAAACTCAAATCGATAAAATATTCCTCCAGAGAGTAAAAGCAGAAATGGCAGCGGAATTGATAGAAACAAAATTACATTTAGTTTCGTCTTCTTTCCCTTTAGATTTAGGCCTTCATTCTTGTACTTCAAATAGATAAAAGCAGCAATTGTACCGAAAACAAATCCTCCAAAATTTGTATAAAATGGGGTGTATCCCTTGTATATAGTTTCACCGTCTCTCCAGAAATTATAGCGATAGGATCTATAAAGTGAAATATTTTATTAGTGTAATTAAACCAAAAAGATTTGAAGATTGTGGGCACTTACTCGGGAGTTTCCTGATGGACTGCATCAAGCTCGAAGAAATATGTTACCAAGCCTGTAGATAGAAATGATATGACAACTCCTGTTCCGAGAATGTAGTTTCTTGTTTGAGGGAATCTACAAAAAATGTGAAGTAAAAAAATCGCTAGTTGAACAAATGGATTCTGCTTCTATAAATCATATACCTTTGGGTATAGAATAGAATTAGATTCCTTCACTTGGGACATATATAATATAATATACATAAGGAATTTGTATGGCCGAGCATATTGGCGGCGAAAGGCTACAATTAGAGGCTAAAAAAATCACTTGGCTTCTGTGTTTTATGCCCAAAACACACGTGCAGAATTCACTGCGCAGCAGGATTAGAATACACATGTTCTTATGTGGTGAAACAAATGTAAATTCTGCAGCCACCGCAGCACTGCAACATGTCTCTATTTCTAAATCCACTGCATAGCACGCAGTGAATTAAATTAAGTAGACTTGGCAGCATCGAATTTTTAAATTCAGCTACTGATGCATACGAGGAAAAGAGAGACGGGAATTATTTGTCGTCTTTGTTTCACTCACATATTTTTCCCCTCATTGACAGCAACCGCTGCAAATTGAATTCTGCACATGTGTTTCATCTGCAGTACTGCATGCAGTGAAGCATTCAGAATTTCTGCACATGTGTTTTGGGCATTAAAGTTATAGTTGGTGAAAATAAAAGCCCGGAACTCAAAAGGCCGGAATTGTATTAATAAACCTTGTTTACTGATTTTCCCCTCGAGTGGAATTTACACCAACAAATATTTATTGTAAAATATTTTCCTTTTTATTTTAAAAACAGGAATATTGAGAAAAGTGGTGACATGTGGTCATAGAACCATTCATAAGTCCTTAAACCTTAAAGAACTTACGTTGGCAGCCTTTCTAGATATAGAAGGTGCTTTCAATAACCTGGAAATAACGGGAAAAGCAATACGGAGAAAATAAATAAATGTCTTTTACGCCTACATAAAGGCTTCCGGGAAGATGTGGGGGCGTATAACCGAACATAGTGCACTGGATGCACACACCGATTGTAACACCAATTCTGGCCTATACGGCACGGTTGTTTGGTGGGAGGCTATATTAACACTAAATCCTACATCAAGAATCTGAATAAGGTACGCAGTTAATTGCTTGCATGTGTATAACGGGTTCACAAATGTATCTACATCACAACTAGGTCTAGAAATGTTACTGAACCTATACAACCCATCGAGCTATACACTAAGAACGTGGCTGCCAAAGGTGCAACATTTCGAAGCCTGAATCGTTCGGCCACTCTGGAATACTTATCATCTTTGATCAGTGCGGTAGCGGACTTATGCCATTCAAGGACTACAAGAAACCAAGGCATGACTTTGACAAGCAAGTTAAAGTCTGTATACCGGACAGGTAAGACTGGGTTCATTCATAAAAGATATACTCATCTTCACAGATGGCTCAAAGACGGATAATGGAACGAGAGCAGGTCATACCGACTGGCAAATAAGTGCAGCGATTTTAGGCAGAGATCTACGCGGTAAAGAAAGCGGCTCAGACTGTCTTAGCGAGGGAACTACCAGCAATGGAAATTACCTACTGCGTGTAAAGCGCGAATCAGCACTTAAAGCGATTAACTCCAATCTGGTAAACTCGATATCCGTAAGTCAGTGCTTCTCGGCATTGAGAGCAATAAACCATGCTGCGCTGGGTTCCTGGACATGTTGGTGTGGAAGGGAACGAGGCAGCAGATAAACTGGACAGATGTAGCTCTGAAATGGACATACTACTAGCTGACGGAGAAGAACTACCATCATTCAACGCAGCTATAAGAAAGTCATTGATAATATGATATTAAACTTGGCTAAAAAAGAATGTAACAGCACTTCCTGCTGTAGCATAACTCGCAGCTTGTTGCCCCCAATTGACACTAAAAAGTCAAAAATCCTAGCATCTTTTGATAGAAACCAAATCCGATTGCTCTTTACAAATGAATTCTGCAGAGTTGCAGGGATGAAGAGGAAACATAACGCCGTTACTGCTTTTGTTCGGAGCACGGTTCTTTGACGGCTTGGAAGATCTAGCAACGATACCTCTATCTTAAACTACAAAAGGGTAATCACAATGGACCTCACTGGATTCTGTGGGAAAATTGCATATAATGCAAACTGTCCCTCTAACCTAACCTAACCTATGAATATAATAAATTAGAAAAAAACCGAGTTGGTAATTCTGATTTTTACGTCGTTTTACTTTGAAATACTGTAATCCAGTTTCCGGTGTCTATCGAACATACCTAGAGCATATTTAATTTCAAGCGTTTTACCTGGCAATGAAAATAAGTACAGCTGCAAATATAATATATAACTGGAAGTCTGTCGCAAGATACCAGGTTTGATGAAGACACTAGGTGAAAAAAAAAAACACACAAGAATATACAATCAACATTTCAAACTGATCTGAGATAATCACCGTTATAGTACTTACACTTTTCTTTAATGTAAAGTTATTGATGAACAACAAATTACCCCACCACGTGTCTCTGCACAGGACATTTTCCGAATCAACGAGATGCCTCCAAAAGGGACCATCTTGCAAACGTGGTAGTATCGAAGCATTCAACAGTATTGTGAAGGCTAATGATGGTGCTAACCTAAAAAAAAAAACATTAAACAGACATACCTAATAAAGTAGATCTACATATTAGTATGGTTTCAAACTAACCTCAAATATCGATACAAAATTAGCATACCCCATTCGGCAATACCAGGCTTTCTCATTGCCATCGTCCGTTGGAAACCAATACACAAAAAGAAACTGCTCATTACCAAAAACACTTGAATGACAACGCTGCCGTTGATAATAATATTCGCCCCCAACTTATAGAAGGTTTCTTCTATAAAATACGGGTTCGTTATGGGTATCCCTTTAAGAAACAGCAGTACGTGGGCAAACACTACCAATAGAGCTCCAAAAAATCTATAGCACTCGAGAAATCTCAAGTCTCGGGCTATTTCACTACTTGACGGTAGAATCAGACGATAATAGTTGCGGAATATCGAAAAGCATGTAAGTATATTATCGTCTGAAAGTTAGAAAATAATACAAACAGTAGTGCAGATAATTTATGAAGTTTCGATTGTATAAACCTACGAAATGTATGCACCTTTTGTTGGTAAAACTCATTTCCTCGCATATCTACAGGCTGTTTGTTCTTCAACATTCGATCGTAGTTTGACGAGAGTACAACCAGAAATAATATCGTTCCAACAAGAACAACAAATATGATCTCCAAGTAATCTAAATAAAATTTAAAATTTTTAATATTCCATAATGACTAAGTTAGTGTTTGGTACTGACCAACATTTAATGGCTCTTTATTGGAAACACAATATTCAATAAAAGATCGCACTCGTAAATTGTATTGCTTCTCAAATTTATAGTTTAGGCAAGTGTTTATGACTTTGTTATGTCGAATCCTTGTGTCAGACTCTTGCTGATTAATGTCAGTGTAGAACTCTATCAACTGATAAGAGATTTCTTCATAATGTAAACACAACCAAACTGGCAGAAAATTATTACCTCTGTGTTTTTAATATTTCCCGCGTACAGTTGATCCTTCCGAAATGGGCTAAATGGATGCACCAGTTCCTTGCAAGGATTCAGACAAACTCCAAAATAAAGATAGTCATGGCGAAAATGGCGTTTGAAAACAGCTGAAAAATTCTAAGCCAATAAAATTGTTAATGTGTACCTAGTAATATGCGCTCAAATAAGGTCCATTCACGTACTCTAAGACCTAAAATGTGTGATTACATTAAAATTGGGTATCCCCATCATAAACATAATGACCAATTAATGGCTTTTGACCAAACTAAAGAAAATTATTGATCATTTTCGACACTAGCTTAAGTGCACTTGATCCTATCCCACCCATGCAAACAACTGGGCGAATACGTTCTCTTATGTATCACGAAAGCCGTTACAATTCTTTTTTTGAAAACATAAAGCGACATAAATTATAGTGTTTTAATAAGGCGTATTTTTTTGGGAAGTGAGTATAACAAAACCAAAAGTAAGTATAACAATTTTGCATGTAAAACCAAAAGTGAGTATAACATAACCAAAAGTGAGTATAACAGTTTTGCATGTAAAAGTAAAAGTGAGCTAGCTATAGATTCCCAAAAAAATATGCCTATAATGGTTTTAATGTTTTTACTTTTTCAACCATCGTCACCATGAATCATGAGAAGTGCTTACGCAATTTCGCTCTAATGTGATACCAGCTTAAACTGTGATCTTGAAATTGTGCAATAAGATGACAACAAGTAGGTAATAAAAAATTTGAAAATAAGTATGTTAAGGTTTATTTTATTATTTATTTCATTTATTTATTTGTGAGTGCTTAAAAACAGTTAAGATACAATATCTTATAAGTTTGTCTTAAGCTAATTTTACGAAAGAGAGCTGAGATTGCTTGGATGATATTGGCCTTAAGTGCTCGAATCGTTTCCGGATTATTGGCATAATACGGTCCTTTACGGTTCCCCACAAAAAAAAAGTCTAAAGGGATCAAATCAAAGCTCCGACGCGGCCAATTGACGTCTGATAACATGATTTGGGAATATGGTACCCAAAAAATCGATTGTGGCATGGGCTGTGTGGCATGGCGCACCATCGTGCATGAACCAGAGGACGTCCAAATCCATGTCTTCAAGCGTAAAGCGACTCATTTCGTTCCGCGGAGGTATGATACTGACTTTCTGTCAAGATTTCGAGCGGGAAACATCTGTCAGTGTCAAAATAACTTATGATTTAAAAAGAAACCACTAGATGGTCCACCCTTTATCTATTTATTTACTGAAAAATTATCCTTCAATAGTTTCTTAATTCTTGTTGTATTCTGTTTTTCATTAATGTAACGCGGTAGAGAATTCAACAGACAGACGTCCAGCATTGACAAATTAATCCACTTAATGGATAAGCGGGCCATTAAAAAATGAATGAATGAATTTCGATTAGCAACCTGTTTAGTGGGTGGATTGTTGTTACTGCAGAAACTATTCCACGAAATGTGACATCTTACCAATCACCAATCTCTATTTTTCATAACAATTTTTACAACTATTCTCTAATACACCAAAAATGTCTAGACTTACTGCAATTTGATTCCAAAGCACTGAAGTGTCATTTGGTACAATCTCTCCTATTATCAAACAGTAGGATTCCGGCTTTGGACTTTCCAAACATTCATCATAGTCGTCTAAGTCGTACAATGGTGGCATCTGTCTATAAGCCGACACTGTGCAGATAAACTTTTCTTTTTAATTTCTTTTTTTTCTTTGCTTAAATAGAGCTTCAATGGATGACTTACTATTAAATCGACACAGTGTGCCCAGGGGACACAGGATTAACAAAACCACAGTAACTAATTTCATTTTAACTCCTAAATATGAATTTTTTTGGCAACACGTCTAACTTGAACAAGCACTTTGAATAACATCTAACTATTTTGGTCAGTACCTAACATATAATACTGTGTCCTTCAATTATTGTCACGCAGTGCAGTTATTATAGCTTGTCAATAGAGAAAAGACCGATATTAAGTAACTCAGAGACGATTTTTAAAATTACAAAATGACTACAATTGCTGTAAGCAAGGCGATCTACCGCGTTTAACATAAATTGACAACTGAAACTGAAAATTTATTTGAATTTCTAACTTTAGACTTCACTTGAATTAAGCTTCGATGCGGTCTTTAATGTCCGCCCTTGACAATGTGCAATTATAGAGTTTCATGTCAAATAAGTTTTCAATGCACTAAAGATGTTCACAACTTGCACGCAGTTCAGGTGTCTGTAGATCACGTGTTCTTTGATCTCACGGATGAATGATTTCAATTTGTTAATTACACGCATATGGGTCATAGGAGGGCATTTAATATGAGGCTTAAGTTATTTTAGATGAATTGTGCCCATAAAAGAGAGTGGTTTGCCTTATATGACAGGTAGGTACAGTTAAGAGATTGATATGATCGTCACGAAAGGCACAATACATATTTTAGGGCTTTAGCGGAGTAACTGGTCCTCTCAATTTAGGTATTTTTTATTTATTTTTAAATACTTCTCTCGGGAAAGGCGAACGCTTCAACAGCGTTAATTCTGCACTTAAATTGCTGCAAATTGTATACTTCTGGAAATATATCCCCAGGAAGTGAGTTCCAAAGTTTGCTTGTCCTGTAACAGAAGGAGTTTTGGAAAGTTGATGTCCTCGCGGTTGTCAAGTGTACTGTATGGTCATGAGCATTAACAGCCTGTCTTGTGGGGCGCCCAAAAATTGAATTTCGATGGATAATGTCTTTGAGTTCCTCGGAACATCTACCATGGAAGTACCTATAGAACAAGCATAGGTCAGCGACTTGTCTTCTGTGCACCAACGGTTGTAGATTCGATGTGAGTGTAGGGTCTCCAATAAGTCGAACTGCTCGTCTCTGTATGCTGTCAAGTAGGTTAAGTGAATGTTTCGGGGCCGAGCTCCATATATGGGAACAATATTCCAGGCCTGGTCTAACCTGAGCTTTGTAGAGAAGGAGGAGTGCTTGGGGCTAAAGTACCTCTTTGCTCTAAATAGGTATACCTCAACTTAGCGGACGCCGATCTTGGGAAATAGGATATGTGGTCCTGCCATGTGATTCCTGAAATGACTGTGACTCCTAGAAGGTGCATTGAGTCCTTGGGATGGATTGGATGGTCATCCATTTGGATCTGAGGAACTGTTGATGCATTTTTCCTAGAAAATATTGTGAGCTGTGTCTTGTTTGCATTAAATACAACCAAGTTGTCTTTTCCCCACTTCAAGATTTTGTCCAGATCATCATTTAGAGAACTAATTTCTTCACATCTCTGATGACTGTGTGATGTAGTCGCATTCACAGGCCCACTGTTCGAGATGGAGGATATAAGAGTGCTGTCATCTGCAAAGCTGTAGATATTATTATTTGTCTATCCAAGCAAATCGTTGATGTGGATAAGAAATAGAGTTGGATAAAGAATAGATCCTTGGGGCACTCCTGCATTTATATAGGACTTGGATCGATCTTCCCAGAAGAACATTTTGCATCCATCCGCAGAGTTGTTGTGGCAATCCATAAGACGCTAACTTGCCTAATAGGGCTCTATGCCACGCTCGGTCAAATACCTTTGATATGTCCAAGGCTACGGGTCTGGATTCGCCGTGTTGTTCAATTGCTTGCGTCCATAAGTGCGATACGTAGCTTAACAGGTCTCCAGTTGAACGACGGCTCCGAAATCCGTATTGCCTCTCTTATTAATCGGTGGCCTTCTAGATATTTGATTATTACGACATTTATTGCCTTTTCATTACTTTTGAGAGCATTGAAAGTAACGCTATTGGACGATAGTTTTGTGGCAGACATTTCCTCCCTTTCTTTCGAATAGGTTGAATGCGAGCTGTTTTCTAGCAAGAAGAAAACGTCTTCTGGGAGTACGAGATGCTAAACAGCTTACGTAGTACAGGTGCAAGTTCTGGTGCACAACTCTTGAGTACTATAGCCGGGATTCCGTCGGGTCCAGTACCAGTTGCCTTATTGCAATCTAGTTCTTTAAGGATGCGTTGAATTATTCGAGGCCGGAATTTCACTTCTGCCACCGATGATTGCACCCTCGGGATATTTGGTGGCTCTAGTTGTACAGAATCTAGGCTGGAATTCTCAGAAAACATGCTAGCGAAAAGATCAGCCTTTTCTTTAGGTGTTGTTGATAGCGTGCCGTCTCCTTTTACTAGATGTGGAAAAGAAGAGCAACTAAAGTTATTACTGATTACCTTTGCCATGGACCAGAATGCGCGAGTTAAGTATCCATAGCAAAACATATTGAGAAAAAAGATAACATTATTTGTATTCAATGATATCTTTAGCCTCTAGTACAGTCTTGCACACAACGCTACAATGATAACATATGTACAAGAGATAATATCGTTTGTATACAATGTTGGAATATTATCTCTTCTTCATTATCAAGCAAGACGATTGTACGCTTGGGTCTCCTTGTAGATAGATAAGAAAAATATATAAATACGACTGTATGATGAATTTATCGATAGTCTTATTGTAACTACATAGTAGCCTTAAGCTCCTTTTAGAATTAGTAAAAAGTATTTCAATAATAAAGGACATAGTTCCAAATAAATATTGTTTAATTTTAAAAGTAAGAAACAAGTGTTTTAATTGGCGATCCTGCCAGGAGGTTAAATATACTTTTTAACTTCAATCGAGCGGACCTCGGGAACAAGTAGTGAAATCTAGTATAAACAGAACACTCGCGTTACCGGTTACAAGAATTACCTAGCATAGCAGGTACAAATATAGCTTCTTCATACGAAGCAGCTAAGCAATTCAGTGAAAGTGTATATGTGGAGAAAAAAAACACACAAATTCGACAACAACGCAGAGACGATGTCAGCAGTACATATGCAGAAGCAGATGAAACGGAATGTATGGTAAATAATAACATAAGAATAGATCATTTAAACTAGTAGACGGGTTGCCCTGCTTAAATTTAACTAGTACTATTCATAAGAAAATTTACAAAATTCTTATTGATACTGGTGCAACCCATAATTACATTAATAGAAAATGCGATTCTAGCGAAAAAATTAAAATTAAACCTATAAAAATAAAAACAATGCATGGTTATTCTATGGTAGATACAAAGAAAGTAGTTAGGATATTAAAGAAAAATATAACATTTTTTGAATTAGAGGATATTCAGTCTTTTGATATGATATTAGGATATGAAGGACTTAAAGTTCTAAACGCGGAAATAAATTTCAGTAATATGACTCTAACTACCATAAGCAGTGTCGAATCTATTCAGAAAATTAATTACATAATTGGGGAAAATAATATTTATAAAGCAGACATAGATAGACTGATGAAGATTAATAACAGCATAGGACCGTTACCCTTTACAGATACTATAGAAGCAAGCATTAGGACGACCAATGATAATCCGGTTTATGTTAAACAATATCCATATCCCATAGCAGATAACGAATTCGTAAACAAAGAAATACAGAAACTCTTACATGACGATATAATAGAAAAAAGCCATAGTCCTTATAACAGTCCCATATGGACAGTACCTAAAAAAGGTTTGGACGAAAAAGGAAAACCAAAACGGCGCATGGTTGTTGATTTCCAAAAACTTAACGCTCACACTGTAACAGACAGATACCCCATTCCGGATGTCAACATGACAATTCAAAATTTAGGTAAAGCCAAGTACTTTACAACGTTAGATTTGGAGTCAGGTTTCCACCAAATTAAAATCAAAACAGATGATAAAGAAAAAACAGCTTTTGCTATAAATGGCGCAAAATATCAATTTAAACGAATGCCTTTCGGGCTCAAAAATGCACCAAGCATATTTCAGAGATGCGTGGACGACATTTTGAGAGACTTTGTAGGTAAATTCGTACACGTTTACATTGATGACGTATTGATATATTCTTCATCTGAGGAAGAACATATACAGCACATAAGTCAAGTATTCGACGTACTCAATAAAGCCACATTAAAAATATCTGATGAGAAAAGTAAGTTTTTTCAAGAAGAAGTAGAATACTTAGGTCACATAATCAGACATGGTAGAATCACTACGAACCCTGAGAAAATAGCAGCTATAGAAAATTTTCCAGTCCCACAAACGGTAAAGGATTTGAGAGGATTTTTAGGTCTTACAGGTTACTATCGTAAGTTTATAAAGGGATACGCAAGCATAGCCAAGCCCCTGACATTATATTTACGAGGAGATAACGGTAAAGTAAACAAAAAACAAAGTAAAAATATTAAGTTAAATCTGAATGATTCAGCATTAGAAGCGATTAGAATTTTAAAAAATTATTTGAAAGAACAAGTCGAACTTTTTCAACCGGATTATAGTAAACCATTCGAGCTTACTACTGATGCATCCAACATAGCTATTGGAGCCGTACTAAGTCAGAATAAGCAACCTATACACTTCTTGTCAAGAACACTGAGTAAGACAGAAGAGAACTATAGCACAAACGAGAAAGAGCTATTAGCGATCATATGGTCCTTACAAAAACTCAGAAACTACATATATGGTATAGCAGACTTAACCATATATACCGATCACCAGAGCCTTATATATTCTGTATCAGAAAAAATCCCAACACAAAGCTGAAACGTTGGAAGGGAATCATTGAAGACTTTGGAGCAAAATTAGTTTATAAACCAGGAAACCTAAATCTTGTAGCTGACGCATTATCACGTCAACGCATAAATACGTCTACCATAGAAACAGCACATTCAGCTGAAAGTTCTTCTAATGATATAATAAAAACTGTGAATCAGCCTTTTAATGCATACACTGCACAGTTCGAACTTATTGAAGATATAACAAATAATATCGAAACACAAATCTATTTTGGTAACAAAATAAGACTCATAATAAAGTTTAAGGACAAAGACTCTTTACTAAGGCAGATGAAAGAAGTTATACAACCCCAAAAGATTGTAGCTTTGCATACGAAATTTGAAAACATATACAAATATGGTGAAAACATAAAAAAAGAATTCCCACTAGTAAGATTTATATTCACACCAAGAAAACTTCAAGACGTGACAAATTTGGAGGAACAACTAAAACTTGTAAGGGTAACTCATGAAAGAGCACACCGAGGGTTACGTAACAATATACAAGAAATCTCAGAGAAATATTACTGGCCCGATCTAAATAAACAAGCAAAGAGTTTCAACAAAAAATGCATAGCATGTCTATTTGGAAAATATGAAAGAAAACCTATCAGAGAACCTCTGAATAATTCAGAAATACCAACACATGTGGGAACACACATTCATATGGACATATACTTCAACGACAAGTATACTTTCCTTGTAACAGTAGATAAGTATTCTAAATATACAATCCTTCGGGAAATCGAAACTCGAAACAGACTGTACGACGTTATGGAAGAGGTCTTATCTAATTATTTCCCAAAATGTGAACGACTCATGACAGATAACGAGAAGGGATTCAAAACAGAAATGGTGAACCAAATGTGTTTGAAATACAACATAACTAAAGTAGAAACTCCAGTATACAGATCGACAGCTAACGGTCAGGTAGAACGTGTAAACGGTACAATAACTGAACTGTCTAGAATATTCACAATTCAGAATAAAACAAGACTTATCGAAGAAATATTTAGAACAGTGCGTGAATTAAATAATTCTATACACTCAGTTACCGGTTTGAAACCTAGAGACATTTTCTTTAATCAAAATAAATATAGAAATAGTGAAATTATAATAAATAAACTAAACTCAGCATCCAAAAAAGTGATCGAACGTCTAAATAAAGGAACTCGACACAGAGAGTATAAAAAAGGAGATAAGATAATGGTAAGAATCACAGGTCTTAGAAAGAAATCTAACGCTAGATACATAACAAGAATAGTAGAAGAAGATAAAGGAGACACGGTAATCTCTAAAGAAGGAATAAAAATTCACAAGGATAACATAAAGAATTATCATTTTTCAGATGACGAAAATATTAATATTCCTAACATTACTAGGAATTGTACAGAGTCAAGAAGGGCAAGGAAACGTTCAAATAACTGAGTTACTAAACAAGAAGTTTATACTTACGCAAACAGATGACGTGTATTTATTCAAAGAACAAACTTATTTGTTACATGCCACCAACCTGACTTCGATATTTCAACCTTACGTAAATATCGTAACTAGTAAATATCAACCTACACAGGAAGAAAAAATTTGGTTAAGTAAAATTAAGAATTTAGCAGACCAATTACAAGAACATACTAGGCATACTAGATCAATTAACTTTTTAGGAACAGCTTTCAAATATGTGTTTGGTAATCCTGACCATTATGACTTAGTTAACATAGAAACGAGTATAAATAATCTCATAGAAAACAATAATAAACAAAAAACTATAAATTCTAGATTTGAACAAATTTTGCAACAATTCGAAGGTCAGAGCCTTAAAGAACATTTAGTAATAGAACAAGTGTACGAACAATTATTATTATTGACCAGAACAATTAATGCAGCAAAAAATAATGAATATTTATCAGAAAGCCTAGACTTAGATGACATTAAAAATATTATTCAACATGAAATAATTCAAGTACCCATAATAAATATACTTGAGTACTCTAAAATATTTTTAGCTAGAACTGATGAATTCTTCATCACAATATATAAATATCCAGTTCTAATTAAATCATGTAAATTGTATAAAGTAACACCTTTAAATTCAAAACATGGAAAAATCATTACAGATAAAACAATTGCCTTATGTAACCAAACTTATTTAAGAACAAGAAATTGTCAAAATCATCTAAGTAAAAACATTTGTGAAATTAACTTTGAAGAAGAAAATTGTCTTATTCCACTTTTAAAGAATATAACTTCAAAATGCAACATTAAACAAGAATACGATTACGACTTAGAAATTGAATCCGGTGTTATGTTATTAAGCGGTAAGCATAAGTTAAATAATCAAACAATTAATGGTATAAACTTAGTTACTTATGAAAATACTATAAATCTAGACGATAAAATATACAAAAACATGCATAAGCAAATTAAAGAAGTTATATTAAGAAATCATAATTCAGAGTCTTACATCGACCAAATAATTAAAGAAGATACAATGTACAAATTCGATAACATAGATACTTTAAAAAAACTAATTATTCCTTTTGAAGAAAAACCGATATTATCAACTATATACACAATTGTAACACTGATTGTTATTCTAGCATTTACGTACGTAATGATAAAAACTATACAATGTATAACAGATCGTCAAAAACAAAAAAAGATTGACGCATATAACAAAACTTATGAAAGAGAAATGTTAAAAATAGCGTCGAAAAATCGGGACGATTTCGTTTAACAAGGGGGGGAGTTAAGTATCCATAGCAAAACATATTGAGAAAAAAGATAACATTATTTGTATTCAATGATATCTTTAGCCTCTAGTACAGTCTTGCACACAACGCTACAATGATAACATATGTACAAGAGATAATATCGTTTGTATACAATGTTGGAATATTATCTCTTCTTCATTATCAAGCAAGACGATTGTACGCTTGGGTCTCCTTGTAGATAGATAAGAAAAATATATAAATACGACTGTATGATGAATTTATCGATAGTCTTATTGTAACTACATAGTAGCCTTAAGCTCCTTTTAGAATTAGTAAAAAGTATTTCAATAATAAAGGACATAGTTCCAAATAAATATTGTTTAATTTTAAAAGTAAGAAACAAGTGTTTTAATTCGCGCTAGGACATCGAATCACTTTGTTAGTGACTCTTTCGCTGTAAGTTGTCTTCGCCGATTCAATAATTAGGTTGCATTTATTTCGAAGAATTATAAATTCAGATCTTTTTTGCTCCGAAGGGTTTAACCGCCATTCACGGAAAGCATTGTTTTTCGCTGCGGTAACTCGCTTGCATTCTTTGTTAAACCAGGGTTTATTTGAAGCTAGTTTTTTGATGGAATGTGGAATATAAAGTTCCATGCCGAGTAAAATCATTTCGGTTACGGCTTCTAAAGCACGTATCAGCCCATGGCAACGAAGGAAAGAAATTACGCAGCTCGTCCCAGCCATTGGGATACCATCACCTTATTAAAGTCTTAAATTGACTACCTCTACGAAGGCACAGATTGACGTTGATACATGGCGAGAATTACTAACTGGGGAGGCGTATTGGTTGGAGCCCAGGTCCACCCCGGACTGTAGCGCCACCCAAGTGTACTTAAGTCCTTTTACTGACTTTATATCTGGTAGGCTTAGGCATACAGATTTACAAATAATGTAACTTCAAAAATGCACTTTCCTAAATGCGCGTAAATAAAAACACGGTCAAAACTAAATTTATTATATTTTTATTTACAAATTCATCTATTTTGGAATACAGGGAGCTTATTTACAAACGTATATTATTAAAAAAAAAACATAATTGCTACAAAAAAAACTTACTAACTTGGTTAAATAAAAAAACAAGTATTTCTATTTCAGAAGAAAAATGCGTTAAGTACAGAGGATTATAAATCAAAAACATCAAACTCTTAAAATTCTGGAATAAACTTATTCTATGTCTGCAACTACATTTTTGTTTTTGTTAAATTACTTTCTATAAATATTATTTTTATTTTTTGATTTTCCATTTAAAACATTACAAAAAACTTCACAATATATATTTTTAATTTTGTCGTATTCAATAATAATATTTCTTTTGCGTTTTATAAACAATTTTTAAACCTATCTAACTAACTGGTTTGTCTTCTATAATATCAAATGGGCATTTGTTGTTTTTAATTCATAATGGTTGTTTTTTTTTAATTATTTGTTTTGCTCTGTTTCTCTGTTTTTTTTTTTAATTTATACATTATGCATTAAATAACCATTTTACAATATTATTTTAAGGTCACATGGTATCACTCAAAAATTCATATATACCTATATAAATATATAATCGTATCTATGTATATAGATTTATATTTATAAAATATCTAGATGCGCCCAACTGGTGCTGTTACATATTAAATTAAATTGCAACGCAGATAAAACTAAACATTCATACAATATAATGAGAATATAATAATAGGTACCTACCTAAGTTCACTTAATAAAGAGTTTTTGTTTTGTTAATTATTATTTATTTTAAAACATGTCACTGAGGTTACCTAAAATCATGTGTTTAAAACTTCTAATATGGAAACGTTAAACTTTAAAAATGTGTGCGTGTACATAGGTTAAAAGCATTGCTAGAGATTTTTGTTTTGTTTTCTTCGTTTTGGCAAATAAATAAATATATAAGTATATAAAATATGTATGGTTTACTTTGTTCAGAATTTCTTAAATTAAAGTTATTGTAATTATAAATAAAAGGTAAATAATAATTATTTGTTCTAAAAGTATTAAAAATATAGATATTTGTTTATGTGGCTATTTTGATTTAAAAAACATTGCAAAATAATTAATTAACAGTTTGGTTACAAGGTTAGTGTATTTATTTAAAGCTCTAAAATGTCGTTGCTTTCTAAGATGTTGCCACTAATCAGGAAAATGACTTGCGTTGTATAGAGCGTTTGCGCTTTTAGTTCAAAGGGTAATATTATGGGAAGATCAACTTTAATCGAACACGGATATTAGTCAAAGGATCACGTGTTCGACGTGGAGATAACATAATCTCATTCTTCGGCGGATATATACTTAAATGTGTGACAGTAGAATCGCTTTGTTGGTTCTTCTAGAGTTACCACAAAATGACCCCGGACATCTAAATAAATACCTGGGAATTATCCTTGACAGTAAACTATCATGGAACCCTCAAATAGACGAAGTAGCAAGACAAGGTTCGACAGATCTTTCAGAACAAACGGATCCTGTGTGCACATCTCGACTTTAATGAAACCAGAACGGAGAGTATCATACGGAAGGATAGGAAATCCCTGTCCACCCTCGTAGGAATCACAATGGGTCATAATACTCTGCAGTACAACATGAAGAAAATGGGCTTAACGGAAGAAGAACTTTGTAGAGGCTGCGGTGATGAGGGAGCTGTTAAGGACACAACCAACTTCCTATGTCACTGCCCAGGTCTCCAACACATCAGATAGAAATTCCTTCAACGACCTAGACGAGTTTTCCAGCACATCAATAGACAAATCATCAGGATAGATTGTATGTAGCAGCAAAGTAAGTAATTTGAATACAGGATTATATAATGGGTAAGGGACAACCTATTTCCCCTACGGGCATCACAATGCGTCAGTATTGACCTGAATGTGGCACGGAGTACTGCTCGCCAGCCCACAAACCTAACCTAACCTAAATCCTATTCTCTATTTGACAACTCTTCTTTGCAAAAACAACTTTAAAGCTATAAAAAAACAAACAAAGTACACTCTATCCATGTCCCCAAACCAGTAATCGAAACTTGGTAAAACTGTAAATATACTTGAATTAAATAAAAATTATAATTATGCTATTAGGCAGATCAAGTCTTAAGATATTTCAAAATAAAAATTACACAAATTGGAAGACTTAAAAGCAACGAACAAAAAATTTTGATTATAATTTTGATCGATTTAGGCTGCGGTTCCGGTGCCAGCGAATGTAAGCGAATATTACTCGCGCGAATTCGCAAAGTTCGCTGAAAGCATTTAAAAGTACGTATTTCTTATGTTGTGGTTCGAGTGCACAACATTTTTATTCGCGCGAACACAACATAGGAAATGCGTACTAAAATGATTTCAGCGAACTTTGCGAATTCGCGCGAGTAATATTCGCTTACATTCGCTGACACCGGAACCGCAGCCTTAAGAACTATTCCTATTTTAAAATTAAAAGAATGAGGTTGTAAAAAGTTTGATCATAGCGACTCAATTTCTTAAAATAAATATTGACACGTCAGGATGACAATAATAATTTCACCTCAATTCACTTACGAATATTAAAGTCGTCAACTAAAAAATACTAAACATTAGTTTTCACCCAATAAAGCTCGAGTGTTAATGACGTCAATTACACGAACACTCATAAATAGTATAAACATATCCATCTTGTTTTGCCAATGAATTGTAACAAGGTGACTTCCACACCCGGTAAGTCGTAATTTGAAGTTTAGGTACTCACAATTCAAACAAAAATATATAATTAACATTTTGGTTAGGAATTATTGTCAAGAACCTATTAAGTTAAGTTTCTGATAATTACCCGTCTTTATGGTACTCAAAAGGTTAATGACAATCAGTAAAAAAAAAACAAACAAATGTTAAGGTTTTCTAGGTGCATTTGATAATCATTGTCATAGATTTAGTTTATATGTTAAAATGTCAATACACTTTTGTCAGAATTATTTCAGATTAAAACACGAAATTATAAATTGTATACATGTCAGGGGCGGGCGCAGTGCCTCAGTGCTTCTTCAGGTTCGATTGCTGGAAAATCTCGGTTGACATCATAAGGTTTTTTTTTCTATTGCGCCACCTCTCCCGCGAAAGTCTGGCAAGTATTTAAAATGTTAGCTGTCCTGAGAAAGCTTCTCAATTCAGCTGTTTGAGCTCGGTGTAAGAACTCCCAAAAATAAAAACTCGCACCAACGAATGGTTTTGAGAAGATAAGCAATCAACCTCCCGAGAAGTCTTATGTCGTTTTCGATTGGTAATCCAGAACCGTCCGGAAGCAATCCGAACGCTTCTGAAAGCGTTCGATTGGCACTCAACTGACAGTTTTTCTACTGAAAAGAAGAGAAATTTGCTTCTGGATTTGAATTCAGAATCGCGGAGAGTTCTTCCGGACGCTTCTGGATTACCAATCGAAAACGACATTATAAAGCCAGCGTCAAGTGCTGAAGAGCTACTGCTGTCAAAAAGCGCTTAGAAATGCAGCACTTGATGTTCTAATACCCCATTCATAGAAACCCCTAGTTTGATAAAGATCACATATATCAAAACAAGGAGCCATTAGACTTGTGAGCTCTACGAGCATAAGAGGAGGAAAAACATCGGCTTTTCCAGAGGAAAAAGAAAAAGTGTTGAAAGCTTGCGACCGAGGAAATAGTAGATGTGGTACCTTAGGAACAAAGTTATGTTTTACCAAAAGTAAAAAAAAAAAAAACAAAACAAAACGAATCAAGGAAACACTACCCGAACAAAAATCTGTGCAGGTGAACAATGAACTTTGTTGTAGAGTCACAGTCGGTGTCAGAATAAAAAATTCAACAAAGACGGTGTAAGCCCGGATTTCCGGATCAACATATTTCTAAGATTTCGTCGAAGAACATACCGTCTGATGAATGGAACGTCTGTATTGCTTGCAAGGTCCACAAGAAAAGAAAATCCATAAATTTCGGTATTCCGAAATAATCAAACCTTTGATTTTAATGATGAAAGAGGATTCAGACTAGGCGATGGGCTGTTTTGTGAATTTGTTAATATTGCTTACGTACGCTGTGTTGAAATTCGCATTATTGGCATAACAAAGTGAGCTGGCACTGGAGCGTTTTCAAATATTGGGAAAGAAGCGCCAAAAATGAGGTTAGCTGTAAACGAGACCAAAGCCAGTATATGCGGTCAACAAGAAGCGACACACAACAAAATTTAAAGATGCAAGAGTAAACGCCACTATACTCTGTCCCATTTATATTTTCAGTACAGGCCTTATGGGAAGCTCTTTTTTCTACCAAAGGTGCCAGTAGATACTTTTACGGCACTCAATCACAAGAATTGCCACTGAAATAAAAACCAAGCCACTGACTTACCAAGGAATTGTTGTTGTCATTTACGTAAAACCCACCATGACCAGTCTGTTTATGAAGAAATTTTCCTCAAAGGCGCATACACCCCACCATGACCAGTCTGCCTCGCATGTGCTGGCAGAATGAGGATGACGATGAGGGTGATCTTCTCGTGTGCGGTTGCTATTTTATCACAGAAAATAAACATGTGTGGTGTTAGTGTGTGTTTTAAGCACCTCAGAAGAGTGTTACCATATTCATTTGCAAAAATATCATTACGGGTTTTTCTATGGATTGTGTCAAAGAACTTTCGTGTTTTGTTGCTTTTTAAAGCTTTTGAGAGCAAATAAATGAATTTGATTATGTGGGATGTTGCCATACAGTTTTTAGGTACTCCTTTAATTATTTTGTAATTCTGATGGATCTGTTAATATGCAGTTAAACCATTTTTTCGATTTTGTCTTTTAGCAGAAATGGAACACTGTTTAATTTGTTTACTTTATTATTTTGTATCATCGGCTCAATCAGGGAATTTTTTGTATGTTTAATAATATTATTATTGCTGCTTCAAAAAATGTGTAAAAAAATCGAAAACTGATAAGGAGGAGGAGGAGGATATTAATATACAGTCCACCAGCTGTCGAAACAATGAGTTATTCTCGAGTTGATTATTACCCAAGTTCACAGGTACCCGGTAATTTCGGGTAATGGGTACTCGGTAGGCCTTCTGGGGAACTCTTAAAAAAACGCGCCTACTATCTTACCTCTTGGTGGTGTGGAAAAAGATAGATTTAATTTAATTTAGATTTAGTTTAATTTTTTTAGATTTAGTTTAGATCTACATGTTTCTGTTCATGAAATCTTAATAAACGACTGGTAACCCTACCGATATTTGTGAGAGAATTATGCCAATTTATAGTGCTCACTATGGCAACCATGTGAGAGCTTTATAATGGAGACAGCTTATTGAAATCCATAAAAGTAAGGGTGAAAGGCAAATACCCTATCTTCCCTGTACTGAAAATATAAATGGGACAGAGTATAATTACCTCTTTGAATCCCATTCACAATTCACACTCTATCTCGGTCAATACCATTCAAGCTCATAAAGAGAAAACATGCGTAAAAATATCATACCATCGAGCGAGTTAAGGATTTTGCCTAGAAATCAATTGCTACACTTGCCAATCGTTTTTAATGTGGCCAAATTGAAATTGATCAATACGGCATTGTCAAGAGACATTGAGAAGAATCTTAAGCTCATCATATTTCCAGTATTGCCCTATGGCACAGAATGTCGTTGTGAACGCAAAATTATTACAAATAAATCTGACAAAACTTCGTAAATGAAATAAGTATATATACTTAAATAAGGTTCCGTTTTGTCCTTGTGGGAACGGAACCTTAAAAATGAGAGTAGTATTTCTGTAACCTACGGAAACCGGGGAATCAGAATTTTTGTTCAGAATTAAGCATTACTGAATCCGGACTGTCTACTGTCCAATTACTGGCTTCTTTAAACGTTTGAGAATTTAACAAGATTTCTGACTTCATTCATTCAGAGTGTATAAATGAATGAAATAAACATTTGGCGCAACAGATCCATATATAACCATAAATAAGTTATATAGTTTCTTACAACCATTCGTTTATGAGACTTTTGTTTAATAATTTTCTTCATAATTTGTTTAAGATATTGTTGACACTATGACCGCACCAGTAACTAGACAGAAGGCAGGTCAGACAGTTTCAGCTCTTCTGTTTCTTATTTTTAGGCATTTTTTTTACTTTTTTGTTTGGCTTTACACTTAAAACTAAAAACGGATTTTTAAATATTAGTTAACAAAAAAAAAAATAAAATCTGAATTTTACTACATGTTACTATTTTTTTTGTGTGTAAGTGTGTTTTATCTTTGTTCTTGCATAATTCTTTTGGTTCAATTTGTTCTTGTTCGAATTGAAAAAATAAAATAAATTTTACTGTACGTAATTGCTGATGGTTTCTTAATAAGGTCACAGACATTCGCCTGGATTTTGCGCACAATATTTGGGAAATATTGGTTCAGCTTTTATGCCTAATTCAACTAATCGATTACGAAATACAGACATTCTACCAAATACTTCCCTTGGGACGGCATCCACATCATGTTCGTCGTCTGGATCACTCCAAAGTCTGAAAGGAAATAATAATAGGAATTGAATATTCAATTTTATATGAATGAAGGAATGTATATTCTAAAATTGTGATTGGTTTTTAGAATGCACGCGTTCAAAAAATGTTCACAATTTCTAGGTTAAATTGGGAGACGTATCGCGTATCAGTTTGGCCAAATGTTTATAATAAAGATCATTTATCAGTGTTTGAATATTTAAGCGCCATCTACATAGGTACAACAAAAATGCGTGTCTACCCCGATGTAGTGGGAGGGCTCATATCAGTAGACGATCTTAGACGATCACAACATCCAGGGCGAAAAGCGTTTTCGGAGTAGAGGCCGCTAAAATGTTCAAAGACTACAACAAATAAAACGTGCAAGTAAATGGACGGAAATTAATTGAAAGAGCATGATTATATGGCCGGAAGTTTACCTTAACGCATTGGAAATCGAAAATTAGGGTAGACCCAGCTTTTGCAGTAAGTGGGTTACCACTCAATCACAGAATCTACTGCCTGTTTTTGTTCTATAACTCTTTGCTTCGGAAAGACATTTCCAAAGAGCGCGCGTATGTAAACCAAAATGGCTACTCTTCTGGTGCAAAACCTCGTGTAATTCGGAAAAGGAATTCTTATTGCGAACCAAGAGATCACCATAGAGTATCCCATATACAAAAATTATAAATGTACATGCAATGTGCGTCTCTCACCTTTCTCCTAGGGCAGCTGCCCTCGGCCACAATCTGTTGTCTAATTGCTCCTCGTCGACTTGTTCCGTCCAGAGGCAAACCTCACCCCCGAGAACCTATAAAATCTCCACATCAACAAGTATTCATAACGACATATCCATCACTGCACACTTACTTGTTTTATCCTGAATTTATCTAAACGCATTCGTTCCCACGGTCTGTGCTTGTATACATTCTGCCACGTTCGATACGGCGAACATGCAGCATCACCTAAAGGACAAAAAACGGAAACACAATCCAAATTGAGTCACCTCCCAATAATGAACAAAAAAAAGCCCCCCCCTATGCTACCATTTACCTGTTGCTCTCCAACTGCCGAAGCCACAGTCCAAATACCAAGCATCCACATGTGAGAATATCAAATTGAAACCGTTATCGATGAGATCGTAGTTCTCCTGCCATGTACTCCCACCCCAGACTTGTACGGCAAATTGGTTTTTAGAGAGACATTTAGTGTTGGTCAAGCCACTGGACCATACCGACACCCATTTCGGTAGAGAATTATTGTTTGCGATTTTCAGTCTGCGACGAAACAGAACAAATATCAAGTCAGTTGGGGGTTTGGGGTTGGTTATTGTCATTGTCAAGAGGATGATGAGTTGCAACTTACCGCCCCAGCGCTTGAAGCATAAAATCACACCACATTTCTCGTAAATCGGTGTCGTTAAAATATTGCCCCCAGCACTCTAGGTTGACTTCATCTCCGCCCAAATGAAAGTAGTCAGTCGGTCCGGTTAGATTTAGTAGCTCCTCGTAAAGTTTTTGCAGTATGAGGTATGTGTTGTTATTTTTTGGATTCAGTTGGCCGCACGGTGGTTCACCTAAGGAAATGAATTGGTTTTCGAATGATCTATGTTTTGTTGAGTATACACATGACATACCACAATAGAAGCTCCAAGGTTGTTGATTGATGCAGAGACTCAGTTCGCCTAGACCCCGTTTTGGTCCCCAATCCCATCCATTGCCTGCATGAGCAGGTGCATCTATTTCGGGAATGACCTAGAAAAATAAAAAAAAAAAATAAAATTTGATTTATTGGTGATGCATTTGGGCTGCATTACTCGTTCTATTCAGGTGGTTGCACAGAACAAATGTTGTGTACAAATATTGTAGTAGGAAACTCTAATGCCAATGAAATTTCTTCTAGAATCTTCGCACTAAATGTGGCTTAGTAATGGGAAAGGAGGACTAAAATCAAGTAACAGGAGTATGGCTGTGAAAATGACTGTTTCTTAAATATTTGCAAAGAGGAAGAACAATACGAAGGAGTTACATGAAGCAAGTTTTCGTTTTGTTTTCCAATGATTTTTTTCGTTTTTTACAGAATCCCACTTCAGGACTATATCCGTCAAATGATAACGAGCTTCTGATTCTAACGAGCTAATACAAATTTAAAGTACAATTCAAAAGACGGCCCTAACTACAGAGGCGTATTGGTTGAGGACCAGGTCAACCCCGGACTGTAACGACACATAAGAAGAAGAAAAGTCCCGCACTGGCCTTAGGGAATAGATTTGTCTGCTTCCGTATAAGGCTCGCTTCCAATCCCACTTTAATTGTTTTTATAGAGCTTCTCCTCTCTGATGTTGCCTCAATTCATGTAATATGCAACATTAATTTTGTAGTTTCGCAAAAAAATAGTAAAACTTTCAAAACTTTAATGGAATTATAGCAGACATTAAGTAGATCAAAGATCTGTCATAACATCGCAACGAAGACGAGCGAAACGGACCGGAATATCTTATTCAAACTGTACATAAATGTATTTCAATAAAGAACAACAAAAATAAAAAACAATAAAAATACAATTTTTACCTGTATGCCTCTTAGCTTCGCGTATGTAGCCACCTCCTTTACATCTTCGTCTGTATAAGTTTCACGTTCTGAATAAGCTCCATGGGCCGCCAACTCTGGATAGAATCTCGAAACAAAAGGAAAACTCTGAGAATCGGTTATATGCCAGTGGAATCGATTTAGCTTCGCAAGGGACATTGCAGCCAGCGTACGTTTAATGGATTCCACTGAAAAGTAGTGCCTTGATGTGTCCAACATGACACCACGATACCTAAAAACCAAAACAAAATTTCACAAACATTGAAAGCTTCAATATGTTAGAGCTGGCCTTACCGAAATTTCGGAGCATCAATCACCAACGACTTTGAGAGTACCCTCAGAACATTGTCCTCATCGTCGAACCAAATCATTTGCTGCAGAGTCGAAAGACCGTGTCGTGCTCCAAAAAAGGAGTTCGCATATATCTTTGCTGTCATTTTTCGTTGATCGTCTGCGAAAGAGTAAATTTAGCTAACTGCATACCTCTTGGCAGGTCATCTCTACTCACATAATGTGGTTATATTATAACCCTCGTCAGTGTCGAAACTTAACGTTGTGTCACTAGATTTCTTAATCGTCACTTCGACCTCAAAACTATCTATATCACAGTTGCCACGCTGCATCTTTGATAGAAAACTATTTCTATGCTCGTGTGTTGTCTGCTCCTTACTAACACTATTTGTGTTGCTATTGGTATTGCCGCTACTAACTACACTGCTCACACTACCACCCGTGTCTTGATAGTCGAGCTTTTGTATATGCCTCAGGTCCTTGAGGAAAAGATTGAAAGAACCGCGAAACAGTACATCCACATTACGGTATGGGGTGTCCATTGTAAGAATTACATCTTCGGAAGTGAATTTCAAGGATTTTGACGTAACTGCCGATTTGGTTGTTGGATGTGGCCAGATGTTAATATCGCCACAAGTCATTGCACAATTGAGGAAGGGAACACGTTTTTCGGTCTGACTTTCGGTGAGATAATGATAACGGACACACTTGTCACCCTCGCATTTGTATGTCCAAGTCTTTTCGGATGGTCTGCGAATGAAGTAGCTTTAAAAATTGTATTAATATAACAGTATCAACACTTACATAGTATACATATTAAGTTCGGCTCGGTTTTTGATGGATTTTTCAAAAGTACTAATGAAGGACTGATGTTTCAGAGCACCTTGGTTCCAATATAAAACTACCAATATGAACACAGTGGCGGTGAGCAGCATAAGTAGCGCTCTACGCAGAGATACTGCGAGTGCCATTTTTAACGCAAACCGTATCCTGAAAAGAGAAAATAAATCAACCTGATAAGTATATATATGGTTTGTTACAATATTGAATATATATCCTGCCTCAAATAGAAACCCTTTCAGCTGTAAAAAAAAATCAATGTAAGGAGGAATAAAGACATAAAATTCCACTATCGAATATTAAAGTATTTTATAAATGAAACAACTAAGTGAATCGATAGTTATTCTTATTATCCCCATACCTTTAAAGCGGAGGAGTATGTAATATACAAAAGCCACGGAAGCAAGAGGATAAGCCGTTTACGAAACATTTGCTGCGTTTTACATAAACCTTGTCAACCAGGGTGCAAAAAATACCTTTCAAAAACTAATCATCCTATTAATCAATCATAGCTAGGACAGTTCCCTAAAATGAAACAGAAAATGGTGGCAATATGTCAAAACTACTCGTGGGTTGAGACAGTGGGTCAAATAAATATCTCGCCTATACAATCCTTTTCAAGGCGACTGCATAAGGAATGGCTAGATATGTGATTTTAGTAGCCTTTATTTAACAATTCTTATTTATACAAATGAGAGGCAATGTTCGTATGCGCCCTATCGACTTAAAAATTTATAAATAGATTTTCTCATAGTTAAAGAATTATACGTCAAATCTGGTCGCCGTTTCCTTTTCGTTAGCGAACTAAATAAAACGACGTTTAATCTTAGCGGTCACTTTGGCGTTAGGTTTCAGCCTCTTCTTTCAAATAATTGCCAAAATGAATACTATTTTTTTTAATATTTGCGCGGGAAGGGAACTTATAACGCCCTGAGATGCTTACAGACAGATAGATGTTACTTCTTAAAAAAAAATGTTTTAAGTGCAGTCCTCTGCTTAGCGGGCCAACTCCCTCTAATTGGAATCAAATTTGTCGTCAAAAGTTCCAGTAATAATCGAACCGTTGGGAATCATTTTACCGGACCCTAAATCCTAGAAGCTTTGCTATAGAATTGGTCTTTTATTGACGATTGTAGGGATTGTCGAAAGGTCAAACTTTCATGAAATACGGACATGCTCGAAACAGCTCCCGCGAAATATTCAAAAAATTTGTTGGGGATGTGCTATTGTTTGATTTCTTGTTTCTTCAATATCGACCACCAAGACATATTGTGAAGGGCGAACATGCAACACGGATAGGCGTTTGTTTTAATGTGGGTCGGAAACTGGAAAATCCATGACCTTATCAAGCTCGTACCAATATTTGTCGGTCCTCCGCAAGTTGGAGCTATTGACCGATATACTGAAGCTTGGCCCGTCGGCGTCGTTGCTGCCTGATGTTCCTCAGACCTTCTTGCTACGCAAATATTTCAACTGTGCTAATACTGCTGATCTCTATATTCGTTTGTACATTGTAGGATACCAGCGGACCTACTGCCGGGCGCACAAGAACAATCTGATGAAATTCACCCTTTGGTCGATTTCGACAATCCGTAGGAGGTTTCATATTTCGAAATGTATGCATGGCAAAGGGCATGCGAAATTACAGTCTACACAGACGGCTGAAAAACAACGGAAAACACTGGGCTGGAAGAGAGGATCTAAATCTGAAAGTGTATATACGATTACCGGATACAAACAATGTCTTCCAATCAAAAGTTCTGTCTGTTCTTAAGGCTACAGAGCTAGTGCGATCAAATGCGGATGAGATCTATATCTGGAAGAGATATAGCCATCTACTTCGATAGTCATCAGGCCGCACTCAAGGCACTGGAATCTCGAACATAAATTCTGAAATAGTAAGGAACTGTCGCACAATGCCCAAGGCACTACTCAGTCAGAACCGAGTGAGACTGTGCAGGGTACTAGAACACTGCGGTATAGGCAAGGAATTGATAGGTAGAGAGGAGGCGGATATTAAACCACCTTCATCCATCATAAAGAACACAATTAGGAATAAAATATCAAAGGAATCCGGTCGGAAGTAATCAGACGTTACCGGACACGCAGTATCCAAGACACTTTGGGCTCAATTCAATCGTAAAATATATATGGAAATTCTCAAACTATGCAAGGAACAACTCAAGACGCTTATCGGAATATTGTCAGAGCACTGTCCTTTTAGAAAACATGGCAAGAGGCTTAGACTGATAGACTCGGACACTTGCCGGTTGTGTAATTACCTGAAAGCCGGGAAAGACATATAATGTAAGGCAATATGTCCATGTAAGGAAATTTCTGGGCAGGTACGTCTTCCAACATTTAGAGGAGATACAGATAGGCCAACTAAAAAGGGCTACTTGATTTTTGTAGGGAAATTGGGTGTTTTCCAATGGCAAGTGTTTATATCTTTCCATTGTATAGTTTACTGCAATTGCTTCTCTGTAAGGATTGCGAAGGGCCCTATTTAACCTAACCTAACCTAAATTCTAGTATGGTAAAATACTACCAAATACAGCCAGCGGTACAATAACACGAACGATCCTAGCCAGTACCCGCTTCGGTTCAGTGAGCTGAATGGACTAATACACAAGGCGATACACAGAAGGAAAGGATGTTTGTACAGCGGCTTTTTATTTTAAACTCACTTTCTATACATTAAAAAAATACAACAAGCTGTGTAACTCTAGAATTGAAATCCTTTCAGTCCCTACAATATATAATAAAACTTCTGTCAGGCAGAGGACATATTTTGTGTGTATAATTAAAGAATGAATAAATGGCATTGAACCCTTCTTTATTAATGGACAGAAATTTAGAAATTTATAACCCACAAGACATCAGTACTTTTCTCTAAGTAAAAATGTTACGTATACGCCACAGTGTATGCGATAATCATTACATATTTAGTAAATGAGGTGCAATTAGGATTTCTTACCTAACCTTGCACTAAGGAAGATGGTTCCTGCACAGTGTACACTGCACTGCACATGCTAATCAACCAGATGAATAATACATTTATTAGAATAATAGAATTTAAATTTTTCGCCATTTAATAGTACAGTGATGCCAACGGAAAAAAAGATAACAACGTGACAGCTGACAGTTCGGTGTTAGTAAAAATGGAGCTCTATACGAAAGAACAACGCACTTTCATTGCTGAGCAATATTTTAAAAATAATGAAGGTTTTCCAGCTACATTCCGCAATTTTCGAACAAAATATGGCCGTCATAGTGATTTAAAACCATCAACTGTGAAGAGAATAATTGAAAAATTCAGGGAAACACTCTGGGGCGTCCTGTCACAAGTCGTTCAAAATAAAACATCGAAGCAGTTCGCGAGGGTATTGCTGACAGTCCAGGAAGTATTTAAGAATTGGGCATTTCAAGAAGCTCTCTACAGCGAATTCTCACGAAAGACTTGACACTTCAAAGTTTAATTGACTCAAGAACTGAAGACTACTGACCATGCTGCGCGAAGAGAGTTCGTCGAATGGATTTTGGAACAATGAGTGGATGCTGATTTTTCGAACAAAATCATCTTCAGTAATGAAGCTCATTTTCATCTTGATGACTTCGTTAATCGTCAAAATTGTCGCATTTGGCGTTAGGAAAACCCACGAGTTATTGTTGAGAAACAAATGCATCCACAACGCGTGACTCTTTGGTGCGGATTTTGGGCTGGAGGCATTATCGGACCATTCTTCTTCGAAAATGCGGCTGGTCAGGCAGTAACAATTAATGGTGTTCGTTATCGTGACATGATAACCCAGTTTTTAGTGTCTAAATTACAAGATATGGATGTGACCAACATGTGGTTTCAACAAGACGGTGCCACATGCCATACAGCCAGAGAAACAATTCAATTACTGCATGAGTCATTTCCTAGTCGTGTATAATCGGCCGTTTTTGCGATCAGAATTGGCCATCCAGATCTTGCGATTTAACGCCATTTGACTTTTTTCTTTGAGGTTTTGTTGAAGTCAAAGGTCTATGCAAACAAGCCCATGACCTTCAACGCCTTGAAAGAGGAAATTGGGAGGTGTATTAATGAAATTCAGCGACATTTATGCGAAAAGGTCATAGAAAATTTCAATAAAAGAGAAAAGCAAAGCCGTGGCGGCCATTTATCCGATGAGCTATTACATTCATAACCAAGCTTTCTAATTAAAAATCTGTATTTTCTATCAAAATTACATTTTGCGTGAATTATGAGACACCCTTTACAAGCATTTCTTTTCCGATTATTATTAATAGAATCAACAAAACAGTTATTCTGGTTTACAAATGTCTCACATACCTTCCAATTGATTACTCGACTTAAGGTACATTTAAGATCTCTTTGAGTATCAAACGAATGTGCGAAATCTTATCTTCAACAGAAACCCTTCAAAATAATTAAATACCTATAAAATTTATACGTACATTCGCACACTCATAAAATTGAAAGCGGATGCAATATAAATGTTCAATTTCAATCGTTAACGTCCTTCCGCTTGCTCTGTGGAACATATGTTTTTTTTTATTGAATTTTTGGAAAGAACTTCCATAAGACAGTAAGAACAAAAATCGACCGACTGTCAAATACCGCACATATAATAATGGCGCTCATTTAATCTGCATGGAGTGCTGAACAAAAATGAACAATGACAAACGTTAAGCTGTTCCTCTTCATATGCATTAAGTATAAGAGCCACTGGATTGTATAAATGTGGAATTTTCAGATTGTCCTTGAAAAACAAAAAAAAATATTTCTCATGTTCTTGTTCGTGACGGTATTTAGAATAGAGAAGTAAATGGGGAATTAAATTCAAATTCATTAATGGAGAAGTGCGCCATTTTGAATGTCAGTTAGTAATTTGTCATACAAGTCGACTATTCGATTGCAGGTATAAAATGTGCAGGACTGGGTATGCTACTTGCTCCTTTATACTATAATCATTATATGGCAAGTACTATTAATTTAAGAAGGAAGAACAGCGAATGCTCCGGAGGAAAAAGAAAGAGCATGAGAAGCGCGCGATCGAGGAAATAGAGAGGTGCTACTCCAGGAACAGCGTTCGGAAGTTTTACCAAAAGGTAAAAAGAACGTGTCACGGACACAGGACCCCATCAGAGAGGCCTGAACAGACGAACAGGGATATCATGTAGTAAAATCACAGTGCTGAGGACATGGAAAAGTCATTTCTGCAGACTGTTTAACCGCAAAGACGACACAAATTCCTCTGTCAGGCAGATTGAACTATTTACCCTGGACGATGAAAGCCAAGACTTGCGTCCACCTGACCAAAATTAAGTGAGGATAGCATATCCAACAAAGCTGCTAGACCGGACGGTTTAACTGCCGATCTTTTTAAGGCAGCGGGAGATGACTTGGTGGAGAGCTTACACCAACTTGTCTCCAAGATTTGGACAGAGGAAAGTGTGTCTGATGAATCGAACCCCATCAGCATCGTTAGACCAATCCAGAAAAAAGGATACTTCTAATTTCTATCTGTGTCAACGCCTGAAACCATTCGTCAACGAACTGATAGGTCCCTAATAGTGTGGTTTTCGTTTCAAGGCCCGGTAAGTCCACAACGGACCAAATATTCACACTACGGCAGGTCATGAAAAAAAAAAACCCAAGAAGTGCAAGTCAATACTCATAATCTATTTATCGATTTGAAGGCCGCATATGACAGCATTTATAGAGACGAGCTATACAGAGCCATGTCTAGTTTTGACATACCTGCCAAACTTGTCAGATTGTGGAGAACGCTCGCTGTTCTATAAAGGTGGGAAATAATCTCACCGAGACCTTTGATGTCAAAAAAGGATTTAGACAAGGTGATGCACTATCATGTGACTTTTTCAACATTATATTTTAGAAAATTGAGCGAAACTCACAAGCCAACACCAGGGGCACAATTTTCCAAAAGTCGGTGCAATTACTTGCACACTCTGTCGACATTGACATCACTGGCAGAACGCAGCGAGCTGTCACTAGTGCATTTGCAGGTATTGCACAGAAGCGGCAAAAATGGGTTTAGTGGTGAATGAGGACAAAATAAAATATATGCTAAAGGGATTGTGTGTCCATCGACGAATAGGACAAAATGCAGCTTGTCATCAATCGATTGGAAAGTTACTGCAAGCAATGGAACTTGACGGTGAATCTATCTAAATCAAAGATGATGATTTTTAGGAATGGAGGTGGAAGGTACTCCCGTAATGAAAAATGGTCATATCAAGGTGAACGAGTAGAAATAGTAAAAGAATACAAATATTTAGGTGTTTTAATAGATAACATCTAACCTGAGTATGAAAAAACATTTCGAAACTAATCTTGCATCAGCTAAAAGAGCTATTTCATCAGTTTGGAGATCGTGCATTGACAGTAAGCATATCGATCACTCGTCGAAAATGAAGCTATTTCGTGCAACCGCGGCATCTATTCTGTTGTACGGGGCGCAGATTTGGGGTTACTCCTATTTTGAGGAAATTGAGAAATTCCTTAGATACTTTTTGAAGCGTATCTTTAAACTGCCCACTTGCACTCCGAATTATATGCTGCATTTAGAAACTGGAGTGCCCCCACTTTTTTTGGATACTCTTAAGATGCATGCGGATTACATTGCAAGAGTAGGGGAGATGGAAGAAGAAAGGCTGCCCTGGATTGTTCTGAAGCATACGATTTCAAAAAGAGGCCAGTTGGTACGAAAATGGGAGGAGTTAGCGGAAAATTATGGAGTGAGCATTAATATTGCAGCTGATTCGGATCCCTCGATGTTAAAACAAATGTTTAGCAATATACTGAAAAAGGCGGGTAATGCCTTGTACGATAAATTTATATCTGAAGCACAATCATCGCAACATAGGCTGGTGTATAGTAGATTAAACCACAACCTCAACGAAAACGCATCCACTTACCTTCTTAACCGCTATTCTCTGCAACTGATAAGCACAGTATTCAAGCTAAGAGGAGAATTAGTAAACCTATACTTTATTCCGCATCGGCCCGATCTTCCATTACTATGTGACCTGTGTAACCTTAAAGAGAGAGAGGATGTATATCACTTCATCGGAAGATGCCCCATTTTAAGTGAATTCCGCACGAGATATTTTGGACGATCTTTGCTGAGCTTTGATGAAGTTATTAATATATTGAACGGGTGTCTTGGGTGGGAAATTTTATTCAACTACGCCACAACTGCTAGCCGCTACAGAACTCGTATTTTGGAAGGCGATTTTTGAGCAAGCTATTATACTTAAAGTCATATTAGGCTACTGTACTTTTTATTTAAAATATCTAAATTGTCAATCTGGTAGACGGCCTTAAGCCAAACCATAAACGACTTAATGCCTGTAAATACAAACATAATGATTGTAAACTTATATGAATTATTAATAAAGTCACCACTACTACTACTACTACTACTACTAAATAGGACAGAATGTCACGATAGACAGCTACAACTTTGAGGAGGTTAGGGACTTTGTCTATAAACTCTGATAATGACACCACAGAAGAAAACAAACGAAGAGTAAAAATTGCCAACCGCGCGCCGTTTCTTTGGCATAAGAAGAAACGTTTGGGGACTCTATATAAGACCCTCATCATCCCAGTCCTTCTCTATGTCGTAGAAGCATGAATATTAGCAAAAGAAGATGAAGATCTTCTTGGTTGTTTCGAATGAAAAATTCTTCGAATGATTTTCGGTGCCGTTTGCTTTGACGGGCTTTGGAGGAGGAGGTTTAACAACGAACTCTAAAAGATATACAGCGACATCGACCGGTCAGAAAAGTACATACGCATCAGTCGACTACGATGGCTAGGACATATAGGGCGAGTGGACACTAACGCACCAACGAGGAAGACCTCGCGTAATCCACTTCAATACATAAAGCAGGCCATTAGCCTTGAGACAGTCGAAAGGTCTGTTGAAATCCTCTCGAAAGTCTCTGTAACTGTGGTCCCTTACAACCTTACGACAGTCTTAACTTAAATGGCCTGATTTATCCATAAACACAAATATGAAACTCTTGCATTTGAATGCCCAAGTCATATATCGATATGATATTCCGTCCAAGTTGTAAGCTGGGGGTACAATATACCAAAGAGGTCACAGTTAAACTTACCCCCTTCTTAAAATAATAATAGTAATCCCAAGTACACAACAACATACAAGGATACAAGTATTGTGTATCAATATGGATAGTGAAATATGGCGACCGCTGTCTACTATAGGGTAGCGGAGGGCAGCGTATACCCTAATGACATGGGCAATGCTAATAGAACACTTGACTTATTTTGGGTACAACTCAGAATGGGTGAAGTTCCAATGACGTCAACATGACATATTGATTTTGCGACACTATTTTGGATATTATGATTACAAAAATAGGTTTTTTGGAAAGCAAATGATTTTGGCTGTAAATTTTTTGAGTTGGAAGGGAATATGCATGTCATTTTACAATAACAAAGGACAGTGTATAGACTGCTAAATCAGTCACCCAAATGTGCCACGTGTCGCTGGAAAGCAAGCGGTGCAATGTGTCATTTGAAAGTCGTTCTGCTAAACAATTGTAAATATGCGCTATCATGTGGCTTCTTCAATATATCTACAGAAGCAAATGGTGCGCAGGGCGGCGTTAGGCAATAACGCCCAAATCAATTTGGAAATATCGCCAAAAAAAAAACCGTACAATTTGTTGTTGCAAAATTGTTCCCCCTGCAAAACCCCAAGCAGGGGGGTTGCAGGGGGCAGCATGCACCCCATACATATTAAGCTGCAAATTATTTTTGGGCGATATTGCCAAATTGATTTGGGCGTTATTGCTTAACGCCGCGCAGGGCAGGGTTCAACACGGAAAACACTATCCTTCGTGTGATGTACACAGAGCGTGCATTAAGGAAAATAGGATAGAAAAGATGCACATTGGCTTAATCTTGCAATCCCACCCCAAGGTTTGAGACGACGAAGAAAACCGAAACTCCGTTTGAGAGACCAAGACGCGCCTGTAAGAGTGCTTGGTCTGAAGAACTGCGAAAAAGCATGCTCGGAATCACACCTACCTAACCTACAACAATTTCAGTACACAACTTACATTTACATATCTGCAACAGCAATCATCTCGGGCCCTGTTTAAGGGTTACAGAAGAAAAGACGGTTTAAGTCTTCCAAGCACAGAAAAGACACTATGATCGAAGACACCAGCGACATGCCTAGGAAGATGATGACAGCGAACATAAATGCTCCGTCGGAAGCGGTGGCCGATTTGTCTATCAGATCCAATATCGTTTGCTTTTCAAATGGCTATCGAACATATGCCATCAAAAGAATATGGCCACTAACATGCGTTGGTGTTTGGTGAAATAAGCTCTCATGTCATTGCTGTTTTTTTTATACCCTTCACAGGTAGGTATATTCACTTTGTCATTACATTTTTAACGCCAAGAAGGATTCACCGGAGACCCTATATAGTATATTATATTCTGAACTATCCGACCCGTGCTCGCCTTGCTCGCTTGCCTTAAGCAAACAAACAAAATTATATTTGGTCAATTTAAGATTACACTTTGAGTGTTTCATTGAAATCATAGTTTTCGCGCTTTTAGGAGACAAATAAAATTCCTACAGTTGTATTATAAGTATAGATATAGATTTTATGTGCACCCTCTGCATCGCCCTCCCCCTTCATGATCTAGCTACTTGTTTATAACACTGCATTTCCTTTCCTTTGTTTCCCTCTTCCTATGGAATCCAAACAACTACCTACCCCAACCCTACACTGTTACCATACCACATATCGAATGAAATTCTGAAATGAAACCTGTTTTGTATTATATACGTCTCTTCTCTTATAAAGATTATTAATATACCCAATGCCATACTGCAGCACGCACCCCACCTCCATCCGGCATCGGGCATACGATCATAATATACATACATATACAACTGACCATAGCACTCACTGCGAAAATAAATCAACCCTTTTCGAATGCGAGGTATACGTATGCTAGTGTGGTTTTGTTTTTGTTTGTCGTGTCGCACGATCGCAAAAGTATAAACATCCATTTGTAGCAAGGTATATGTGTATGTATATATTTTCACTTCAAAAAATACATTTTGACTAAAAACTGTTCCTAAGAACGTGGCTATAAACGACATAGCCTATAGCAGTCTCACAGTCTTAAGGAACGTTTTAAAAAAAAGTTTCATCGAAATCTGTTCAGTAGTTTTGGAGTTTTTAACTGACAAAGAAAATTCCGACAGTTTTATTATCAGCCCTATCGAGGTATCCGATCGGAACGGAATTTTTTCCTCTACGCATACTCCGTCGGAGACTGAAATTACATTCGATTTATCAATACTTCACTGCAAATCGTAGTAAACAAATTCCGCAACTAATTCCTGTCGGAGCATATCGGAAGAAAATTCATACGAAGCTGTCAAAAATATCGGTAAAAACGCACTTGATCGCACTGAAATGCCAGTGTGCCTTGCATATTTGTCGAAAAGAAGTTCCGAAAAGCTGTTCGTAAGAATACCTCAAACAAACAATAATCCTCCGATTCGTATTTGTATGAAATCGGAGAATTTTCCGATCGGATACCTCGATAGGGCTGTATATGTAGTCGATTTAGCCATGTCGGTCTGTCTGTCAGTTGAAAACACGATAGCGTACGAACGAATCGACCTAGGCGAATGAAATTTTGTGAGAGGACTTTTTTTTACCGTCGGTCGTCAGGTTGGTGGTATTGAAAATTGTCTATGTCGGTCAAGTAGTTCTAGTACCTCCTATACAAAACCAATATTAGACACATGCGTGTACCTGTACAGTACATACAGTGGAGGGTATCAAAGCATCGGCCAGGCCGATGATAACACTTTTACTTGTTTAAACTTCAACGAAATGTCATCCAACGGTTAATAAGTGTACATTGCATAGTTTCCTCAAGAACAAGAACAATGCATTTGCTGATGTCTCGGTTGCATATATTTTAAAGTTCGATAAATTGTACCTTTAAAACACCCAGCTTGATTGATTTTTATAAAACTTATCCGAAACTAGAATTACATACCATAAAATCCGTGCTGCCATCTATTGATGGCGATCTTTTGTTTCTTTATACAGGAAGAGGAACTGGGAGGTTGGCACTGTTCGGCTTGCTTTCAGAGCGGCAAAAACAAAACGATTTTCTTCTGTATATTTTTAGCAGCCTTCAATAAAATCTCTTCCTTTTCTCTTATTTCAATTTTATTTTATTTTATTATTCTCGCTAGCTCTGATTTCATTTAGGTTACTGATAATACAGTGAGTCTAGTGTTTTAATATACAGTAGATTGTTCTACTACCCTGTATATATACACTGAACCATGCTTCGAAATAATATAGTACTTGATATTTCTCTTCAATCGATAATCCTCACAACTCTACAGCTACACAGGATATCAATATTATGGTTCGAGTGTAAAAAAATGAAATAGTGTCGAATGCAATGAATTCCACATTCGCCGTAACTTTAATCGTAGTACAAAATCAACTAATATTATTCACGGAACAATGAAAAACTGTGTACCCAGCCAGCAGTTGTAAGCGAAAAACTGATTTAAACGTTACCACGTGCATTACATGCAATAAAAAGCACCTCAAATTGCATGCGTACATTTTTGAAGGACATTCAGGTTGAAACCTACGATCGATAATAACTCAAAGTCCACGTGAATCCTGTGAATTGACCAACAATGAAAAAGCAACAGTTTGCTCACCCGCTTGCATTTTTTGTTTTACTAAATTATTCACAGTGCAAAAAGGCCAAGTGCTTAACTAGAGGGAGAAATGTCATACGTTCTAGGACTCGTTAGGGAAGTTTCGACAAAAATTAAAAAAAAACGACCTTTTCAGTTAAAAAAACTAAAACAAACACCATTTACATGTCATCCGTATAGGGGAAGAAACCCCTAAATAAAATTGAAAACTTTTTTATTTATTTCAATGTTTTGTTATTGTTGGATTGTTTATTGCAATTTACGTAACCTAACAAAGTAAATAAAATAACGAACTAACAAGGAATTTGTTGAGACCGTAACGTAACATGTTTGACAACTTTGAGCAGAAACGACAACAAAAAAGAGGACATGGTTTCATGTAAGTTGGGTACACTCCTCCGGCATCGTGTTGGAGGCAAGTCAAGGTGGCAACAGTCGTGAAAGGTGGCTTGCAAATTTTCCATTTTACTAGAAGAAAGTGCTAAGCGTTTCATTTTGTTAGCTTCTTTAGCTGTGATTGTTGTTAGTCGGTTGATGGATAGGTGGGTGTGGGTACTCATTGTGTACATGCAAGGTGAATGTGTTGGTGTTGTTGTGAGAAAAAAATCGAAACAAGTTGTCATGTTAACTGGAAAATGGTAAACTGTTTCAGGTCACGCAGGCCAAATGTTTTGAACTGCACTTGTCGGTTCACTTTGGTAGAAAAATTAAGCCGGATACAAATGTGGATATGTGAATTAAGCATAGTGAGCAAGGTCAGTGACTATAATCAATTTTTATAAGTATAGGTATGTATCGTCATTAACACGAAACCCAATCATTAGGTATAAACAAATCACTTTATTGGGAAGGTCCATCTGTAGGGGGACTTGAATAGCTAGGTAATAGGACTATTTTTTGAAGATGAAGTAATTGTTTAATTGTATTAAATAAGTAAATCTTTGTATTGCCTCCGCATTTTTGCAGGATCAGCGCTGGATATCAATTTCCGGCTGCAAGCAGACACGTCTCTTTCATCTAGAGTACCTACTCTCGTATGCATTGCCTACACGTCGTAGAACCGAAGTCTGATATCGAGAAAAAACACTTACGGGAATCAAAGTAAGACCAATAGTCGTCTCAAAAATAATGTAACGAGAGCTTAGTACTTTAGTTCGATAAACAAAACATGTCCCCATAAAGCTTAGTACGATGCTTGAGCAACATTTTAGCTCCCATAAACAAATTCTCTCCAAAATTTGGCTGAGCTAAATTTAAGCGAATCCATTTAGCCGAGCGGTACGCTGCTTCAGCTAAAAAATCAAATTTTCATTTTAGACTGTACTCCATGTATCTGTCACAATTTAGCGGGCCCATTAATGGTTCAGCACATTTTTTCAAGCTAAATTTTGACAGTTCATGTTGGTTTTTTTTTCTGTTGTGTTTTTGTGCTGCGGAAAAGCAAATAAGCATAAGGCTTTTCAATGAATACCTCGATGAGGAATCCTTTGAAAGCGATAAATTTCAGATGAAGGAATAGCAGACAAAGAAAAAAGAAAGTACCTACCACGAAAATATAACACTTTTTCGCGTCGATGAATTTTTGAACGAAGTTATTTTCAACGAACAGCTGTTTTTGTGTGACACTTATATCCACAGCGCACTCTACGTCAAAATTTAGCTAGGATTTTAGCTAATGTGTGGAGAGATAAATTGAAGCGCCGCTAAAATTTAGATTCGCTCGAGCAGCGTACTAAACGTGAGAATGTGATAAGCTGCCAAATAGTTTCTTCTAACTGTACATTTTTCCAAACTCGTTATTTTCGTCATTACTATACCCATCACAAAACGTTTGGCTCGATGTAGATTAGATTAGAATAAAAGTCGGGAAAGCCTTCACCGGGCCTGGCACTGCGGCCTTTCTAAAGGAGCCTATTGTACCTTCCCTGATGAGGTCCTAGAGCCATCTTTTGACTCCAGAGACAGTCAGGAAGACAAGTATCTTCTCTGGGGGTATGTCAGCGAGTTTTGCTGTAGTAACGATTTCTTCACCAAGGACATTCTTTCTGAGACGAAAGAGAACCGGACATTCCATGTGAATGTGAAGAGAGGATTCGTCACTCTTCAGACAAAGTCTACATGTGCGGTTCGGTGAAACTCCAATTCAGTAAAGATGCCTTTTCATAAGTCCATCATGGCCAGTAGTTATACCTGTCAGGAATCTTAGGTTATGTTTGTCCAGATTAATAAGAAAATAGGATTTCTTGGGGGAGGATTTTAGGAAGAACTGTTTAGTCCAGTTCTGCGGAGGTGTTTTAAGCCAGACTTCATTAGATTCGATTCGGGCCTTCTAATGTACTTCCTGAAACATCCCTTGCTGACACCACAGAAGGGTTCAGGTCCGACAAGTGGCATTGTAGCGCCAACTTTAGCCAGTGTAGGTTGACTAGATTTTTCTTTGCAAGTTCGTATTTTATAACAGATGAGTCCAGAGCTTTAAGAGCAGCCTGACTATCTGAGAAGATAAATATAATTTTACCACATGTATTAGAACTTCAATTTATTCTAGCGCACTGGTTAATGGCAAGGACTTCGGTCTTGAATATGGACGAGTTCTTGCCTAGGCTTACTGAAAAAAGTTCGCTTCAGGCGATTCTCCATAAATGCCAGATCCAGTTCCTGAATCCATCTTGGAACCGTCTGTGTACCAGACTAGGTCAAGTCGCGATGGATTAGGTTTGTATTTTTCCCAGTCTGCCCTTGGCGGGATGATGATAGAGAAGTTTTTATAGAAGTCATATTCCGGTAGCATGTCGTCTAGAAAAATGCTGAATGCTCTTTCAGGCTCCATAACGTCAATCAGAGACAGGTGACCTCCATGGTAGGAATAGGGGTCGATGTTGTTCCAATGGAATAGGCAATGAATACTTAGTCTTGCTTCCATTGGAATGTGCACTTGAATAGGTAATAGACCTAAGATGACATTCAGTGCAGTGGTCGGGGTGGAGCGTTGATAGCCCGCCATGCAGTTTCCATATAGTTGGAAAGTTGTCTCGATGTAAAAAAAAAAGAAAACAACGAAAAGCCGTTTTAAAATTTATCGAAATTTGTTTTTAATAATACTGCTTACTGTTTCCTTATTATTTTTAAAATAAAATTAAAAAATTCTCTGAATTAGTGGTCGGTTCCTTTTACAAAGGAGCAAATGAAATCTTGTGGCCATTGCACAAAACGTATGATCAGCTTGTCAAAGTTAAAGGAACTAAACAAATTGATAGGGGAAGAGGATAGTTTAATGAACAATTTCATCAAATCGAAAAATATCAGCAACGATTGTTCTTGATCGTGATTCTGCTTTGAATAGACACAATGTAGTTTTCTGCGCATGAGAAATGTTAGTTTGTCAAAACAAAAATTAAGCAATTGATCTCTAAAGTTTATAGAAAACTAATTTATTAATTTTTCCGTACGTAAAACTTTTTTCCTAATGGCAAGGATTCCATAGCACGTCTTGGAATCCGAGTTGAGGTCATGCGATATAACGTGACCAAACCAGAGAAGTAGGTGCTCGATAGTAGGTTATTTATTCAGTTGTTCCCCATGCGAAAATCTCTGGGTTGCTGTTTCCATCGCTCGTGGAATAGTGAATAGAGGACATTCATCCAAGCTTTAGCTACATCGAGTGCGCGCTGAAGTTCAGTCTGAGAGGGCCCAAATATATGACCAAGTCATAAGAAAATAACTTATCTTAGAGCTCTCAATACACGAAAGCTGCTCTTTATAAGCCAGTCAATAGAAGTAATGAAATTGAACGAAGACAAAACGCACCCCTGAGGAAATCCAACGCCCAAGGCGAAAGGTATTGATTTAACGCGCGAACACGGATTATACAGTTTGTGTAAAGGAAAAGAGCCATCAATTGCATATAGTTTGTCTCGAGGGACTCATTCGTATGCCTTTCCCAAGTCTACAAAACATGAGTAAACAAGTGAAGCATACTCCCAAGTCCCAAGTGCCCGGAAGAAATTGGAACTGCTCATCATTTAATATAGTTCTTCAATGCGTTTTCAACACTTTAGCAAATACTTTTCGGGGAATTGATATATACCCCTATAATTGGAGCAATCCGTTTGATTCCCTTTCTTGAAAAGGATCACAATCAGCCGGTCGGCTCTACACCATTATTCAAAATCAAAATATTCAATCTAAAAGAGGAACAAAATATTTTCTCGTCCCCCAAAGTTAGTTTCACTGTATAATATTTCGCTGACCCCCCGTACGGCTTGTGGCCACATGATGACCTATTGTGTTAAGGAAAATTTCGGTTATCAATTAAAGGCTTAACACAAGCCGATGATGAAACAATTGGTCGGATAGCCTTTTTGCTTTTGGAGATTCTGGAGATTTGTGTCCACTGTGTCGGTGGAGTGTTTTTTTTTTTTGCTTTTCCTTAAGGTTGTAACACAAATTCAATTTCAACAGATTTGAATAGATTATAGTTGTACAGAAAGGGTAATGGGGCTCATATATACCGCGGCAACCATCTGTTCAACTGCCTCAATAATCAACCTGTTTGGGGCTTCAATAATCCTGTTCGGGGTACGCATCAGTTTGTATAATTGTCATCGGTTGTAATCCCAATAAGTTATACATTATTAAACTGTTAGTGCGTCAATCTATAGTTAACAACATTTTCTTTGAAAATTATGTGGACGGACGGACATATTTTCATGTGCCAAACTTACCTATACTATGAATACCTATCCATAAAAAAAAAACGTTTTCTTTTTCTTAAGTTTCGGCCATATGTAGAACATAACCAAACATACGCGAATCTAGTCGCGTTCCAATTTAGTCCACACAAAACTAGTCAACGGCTAGGCTTTAAAATGTGCCCAATAGCTCTACCAATATAAAAGGAATAATGGTTTTTGCGGCTCGAAAAATCTAAGAATAAATCAGGAGCGGCACATGGAGACAGTTTGATTCAGTATGGCACTACATCTCGACTGAAAATGTCACTGAGAGGTTCTGCGACAAGCAAAGTAACGGCTATTTTGCAATATTCTTTTGATTTTGTTTAAATTCGTTAATCAGGGGAAAAGTTATATCTAAGTTTATTTTTATATTTTTTATGGCCAGAAATAATGTTAACCACCACAAACCATGATATTGATCACATCCAGTTAATAACCCCGGATATTAACTACCATTTCCGGTCTTATAAACATAATGCTCTGTTGATGTACAAAATATCCTTCAAAAATGACTGCCACTGTGTAGGCGGTACGTTCTTAAATAGTTCGATGATTTAAGACTCTCGGCGATTTCAATATCACATGTCATTTTATAAATTCCTCATTTCGCGAATGACTTCTCATTTTGGAAAGCACTATACCAACACACACACTTGAAAATCACATATTTTTCACACCCAGCGGCTTGAAATTAATTTTCCGCCATCGTTGTCGTAGAAAAAAAAAAACACACATCCTTACCCCACTACTGCGCCTGTTGAAAAATCTTTCAATTTCAATTTCATCGTGTAAACAGCATTGCGTTGTGTCATCATCAATAGGCGGGCGCGCGTTCAGTCTAAACGAAAAGTTTAGAACATTAATATAGCTTTGTCCATTGACTGTAAACAGGCAACACACTACACTATAACAATTGCACTGTGTGTACTGCGAGAGCACACTCTTTCACGTTAGTATCCTTCACTCTACTAACAACGCACCAGCAACCAAAATCTCCACCTCCGCACCTCTTTCAATTGGAATGTTGTCCTGTTTCAGTTCTTTCGGAGTGTAGCATTGTCGTAGTCGTCTTCATTCCTACTACGACGACGACGACGACGACAAGAGATATCCTTTCACACACAACAACACAAAACAATGTGGTGTTTGTGTTTTGGATTTTGCCTTGTGCTCCTTGCTGTCAGTTGAATGTTCCAACTTTTATTTTTTTTTTCGTTCCTCATTCACCATCGTCGTTTCCTGCTCCGACAACTCTGACTAGCGCAAGTGAAAGTGGAAATATACACCCCCAGTCCCACCCCCCAAGAAAGGCAAACGGCATACCACAGTACAAAAAAAAAACTCAAAACGAACCCCAAAAGGAAACCTCCTAGTCTACTACCTTTTCGAGTCGATTCAGTTCAGTCCGACTAGAGTAACCAGGTTGGAAGGTCGAATTCGACGAAGGAAGTTCTTCGCCGTCGGACGCGCGACGCGACTTACTCGTAACGAAAAGGAATTTGTGGCGTGTGGATTTAAAACTCATAATTACGCAAGCATACTACGCAAGGAAGGATCTTCTCATTTCAAAATTTCAAAGAGACGTGTGTTTGTGCATGTACATTTGTACAATGGTGTATATTTTTAAAAATGATAAGGATTTCAGCAAACACACACGACATCAACAGCACAACATCCTTGGATAAAAATAAATTAATTACATTTCGTGTGTGAGTGTGTGTCTAGTGCAATTATGAGCTCTAAAAAGTGTCTATTGTAACATAGAAAGAGCCTACGAGATCTAGGACTCGTATTAAAAGTCAAACAATTGTGGATTGACGCATAACGCGCGCTAGTCTAATGTCTTTGAAACGTTTGCCGAATGTCAGCCACCTTAACGGCCACTCAAATTATAATTCACCGACTACCACAACAACTGGGACGACGACGACAACGACAATATCTGGAACGACTATGTCCTTTGCCGCAATTTCCGCTTATAATCAAAATAGTGGCGATAGCTACTCACAAATTGGCGGACTGGGATTACTTCATCAGCAGAATTTAAGAAGTGGCGCAAATGCTGTTATCGGAGGCGGCATTGGTGGCGGAGCACCTGTTATGGGTGGCAGCAGCGGTAGTTCCGCTGGATCCAACAATATAAATGGGAATGTTAACGTCCTGCTTGGATGGTGTGTATAAATTTGTATGTTTCAGCTTTTTATTTGTGTTGACTCATTGAAATGTCTTCATTTTGAAATAATTGCAAAAAGAGGTGGCCAAAAAAGGATTGCCAACTATTTCAACACTTGTACTTGATTGTGCCTGACTCCTGAGTTAGCACTCGAAATTTCATTCGGAAATGGAGTTGAATTTATTGTGGCTTTTCTGTGGAAAATTATTTGAAAACTTTTTTTTTCCCCCGCCCCTAACGGTCAGGGGTGAACGCCAAATGCGCGTGATGTAGATAATGTGCTCGTGCTATTAATGGGAAACGATAGCGGGGAAGATAGCTAAAGTTGTGCACGAACGAAGTTGGTTATCGATTTGAGGCATTTTCCACAGTTTGTTGGATATTAAGGGTGTTATGTGGAAACACAACTTTTGTTTTAAAAATATTGTCGATCGGATTGGATGATTGCAGATTGCATATCCGTGTATAGTTCTTGTCGAACTTGGTTTTAAGAGAGTTCGATATGAGTGACGTGACATTTTTCACTCACCACTGAAAGTTGGAAAGCGCGCGATTGAAGGCTGAAAGGAATTTTTTTTAAATTATGTGCATGTGCCAATTAGGATATATTCTGAAATGCCATTCAGGCTAAGAGTCACTCGAAAGTAAAAATAAACAATTATTTGGCGTAAAAGGCGCATAATGCGGAAGGAAGTGTTTATTTGCATTTTCGACGCACGCAAATAAGTACTACTTTTCAGCAAACTTGGTGTTGGCCATGAGGCAGAATAGGGTATCTGCGAGCCCCAGCGGCGAATAGCTTTAGACAGCTAGCGACAATAAATAGAAAATGAAAATAAAAAACAAAGTTTCTCCACCACTACGAAGGTCTGAAAAACATCCGAGTATACAACTGTCATGAGGAAAGCCCCAAAAATCGGTGGCATTGGGATTTGGCATACAATTTTAGGCCCCTTTTGGTCGTTCCAAAAATAAAGACTAACACAAACGAATGGCTGGAAAGGGTCCTATATGAATCTGTTGTCAAGTACTTTTACACTGAAAGGGAGGCATCTGACCCGCAACCGATATAGAGCTGCTCCATCAGGAATTGCAAACATTTTTCTTAGAAACAAAAACGTCACTATAAGACACTAGCTTTCTCGAAAATCCCATAGCATTTATGACCCATGCCTTAAATTCTCATAAGACACAACAACTCGTTTCGAATGGCTTTCGAAGAAGCTTTCTGAAAAGCAATCTCTCGGTGGCTGGGCAGATGCGTATGTTTTTTTCCGGGGGTTCAACCTGATAAGTTCCCCTTAACCTGGGCATAAAAATTGACAGGCGACAATTTGTAAATGTCTGTTTCATACAAATAATTAGACAATTTTGTAGAATTGTCGGAAAATAGCCGACAATTGTTAATTTTTGGTTTCATAAAAAAATTCTCATGACAATAAATTGTCAGGAATTTTTCGAGAATTGTCATGAATTTTCTGACACATTTTTACGGACAATTTTTTTTATGGGACAAATAAAATTTTACAATTTTGTCAGCATGTGATTGACAATTTCAACAGGCGTTTGAGTTTCGGTCAGGTATTGATAGTGAAGTGACAAATATGAAAATTGCATGTGGACATCTAGAGCCAAAATATTTATAACATTACAAAATTGTCAGGGCAAATTTGTCAAAATATGTCACCTGTCAATATTTTATGAAAAGAAAATTTGTCAGATTAGTGCGACAAATTTGTAGAATTGTCACCTGTCAATGTTTATGAAATAGGGCTCTGATATTCCACTAAAATAAAACAATATCGGTAAATGCTTTTCGAAGATCTTATTGTTACCCGGGACATTAATTTTGTTATTATTATGTCCAGAAAAATGTGTACAGATGCGGACAAACGACAAACGGACCTAAATTGGTTAAACATTTTGAAATAATTTATTTGTGTCCGTTTTCCTGATCACTGTAAATACACCAAGTGATAAAGAACAAAAACAGCAACAGAAAAAGAATCCCATACATTTACAACGGCAACAGTATCAGAAACAGAATACATTTTTTCCGCAACAGAATTTAGCTTGTTTCTGTTGCTGCCAGCCAGCGGCAAAGCTCCACGCCATTATATTCACATCTATATATTCCGGGACAATCAAGCAGGCATAAAAGCCCTGAGCTTAACTATCATTGACTCAAAATCAGTATTACTGTTCCAAGTGTCCTTCAAAGACCAAGCCCTCAGGAACAGAACTAAATTTATTGTGGGTTCACGGGACCGGAATCATTTGGCTATAATAAAGAGTTGGGAACATACGAAATGTATCTCATATTGGGAGAATATCTCAGTTCTAAGACAGACCTAACGAGATAGATTCTTATAAAAAACGTATAGGTATTAAGATTCCCCATAGGACACCATGTTCCATGCGAACAACTGGACCCCAAAGAAATAAAAAAAATCCTCAGCAGCAGTATCACAAACTTTATAAAAAAAAAGTGGAGAACCTGCTAGCCTAAGCCGTCTTTCTAACGTATGGCACAGGTCGATGTGCCCCTATTATCGCCTAGTTCAGTCCCCTCACATCAGACAGTTCAAGATTCTAGATTAGTAAGTCTGACAGCTCTCTAACTTCATTTTGCTGAGTTTTCATTGGGCTGAACTCGACACGTGAAAAGTTTTCTCAGTTGACGTTTATGTATCCGCAACACCGACAAATCAAGTCCAGAATTTCTCGACTTACTACTAAGTTGACATTTATTTGTGCCAACAAGTGTCCGAAGAACTCAGGTTTGACATTTCTACTAGGCCATCGGAGCCATCGGACCATGGGAGAACGCAGTTTGACAATTCAATTGTCCTGGCGTAAAGCACCAGTGAGAATCAGAACCCATTGGAAAAAATTCAATTGCGAAGAAGTGACATACCGACAATTAAAGTTAGTTTTGCGTTCGGGTACATTTAAGTCCAGACAATTCAAGTCGGCTTATGATGACTAGATTCTTGAATCCTGCCAGTCTCCATTAGTTATTGCAAAAATCAGGTCTCGTTTCCTTTTGTGTCAATACGAGCGCTTGTTCATGAACGCATTCAGGTATATATATGAAATAAATGGGCTCGTTCAATAAAATGTTTAGCTTAACTTGTTTTCCTGAAGTTGAACAAGAAAATTAAAGTAAAGTTTCAAAGAACCAGAATTCCCTTTTCTTTGTTCTGAATTAGAAAAAGTACACTTTTTCCTTTTTAGATAATTTCGAGTACAAATATTCCCACAATCTGGCAGCATTTCCAAACAATTTCAGGCTTCAATTATAGCTATCAGTAATATGCAACAGAAAAAATTATTTTTTTGCTTTTTTGGAGCACTTAAACTTAATCGTTGAACTCAATCTTGGTCTTAAAATGTTGCTTTTGAATTATAAAGTCAGTTCAGTCAGCAATTGATCTACAACTTTTCTCGAAAACGAATTTATTGATTTTTCCGTACGAAAAACTTTTTCTGTTCAACTTCTCATTCAGTTTCACGAAGTATTCCACTGAATTATGGTTAAATGTGTCAGTTTTGTTCTGTTTCGTATTTTTACGGATGCATTTTACTGATAACTATAATTGAAGCCTTAGTCATTTAGTGTAGCTGAGCGAGCGATAAACGTAAACCGAAACAGAATTTACTACAGAACAAAAGAGCTTTCTGTACTGTTTCAGTTTCGTTCCTGTTTCTGTTCTTTGTGACTTGGTGCCATAACTGACACATGTCGTTGATTTGGAATTTTGTGTATGACTTTTGTTGATTGTAAGTGAGTAATTTATTTAACATAATTCATTGTATAAAGGTTTTACTCCCAGACCCCAGTTTCACAGTGGAAGCTTAAACTAAAATTCAACTGAACCTTAACTATGAAGTTCAACTCGTCCGGTTTCACAATGTAATCTGAACTTCAGTTCAATTGAACTCAGTTTAACTAAATTTAATGAATAGAATTTAGTATTGTACAGTACTTAGCTTTTATACGACTTTTTTAAAATCGTTCCTTGTCTTTTCTTTCAAAGAACACGCAAAAAACGTCAAATAGTTTTCTGTTTTTGACAATCGACAGCTTTGAAATTGAAATGTGAGTGTGTCAAGTAATCTGAGGTTTAAACGGCAGAATAATGTCCACATACTGTTGTTTAACTTAAACTACAGAATGAATTCTGTTCAAGGTTTAAACGAAACTGTGAAACCGAATTAATTGTCGATCTGAAGTTTAAACTAAAAGTAAAGTTTAAACTTCCACTGTGAAATTAGGGATAAGTAAAACAATTTTAAAGTTCATTCTGAGGCACTAACTATATCTATAAGAAAATAGCATATATAAAAATATGGAACACTATAAGACTGAAACATTTTACGAAAAGTCGCGTATAGCTTTCACAAAAAAATGTGTCAGTAAAAAAACCAACCCCCAACGCAAATCGACTGCAAGACAATTTTTCCCGGAATGAAATTCATGAAATGAAACACTTTTTCTAATGCTCCATTCTTCCAGTAGGAATTTGAAACATTTTAGTGGAATGATTTAAATATAATCCGTGAAAGTTTTACAGTATTTACGCAGGCAAATAAATTAATACTTTTCTAGCCGCTTCTGTGCTTAATTTAAAATTTTGTTTGAAACTATTTAATTTAAGTGCGGTCCAAATGAACATATAACTGGGGCCTTAGCTTTTATAATTTTGAACATCGTTAAAATTGCGGAACTAGAACAAACTCTCCGGAAACTAAGCTGTCAAGCTTTTAAAATTATGGAATAATTATAAAATTGCTAGATAGACTATAGCTCAATTTAAAGGAACGAAACAAATTTTTATTGTATACGGTCTTTTCATTGACATTTGGGCTAGGCACCCAAAGCGATCTCCGTGGCACGACTAACTTTCTATGTGAAAGTGGTTGCTGGGTGTCATGTGTGAGATTTTCAAGATTTTTCGTAAATGACTTCAGATGGATCCGGTAAATAAGGCGGTGAGCCTTGCGATGATCCAACAGCTTCTGTCTAAGTCAACTATAGGCAACTGCAATAATTGCCCAAACAAAATATCGGAAAATGAGTCTAAGTCCCATTTACATTTGTCACTTTCGATATTCATCCACAGTGATAAGTGTAACGTGCCGCTTAATTTTGTTTCATCCAAATGTTACAGTACACATGAACGATGAAACATATTGGCAATCATTTAACGAACCCAACCGATCATCGGTTCATCGCGATGATTCACCCAGAGTAGAGGCGCAGAGAAAATTGTAAACGTTCATTTCAGTTCCATTTACTATTAGAATCACATAAAATGGACACGAAATGGACAGTTCCAGTGTGCGTGAAATGTGAAACCACCCAACTATATAAAAATGTGTTATGAAGGATGATTTTTCTCGATGAACTCACTTTGAGTAAATCCAAAGTAATAAAGTATACATTTTCAATTTGAACTCATAACTCATTAAAGGCATTACATCTGGACCCCACTGTACATCTTCAGTTATCATTTTCGGATTCGCTTCACTTCATGTAAGCCATCCGCAAATTTCACAAATTTATTTGTATTTTTCTTTTTCTCCCATCCGGTTCTCTCCTTCGCTTGAATTAGGAAAATTGTCGATAATTTATGTTTTATGCTCGCTGAACAATCAGAAGCTGAGTGTTAAGGAAGTAGGCTCGTCACAGCGGTGGACAAGAAAAATACCATTAAGCCTGATGGATGCTTAAGAGTTCTTTTAAATTCAATTTAAACATTTTTCTTCTTATAATCATTACACATTTGGTGTAAATGTATGCGAGTGTTTATATTTGAATAACCCCTCCTTGAATATGGAAACGATTATGCGATGACAGCTATGCCTCTCTGCTCCTTGAATTTCTTTTCACCGAAAAAAAAACAAAAAAAAAAATTCAATTGAAACGCAGTCGCCAAATTATGATGATCTATTATATTACACATTCGCTGTCATTGTTGTTTTAGTCTGCTTTATGTCGCGTACTTTATGACAGCACACGCAGCAGTGCTATTCTGATGCCTAGGATAGGGTGTAATTTGCATAAAGATCCTTGTAATGCGGATGTGTAAATTTATTCATTCGTGCAGGAAAAACTACCTCCTCATCATATACTTAGATGCCACCGCAGAGCAGAGCTCTCTCATTGGGATATATACACCTAAATGCCCTTAAAATGATACGTTTTATGGTTTTGATTTTATGTAGCGTAGCTTAGCGCGGGAGCTATACCCAAGAAGGGTTTCCCTTTAAGTGCACTGGCATAGAGAAGAAAAAGAAGAAGAAGAAGCCATCGTCGAGTCGAATTATCGCATCGAATGTGTGAAGAAGTACAAGTGGCGTAACAAAGGACACATTTTCAGTTTATACACAAATTAGCCTAATAAATTGGTTACGGTTGAGCTAAGTAGATTCATGTAGTTTAAGGTTGTAAAAGAAGCTACCCCGAAGTCCAATTATCGTATTCAATATTTGCCAAACATTTCTTTTTTCTTAAGCATTATTTTTGCAGCCATAACTGTCTTGTATATGATTCCGGTGGGGATAATGTAATCGCATGCAAATTGACTATTAAAATGGCAACATAACCTACAATATCTAGCACAGGGCTAATAAATTGAAACGTTTTACAACACTCGTGCAGATGAGCACAGTGAACCTGAACACTTTTCTATTTTTGGTCGCGGAATCGATTGGATTTCTGTGTTATGAAATTTGCAGCAGCATTGGGTTCTATAGGAACGAAACTCATGGTTTTCATTATGAGGGGGATATACCTCGCCTAGCTTTAACCCTTTATAGGAAATTTTGTAAAATCTTTCCAGCAGTCGTTTTTTTCCAGACAAGTTGTTGTCCTCTTAAACATCACGAAAATAAAAACTTGGTGAAGGTTTTTATACGGTACCAGTAAGATCCCACGAAGCTTGTGGTTGTGATTCGTCGAACTAAACATCGACCCAGTTGCTTCTACTTATGTGGACCAAGCAATCTGGGCATCCGCGATGGCTTCGTCTTTGAAACGGACTTTCGGTCTTTATTGACATCCTAAACCTGGGGGTAGAGTCTCGCATACCTTCTTCGTTGAATCATTATTGTCTAATCATTATTTTGTCTTTTTGGAGACTTGGTACAGCTTTCCCTTCCCTTAATCTGATTGCCACGTTTGTGGCGTATTCTTTACTGACGATGTATATAGTGGAAGTAAGTTAAGCATGGTTTGTAGAGCGGCTGTTGGAGATGTCCTCAATGCGCCCATGATGCATAATCATGCAAAGCGCTGAATCTTCTTTAGATTGGAACTTTTGTTCAGGGTCGTCCACCACACAACGATACCGTATAGAATAATCGGCCTTATAACCGCAGTTGGGTTGAAGGCTCCATCTAGAGCCGACAGCCCTTTTACAGGAGTATAGAGCCACTATGGATTTCCTAGCGCGTTCGGCAATATTTTCACTCCATAAACGCTTTCTGTCTAGCCTCAGCCCCAAATATTTAGCGCTGCTAACGAACTCGATTGTAGTGCCATTGAGCTTGGGGGGAGTGACAAAGGGTAGCTTTACCTTCCTGGAGAATAAGACTATCTCAGAATAAGATAAGTTATCTGTCATATATATCACGGCAGTACCAACAATTTACGATTTGTCCTTTTTTCATTCACAAAGGCTTGATTATAAAAGCGCACAATCAAAGACTTAACCAAAATGTCTGATTAACTTTGTGCGCAAATTGTTTCATTGCTCGTCCAATTCCAATTCATCAATTTTTGGTCAACTTTGATTTTTATACGCGAGACGGATCAGTTTTTGGGTCAACAACAATTCTTTTCTTCTTTAAAAACAAACAAATCTGAAAATAGGCTCAAAAAAGAATCTACATATTTCCTGCTTTAGACCCCAGTTACACCCAAGGTGCATGAGACATAATTTCAGTCAAGGCTCTGGTCATGACTTTAGTATGTCTGGTGTAGACCGCGATTTTGTCGACACGATATATATATATCTGGACATTTCAGTCCTTAATTTCTTGCCCTGGCTGAAATTTGACATTTGATAGCAAAAATTCAATGTCCTCATTCAAGAATCTGGTCATCGTAAGGCGTCGTTTATAGCTAACCGTAAAAACACGAAAACTGAAACATTTAGCCCCAGCGCCAGCATATCATAGGAATTCATTGGAATGGAATACTTCGTGGAATTGACTGAGAAGTTGAACAGAAAAAGTTTTTCGTACGGAAAAATTAATAAATTCGTTTTCTAGATCAATCAATTGCTTAATTTTTTTTTGACAAACTTACGTTATAATTCAAAAGCAACATTTTAAGTCACAAAGAACATAAACAGGAACCGGAATTGAAACAGTATGGAAAGCTCTTTTGTTCTGTAGTAAATTCTGTTTCTGTTTATATTTCTCGCTCGCTCAGCTACACTAAATGACTAAACTGAATCAGATCCAGAAAAACATGGCTGCCGTCAATTCTTTCAAGTTGTTTGGCGATGCTGCCAGATTTTGGGAATATTTGTATTCGAAATTATCTAAAAATGAAAAAGGGTACTTTTTGTTTTCCAGAACAAAGAAAAGGTAATTCTGGTTCTTTGAAACTTTACTTTAATTTTCTTGTTCAACTTTAGGAAAACAAGCTAAGATAAATATTTTATTGAACGAGCCCATTCATTTTATACACCTGAATGCGTGTCCATGAAAAAGCGCTCGTATTGACACAAAAGGAAAGGAGAACTGTTTTTTTGCAATAACTATTTAAGACTGGCGGAATTCAAGAATCTTGTCGTTATAAGTCGACTTGAATTTTCTGGACTCAAATTTATCTGAACGCAAAAACTAAGTGGAATTGTCGATATGTCACTTTCACTTCTTCGCAATTGAATTTTTTTTTTCAGGGGTTCTGATTCTGTCAAAGCAATCGAAATGTCAAACTGCGCTCTCCCATGCTTTCCGATTACCCAATAGAAATGTGAAAACTGAGTTCTCCGGACACACGTTGGCATAAATAGATGTCAACTTAGTAGTAAGTAGAGAAATTCTTGACTTGATTTGTCGGTGTTGCCGACATAAACGTCAACTGAGAAAACTGTTCACATGACCAGTCTAGCCCAATGAAAATTCAGCATCATGAAGATATAGAGCTGTCAGACTTAGTAAACTAGATTCACTTTAAATTGAATTAATATGTACAGCAGAGCGAACAGCTCTGGAATTTTTAATAAAATTTTAAACCCATTATTGGGCTTTATCTGTTCAAAACTGCTGTCAATTCACAAAAATGGAACAAAGCGCCACTGAAATATTTCACTTTCTTCTGATGTATTTCCATCCGAAAAAATGTTTTTACCGGTCGGTTTGCTTTGGGGATTGGTTTTCTAACTGACACATTATCTTCTAATAGCCTTTTTCCTTCGCTAATTTCCTTAGCCCCTTGCCGTAAAATGTTTCCTTTTTACTGTTTAGTACTTCTACGCATGCACTTTTTTGATATAGTGCCTTAGGAGGCAAGATTATTCTAGGTTTGCTTTTCTATAATTAATTTAAATAAAATTGTGCGCCGCGCCGTCATAAAATTAAAACAAATTACAGATAGATACACAGAGCTACAGAGTTTGGGACAAAGACAAAAAGAACGTAAAAACTTTATGCCAGAAACTGTATGGCACATCACTGAAGAAATGAAGTGAATGTATAAGCTATGGATGTACTCATCTGTGTGGCACAACTTTGTCATAATTTTCCACACTTCACAAGTTAATTATCGCTAATTGAACTAATTTCAATTAGAATATCGTTTAATGAGCTTTCAAAGGCCAAGCACAAAAAAAAAAAGAAGATCCACCCAATTACAAGTTCAGCTGGACAGCACATTCCGCATTCCACAAGAAACAGAAACATGAGAATCCACGACATCGAATCGATACGATACGAACAAATTAGTATATTCTATAAATATAGCCTCATAACAACGTATACAGATACCGATGCAGCGCCATTGCTACCTCGTGTAAATCACCTTATGTGGATAATTGTAATTTCGAAATATAGACACGAAGCCCCTTTGTGGCTTGAACACGCAATCTGAACTTATGGCCTTCTTCCTTAGACAGCACAATCTATTGATTATTATTTTTGTTTCGTTTTTTTTTACTACTGAAGAACGACTTCTAACCTCAAAATCCACATAACTAATACCCACAGACCCCTAACCTTCGTTTTGTTTTTGTTATGTTTTTTTTTTTAATCCACACCAAGGCGGCTGACGGAAAGACGACTAAGTAATCCACTTTTGATTAGCCATGATTTTGGTTTCGAATTTCATGGTAATTGCGGTTCATTTGCGCTACGATTGCGTCGACTTTGACAGTGGCAAATTGTCACCGTGAATTTAATTAAATGTTAATCTTTTGGGTAACATTAACACCACCTGGGCGGGCTGTTCACATAGAATATCCTGCGATCCGCCTTTTACCAATTCGATTGCCAATCAAGCGAATGGGATATACGAAATTTGAATGAGAAAAGGTAAACGAGTACAAGTATTTAATGGATGCAGGCAGAGGAGGAGATGTTATAATTTCACTTTGAATGAGGAAGCAGAATATACAAAAAAAAAAAAAAAACACCAACCCCCTTCCTCATTATCCTTGTCCATGAGAACATAGACACCTGTGGTTGTGGTCTATTGTGTTCGAAAATGGGGTTGGCGATGGCGATACCGATGGAGTACTCAACTCATATCTCATCGTATAGACGGGCATGCTTAAACGTGCGTAATAAGTTAAAGTGGAACACGTCCATATAGAGCTATTAGTTTCATTGTTCTTAAAATACCCACCCACACATACACTGAAGAGTCCTGTGGATTATAGATTCCTTTTGTTCTGTCGGTTATTAGCTGAAAATATCTTTTACTAATAAATGTTTTATGCCTTTTGTGTGTTTGCAGTGCTATGCTGTCTGTGGTGACAACTGTGTTGTGTGTCGTTTGCTACTGCTGTCACCGTAATATAAAGAAGCGTACCGAGGCCGCATACCGCCAAAGGTGGATGGATAATGACGCTAATATGGAAATATACAGTGTGGAGCAGGTGAGTGGATAATAAATTTAGTTATTTAAAGAAACGTATGTGGATTTTAATTTTATCCTTAATAATTATTACTGCGTGGAGCTGGAGTGTATTCAAAATATTGTTTTGCCTGGAGGACCGACCGTCTGTGTGTGTGTATCCTGTCTGACTTTTTGTCATAAAAAAATTTAATGAATATTATATAATATATTCATGAGAGGGATGATGAGGGTTACTGAATGTAGTTATAAATTCTGAACTTTGTACGAGTAGGTATATATCCCGTTGACGGTGAAAAGATTACAGTCAAACGATTAATACAACGTTACGTCAGTATTAGGGCCAGAATTGAGGAATCTTTACTACAAGTTATGCAATGCATTCAGAGTTATACACTCCCAACGCGATCACAATAAATTGTAATTTTTTCCACTGCGCCATCTAACGCCATCGAACGTCTAACAAACATCCACGAGTGTAAATGTTATTGAAAACTTCTCAATTCAGCCATTCGGACTCGGCCTAAAATTGTATGTCCCATTCCATGTGTCAACAACAAAAAAAACTCACTCAAACGAATGGTTGTGAGAAGCTAGGCATAGGGTGCCTATACGGATCTGTTGCGCCATCTCTTTTTTTAAATCACAATATTTCATTCAGTAGCTCGTCTTTTCGATGCCAATTTCGATTTCAGCAAACTGCATATTTTACAATTTAGAAAGATTTCTTAAATGTCAAGAAAGAAACTGCAATTATAAAACCAACCAGTTGTGTGTTTAACGCACGAGCGAAATAAAGACTAGTTCTATTTTGTTTTACGTTCCGGTTTTAAGTCAAAACGCACAACTGACTATTGTCTGCAGATTGCAGAACCCTTAATTTTACACAAAAATAACGCGCGAACGCATCAACGGAGTATTGTGATTCGTGCATCCAAGTTATAAAACTGAAGCGATCGATGGTCTCAACGCAGTCATAGAACTTATATGACTTCTCAAATTAAAAAGCATTTGGGGATGTTCAAACTACTAGTTACTCTCTGACAGCTGGCTGACATATGTGTCTGAATTTTTATTGGCCTAAAATGATCTGGCGAACAGTTTCTCCAGTGAGTTTCTCCAGTGAGAAACTGTTGACTAGAATTTCTCGACTAATCTTTATGTTTATGCGTTCAAGGAAAATCTAGTCCGGACAAATCTAGTCCACATAAGATGTTTACTACACTTAAGTATAAATGTTCCCTCAATGACATTTTCACAGTAGAACTGCGCCTATTCCATTTAAGAAATCATATACAAGTTTTATACCTAACTTCGTTACTCTCACAGTGTTAAAGATTAAAAGTATTTAAAAGAAGAATTATTTATTGTGAAAAAATTTGTAATTTTGATCCATTTGAAGTTAACATTTTTGGCAGCATTGTATTTATACCTACGTAATTTAACTTTCTCGTATACGTAGTAAAAGAAAGATATTGTTTTCGGAAAAAATTCCGAACTCGAGATTTTGATCAATTTTGATAGATATTAAGATGATAGGGGAATTAAAAAAAAAAATGGGTTTCGCAGTTGTGTCCGTCCGTTTATCTGTCTGTCCCATAACTCTGAAATTTAAACGCTTGGAAGGATTTGTTTCATACTTCGTATTTACAGTTTGTGGGCTCACCGCTAGAAGACGTTTTTTTTTATTCTAGCCCTAATATTGATGGTACCTCCCATATAAAAATGTTACAACATTTTAAACAATTTAGATTTATTCGATTTTAACAGAAACTTATTTTTGAGGAACTATCGTTAATATATATCAAATAACTTGATAGCAAACTCAGTTTTTCTCTAAAATGACTGCGTCCTTTGATATCCACCCAAGTCGCTAATAATAGTAGATACTTTAAAAAACTGCTCATATCTCAAAAACGCCATTTTCGATCGTGATAAAAATGTAATTGGCAGGTAAAGCTTAAATCCTGAGTAATACATTTTGCTTAGTTTTGAGCTAAACAGTGTTTTTGAACCATGCGTCCTTCGATTTCCACCGCAATCGCTAATACTGGTATGTACTTTAAAAAGTAAAGGGTATTTTTTTTTAGAGGTTTGGTTTTTAAACTGGCAAGATTGTTTCTACAGATTCTGAATTTGACAGTTAAAAGTTGATTTGTGGTTAATACGTTTTGCTATTTTACGATGAATAGATTAACGTATAAAAAATAAGATCGCGAATACAAGCTACCGAAATGAGATTCGTCCGTTTTATTGCTGGTGTGACCCTTAGAGATAGCATTAGAAATATCACAATACGTGAGGAACTTAATGTCGAGCAGCTACTTCTCCAGACGGACCGGTCCATGCTTTGGTGGTTTGGTCATGATAAACGCATGTTCCCAACCAGAATCCCACGACCGACGTGCTATAGAACCCGTACCATCTGGTAGACCTAAGATGGTTAGATAAAGTTCATAATCTCTCCTCTACCCGTATGGGGATTAGCCTTGATGATTTAGAGTCGATGGCGGAGAATCGAGAGCTATGTAAGGTCTACTTGAGTAACCTACACTCGCGACCCACTTGATGGACAAGTGGACCCTTGAAAATGAATGGAAAAAAATAAGACTAACGTTAGAACAACGCGTGTAAATTGTGCAATCTTATTTTGAAAACCATGGTTCGGTTCGCCAAACCTATCGTCCATTTTATGGTCGACATAATCGTCCATCTGAACAAGTTATTCGGAACACGATGAATCCTTTTCGCACCACGTACACTCTAATATAGTCTAGTCTAGCCTCCACGATCCTGTGATCACACACCTTTAGATTACTTTCTTTAGGGGGTATGTAAAGTCACTACAATAGTCTATGCCGATAAACCAGAGACGTTGGACGATTTGAAAGTCAACAATCGCCGCCGTGTAATTGCTGATATACGGCCCCAGTTAAAGTTCTCGAAAATTAGACTTTACGATTGCGCTTCATTCGAACTAGCCGTGGCGCGCATATGTCCGAAATCATTTTAAAACTTTTATATTGGTAAACCTAAAAAAACGCTTTATATAATAATGTGTCCGCCATTACTCCTATTCAAATGCTTTATAAAAATCCATAAGTATAACTAAAACATGGTGACTTTTATTTAAGCTTTCGTTGACGCTGTTCGCAAGTTCTCCAATTTTTTTTATCGACAAGAAAATTAATTCGATTGCATATCTATACGATGTTGTTGTTTAATTCGTAAATATAGGCTTGTTTGAGATTTTATTCATTGTTTTTGTTGAATCGTATTGATGATTCAGAAAGACTGAAATCTTCGGAAAAAGAGGTCTTTTCAGCAACACTTATGTAGCTTTTTTCTTGACATTATCAAGTTGATTAAGCTCCAAGCTTTTTGAGGGTTTGTTTTGATTTCATTGAACTGGTTCTTGTAAGTTCGATTGCTGTATCAATATTTCACAATTGAGTTTATTTCGGGAGTTCTGATATTCAGTGCGGAAATACAGAGAAAGAGAAATCGGGGGGCATTTGCTTATTGCAAAATGTGTGGCAATCAGATTAACTTTAACTAAAAAAAAAGCTAACAGCTGAAGTGCCAATAAAAATTAACGATAAGATCGACGCGACGGTGGGATCGGCTTCTTAGGCAAATGTCACACAAGCAAATCCAACGCATTGTCATTCTGAACATTCCCAATTGCATATTTGCTGTCAAATTGTAGACGTTATATTATTCTCTTCCTTTATAATTGACATAGTGGCGTCTTAATTATTAGCTCGGGATATTAGTATTAGATAAATGATTTCATATGGGCAACATTAATTAATGTTCACTGTCTCGTTAGCTTTATTCTCGAATTTGTTGGTGCCATTAAGTCAAACCCACCCACGAGACAAAAGTGAACAGATAATTCTTCAGAAAGTTATTGTTAATAATCATTTTTGCCAAGTCATACATTTATTTGTACATACGCGACAATGAATTTTATTGACTTGCCATTTGGCCGACTCTAAGCTCTTTAAAGTTATATTTAGAGAGGTACTAATGAACCTAGCTTGATTGCAGTTCGATAATAATTAATAGTGACAGAGTTTCTATTAGTTCTATTTCAGCAGCTTCCGATAATGCAAATTCCGTACGTGTAGGATAGATGATTTTGATTTTTCGGGACTCTATAACTGCATTTATAATTTCCGTTTAGTGATCTTAAAGACGATTTTTAAGGGCTATTACCAATGTAGTTGATGCAGACAGCCATCAGAGAAGATCGCATTTAGGTTCCAATTCAGCGTAGTCTACCCTACCATGTCAACAGAGCAACAAAGCACAGATCTTAGACCATTGGGTTCTGCGATATTGATGGTATTGCTATTGTTACTTTTATTTTGGTTAGGTAAAGCGTTTGTAGTACTTTGTCAACCTATAGGTATTAGGCTGCCGATCAGTAAACATTTTACTTTTGTCGCAAAATAACAAAGCTGATTGTGAATGCAGCCTTTAGGAAAGTTAAACACGTTTTCTCTAAGTCTGTACCTGATAGCAAAACTGAATTTAACTGAGCGTTGCGTTGGTTCGAATCATGGTAGCAATGCTGTCTATCGAATGACACTTCCTGGATTTGACATGTTTATCTATTAACATGCATTCATAAATGGGTTAAGTAGCTCAACTTGCTTCCAGTTGAACAACGGTTCTAAGGTTCTTACGTATTACCGAAGTTTACACGAATCTTATTTATAAACTTTCTAATCGTTTTGAGAAAAATATAGGTCGAAACGTTTCCAATGATGTTTAAGTCCAGTGAATAGGGCGTCTATAGCAAAAGTTTAATGTTTTCTGAACAAATTCAGCTTCTGGCAAGTCCGTTTTTGCTCTAACTTTGGCGGTATTAGTTCCCCAATATGGCATTGATATTATTCATGGATCCATATCACTGTTACGTTCTGTTCGACATCTTTTTTAACCTCACTAATGATTTCAACAGCGATTGAGTGTAACGATGCGTCCTAGTTAAATAATTCTATATACAACACCGCAATCCTATATAGGATTCGTTAGCCCAGATAAAAACTGTCCTACTCGTTACCATACTATCATTGCTTTAAATGTTATCGAAAAGTGCTATCGTTTGTGTCATAATCGTAAATGACATTTGACGTCACGAAATTCATAAAAAAAAATAAATCATTTATCTAAAATTTAGGAATTTTTAATTTCATCTCCATTTTTCATGTTCTGGAAATACTTTTATTCGCCAAATTTATGTTTGTGGATTTGCTGTTGTTCGTGACTTCACAGAACTTTTGTTTATGAGTGCTGCCAAGTTGTTATTAGAAAGAATCAAGCCCATATGTAATACCAAAAAAAAAAAAAAAAAAAAAAAAACTTGTAGATTTTCTTCAATAGATTTTTGTGTTAATTTTCCGGACTCTAAACGTAGCCATTAAACATAAAAATAGTCTCATTGCTGAACAAATTTTTGTAGTGAAAATAAGGATCATAATAGCAAATTTTGTTTTTAGCCCATTCAGCGAACGTATACGATACACACAATGGTACAACTTATTATCAGCTGTAAAAATGTTTGTTGCTGAAAAATGTATTGCCAATTCAAAAAGCTAAGCGATGTCATACTTACCGCCAACCAGTCAGCGGGTTGTCGGCGTCTTTTAACACTGCACTGTCTTCGGTTTAAAGCCAATCTCAGAACATTGATAGCTGCTCGTTGTATAGGGCGTGTACTAGCGCCTACTCTGCTCTGTCGGATATCAAGGGTTTAAAGAAGTCTACGTTAGAATCCTTCTTTGTGAGCAGCTGATCGGTGAGCTTGGAAAAATGACTTTTCTTAATAGATAGAGTTTTATTTGGTGCACTATATAAATAAACACATGCCTTGCAGATAGCCTCTTCTCTACATATGCCCTGAAAGGTTAAGCTGCTGAAAGCGCCCTCTAGTTAAGGAAAATGCCTAAAGCAGGGGTTCCCAATCTTTTCCATACTGCGACTCCCTATACAGGTTATAATATTTTTGCGACGCCCTTCTAAAAGCACTCAACCCACAAGAAAAATCTAGCGAGGTTAAATCGCACGATCTTGGTGGCCAATTCACGGCACTTGAATGACCATAGTGGCGTCTGCTGTGTGGCACGTAGCCACGTCTTGCTGAAACCACATGCTATCTACCTTCATATCATTCAATTTGGGCCAACATTAATCGGTTAGCATTGTTCTGTAGCGCTCGCCGTTGATGGTAATAGACTTAGCAACATCATTTTGAAAAAAAAGTACGGAGCAATGACGCCGCCGCCGGTCTAAAATCGGCACCAAACTGCTTTTTATGGATGCATTGCCACCTCGGGTGGGTTAGCGTCATCCCATCCCATATACGGCAATTTGGCTTGTTAACATAGCAATTCATCCAAAAACGCGCTTCATCGCTAAAAATTATTTTTCTATGGTCATTAACATTAACTTTGAGATCCTGGGTCAGTTGGATCTTGAACGTATATAGGCCCAAGTCCCGACGCAAAATTCCAACTTCTTGTGCACGGCAAAACACAATGCGCAACATCGACCTGACCCGACATTTTTTCAAATCGAGGTCAAAGCTGATGGAACGTCGTGTGAAGGCGACCTGTGCCATCGTCGCGAGGCTCAGTTAGGGAACCCCTGGCCTACAGAGCGTATTATTTACTATCAAGCTCGTCATTCATTCATTCGATTTGTCCCAAAAATATAAGCTCACAAAACAAATGTTTGAGAGAATCTTAACCTAGGATCCTAGATGTTCATTTTGGGCCAACTATTTACTTTTTAGAGCGTCAGAATTCTTACCAACTAAATTTGTAAGCGCAGTTTCCCAGGCTATTAACTTGGATGGACATTTCTGCGCTTCCAAACTACTGCGTGCTTATGATCTTTGGACAAAATTCTCTAAATGATGGAATTTTCGACTTTCATATAAGCGATAGTGACTTTGTTTCGATCTGTAAAATTTCCAGTCTTCTTCCAAATTTGTCTTGAGAGACCTAAAAATTGTCTATTATATTTAAAAAACTCTGCATAGTAGATCACCGGTTCCACCAGGAAATTGTTTATCTATACGGCGATTGGAGTAATGGATAGGTCAGTTCAAAACTCCTGGTGACCGTCATATTCTTGCCTTAAGCAGATACATAAACCTTCATTCTATTTATGAGTTTAGAGGAGAGTTTGGCAGATCTACAAATCTTTTCCCTAAAATGGGTTCAATCGGTCTTCCTATAGGGCGTCTTCTCGTCTGTAATATGAGCATTTCACATTCGATACGAGATTCTATGTACCTATGATCAAACAACTATATACATTGCGGGGGTTATAAGCTTAGTCAGTGTTACAGTTAGCTTTTGGTCAAGTAATGGTTACTTAGGGAACTAGAGTGTTGGGTAGCACTAGGCAACCACACAGACGATTCCGATCTTGTGCATGATATCCATAGTCCAAAAATGTCTCATTAACAAAACACGTCTTAATTGTTGATGTTGTCTTAATTTACGTCTTAAGCTGTTCCCTGTTGACCACGCACTTATCATTAACTCCGTCTATGATTTAGGTGGTGTTAATGTTTAAGGTTAGAATATAAATAGTTCAGATTGTACGAACATAAGAAAACCGTCGCTACGGGGTACTCCTATCCCTGTCCCAATAATATTGTTAGCAAGTCGACGAATAGTTATCAAAACCACGCCCCATTGGGCTAGTTTCCACTCTTTTGCGGTAGCTACTTTTAGTGATCTATTTTTTAACAAAATCTCCATGCAATCCACCAAAATAAAATGTTAAATATGATTGGCTTGCTCTAATAATGAAGCTGGTAGATTTCATGTCTAACCCTTTCTTCACAAAGGACGTAATTTCGGTTTCGCTCTATAGTGAAATGCGATGTATACGTATACCTATAACAGTAATCTCCCTTTTTATTGCCCAATTAAGCAGTTTCATTGCAGAGGCACAATATGTGTGTGTGTGTTGCAAAAACAGATGTGCAAATGATGAGTTTTCGATTTAACCGTATCATCACATACCTCGCCCATATAATTTGTAGGGGGAAACTACTATTAAACCATTCAAAGTAGTCACTTACAGAAATAGAAACTGACGTAATTACTATCTCCGTACATCTTTTTTTGCTCTAATGTGTAGGTACATAACATTTGATTAGTCTTACCCCGCCATACTGATAGTCAGTCAGAGACTGTCGTCAATTAACTTTGCGTAATGTGCTAATGACTATTTTGTCTTCGTGTTGCATGCATGGAAGAGAAAAACGATTGCATTCATGAAAGCTTATTATATAAAGGGTATCCCATAATTCACGCAAATTTGAATTTTGCGCCATTTAATAGTACCTACAGTGATGCCAACGGAAAAAAAGATAACAATGTAACAACTGACAGTTCGGGGTTAGTAAAAATGGAGCGCATTTTCATTGTTGAGCAATATTTTCAAAATAATTAAGGTTTGTCAGCTACAGTCCGCAATTTTCGAACAAAGTCATCTTCAGTGATGAAGCTCATTTTCATCTTGAGGCCTTGGTTAATTGTCAAAATTGTCCCGTTTGGGGTTCAGAAAACTCACGAGCAATTATTGAGAAACAAATGCATCCACAACGCGTGACTGCTTGGTGCTGATTTTGGGCTGGAGTGGAGGTATTATCGGACCATTCTTCTTCGAAAATACGGCTGGTCAGGAAGTAACAATTAATGGTGTTCTTTATCGTCATTTATTTATTGCTATTCCATACATAACCCCAATCTGTATACTCTATGAATCAAAAAGAAAAATAAAATCTTTCTAATTAAAAATCTATATTTTCTATTAAAATTACAAGTTGGTGAATTATGGGACACCCTTTAATCTAAGAGAACCATGTTAGAATAGGTAGTGATTTAGCTCAAGTCAATGTGGGATATAATCGATTGTCTTGTCAACAAAACACTAATGAAAAAGATCGCCATCTTTTTTGCACCTATCCGATTGCACCAGCAAATTTTAAAATCATAACCTCTCTCAATTGGAAAATGCATTAGTACCTACTTTTTTCGAGCTTACTTCAAAATTGACAAACTCACGTTTTAGGGTTCCTCTATCACCGTAATGTCAAGACCGACATTTTTCGCGAAAACAATACTTGCCCGTTTAGTAGTAAGTCGCGCATAAAGTGCCCAAACTGTCAATTTTCGTCTATTTTCAATACTACTCCATGATTGACCATTCAGCTCTTAGCAAGATAGATATGAAGTGCCTATTCTGAAGCATTATTCAAAAATGTCACAATTTTTAACCCAAATACAAACGCACATACATGGGTGCTCCGTTATTTTTATTTTGCCATCAATGTGTATGCCCAACTATCCATACGTGTGCTGAGCAAACAAATTGTCTAATAAAATTGAAATAAAGGTATACTGCGCCAAGTCAAGCGTGCGATACAAATCAACCCAACAACCTGAAAAACATATATTTATTCAATATTGTTCCCATCAGCAAATGAACCTTACGTTCAAAAATGAAAAGGTGAAATCACCCCACAGCGATAAATCCGTTTTTATATATAGTAACCCTTCTTTGGCATCGACTTATTGTGACTCATCAGATCACCCACCCGCAGCAGTCTCACAAACCCCACTCAGCAGGTGTGGAGAATGAATATCGTAAAGTTGTTGTTTTTGTCGTCGTTCACTCGGTCGGTAATTAATTTCAAAACCTAAATCTTGCAGAGAGTGTAAGATAAAACTAGATCTGGTTTGTTGTCTCCTCCTCTTCCTCATATATATACACCACTCACTGAGCGTGTCACCACGCCGCTGTATAATTAAAAAGAATGTCGTCTCTCCACTAATTAAGTGATTTATGCCCTGAAAGGGCTATCCGTATTCCGTATCCGCTTTACCACCACACACACTATTGCACAAGTTGATTTCCTTAATGTCTCAATTAAAGTCTTTATCTTTTGGCGATTCATTACAGTGCTACGAGACATCTGGCCTCTTCATGGAGTCCTCGGAGGGTTTAGCCGTTCCGGCGTTGACTCACGAGCCGCCACCCTCCTACGATGCAGTTGTGGCCATACAGGAGGACAATCAGGCGACCAGAATGTCACCGCCACCGGATTATCGCTCAATGAATGATGTATCTGGGCCATCGAACCCCAATGAGATTCCCAAGTTCATTAGGGAGAACTATTTCCTCGGCATGCAGCATAAAAGGCTCAGCGCCCACTCGTGCTGTTCGTTGCAACGTGCAGAAGCAGAGAATCGCTACCAAATGGGGGTGGCTGCTGTAGTTCCTGCCACCACATCGGGACGTTTTTGTATGAGTGCCTTAGGTAGAAAATCCTTGCTGTATACTGCCCGCGAGGGAAGACCTGTAAATCAGCCATACTATCGGGGATGCCCCCTGTGTGGGAAGTTTCGTCACGACGATTCCATGTCGCTGTCGAGCGACAGTGGCCTAGATCAGGTTGTCTTAGCTGTTGATGTTAGTAATGGGAACGCTACTGATAAGAACGCCTGCTACTGTACCCCATTACAGAGTCCATCAACTGACGATCGCAATAACAACGTTGACGATCACGAGTCACACTTTGCGCTTGCCATTGATGATCGTAGGAGTGTGTGTTCATTTCAAACAGTCGACGCAGCAAATTGCGAAAACGCAATAAACAACAATAATAGCGACGGAGACAATACGCCCACCACTGGCGCTGCATCTACATCGGCACCGGGTTCATCGGCGGCGGCCAACGCACTCACAAGTGACAATCATTGTGCCACCAACGATGTGACGCTAGATCTTGACTCAATAAATGACAACGGAATCATACGCTTGGATATGAGCAAAATTATCGATAAAACTGGACTACCTACTTATGAAGCGGCCTTAAAATTAGAATCTAGCGGTTATGTATAAGTTTTACAAGCAAAAGGGAGTTTTGAGCAATTTTTAAAATTGCTGCTAAGTTAAGTTTGTTTTTTGCTGCAATAGAATTTGTTTTTTTCGTTTTGTTGCGAATATTTAAAAGAAAAGAAAGAAAAACGAAGCATACATATCCAGCACTTTGTAGAACACCAAAAATAAGCGATTGTATATGTAAATACAAGTGTTGAATAAAATAAAATTATATATACACGTGTTTTAGATGAACCGTCAAATTATAGAAATTTGTTATTGGGCACGCGATGTAACCAGAACTAATTGAATGGCGTGGCGGCTCGTTATGTAAACGCCGTAAACAAGACAAACTCATCAATGGCGTGATGGTAATTTGCTGTCATAATGGTCATTTACTGCATTCATAATGTGGAATTTGTTCAAAAGTTGGTCTTTTTAGTTAAAAAAAAATATAATAGATTTTTAAATGAAAAAATTAAAGCACTTCGAATATTTAAAGGGTGATTTCTTAAGCGTTTGGGTTTTAGAATTAAAAAAAAAAACAGTGAAAATTTACAAAATTAAATCAATTCTTGCCATTTACTTTTTGAATATTCTTTCGTGTCAATGTTGACCGCGACTACGCTTCAAGTTGTCCATCCGGAATTTCCAATTTTGGCATACTTTTTCCAACATATCGACTGGTATCTCACCAATAACACGAGTTATGTTGTTTTCAAAGGCGTCAATAGTTGCTGGAATGCTGGCTCTGGCTTATCCGTATAGAAGAGAGACTTCACATATCCCCACAAAAAATAGTCCAGCGAACGATCGAGGTGGCCAATTCACAGGTGAGATGGATTGCTCACCAAATTCGCCAAATGTCCATGGATTCGCGACACATTTTTTTACTGAGCACGATTTTTGGTAATAAAATTCAATAATTTGCAAACGTTGTTCGGGCGTAAAGCTATGAGTACACGACATGCCAAACACGACATACGCATGCCACTCTGACGTCACGATAATTACTCGGCATATTGTAGAATATGTCACACGGCATGCACGATTTGTTTCAAAGTTGGCATAGTCGTATGTCCCCAGTGACTGGCATGTGTTTATTTTTGATTTGTTGACATACGATATTTCCCAAATTTTGTTTTCTCGGTGAAAACGTGTTTAAAAAATGTCTCGAATCAATTGCGATATGGAATTGGTAGCGTATCTTTGGGAGACTAGCAGCAAAGACGAAGACAACGACCAAAGCGACGCAAGAATATCTTTGAAACGCCGCCGCCGTATTTGGCAAAAGGATTGGTTGCGGCTTCGGGTGACGGAAGGATTCTGGGCTAAGATTAGTCGTTAGCAATGGTCCGTCAAATTCAGACTTTTCCATATATTCACACTACGAATTCAAGCTAGCAAAATCGAAAACAAAATTAATTAAATTCACCCAAACTATTTAAAAACAAAGCAAACAAAATAAAATACGTTTTCATCGACATGCACGTTTTTCAATAGGATATGTCGTGTGGAAAATTTACATGCCATTCTGAGTCGGACATATGGGTGACAGACGCATGCCAACATAATATATCAGAGTCAATAATATGCCGAGTACACGACATGCACCCTTTTATGACATATTCTGACGTCGAATTGACGTCAGAGTGTCATGCGTATGTCGTGTTTGGCATGTCGTGTACTCATAGCTTAAGTCTATCTATGGTGAAATTTTAAAGCTAAACTAAGCAAGTTATACTTTGACACGTGTCACAAATCACGCGTTAACTGTCAAAAAAATTAGTCTGAAAAACCAAACAGCAAAAAAAAAAACACCCTTTATTTTCATAATTTTCTATAAATTACATAATTTTAGCATAAAATTTCCGATCTTCACACAGCAAACCGCATAAGTGCAAAGTACATTATAAAGTAAGTTCGGAAGTCTACTTTGGTAAGTTTATTGAGACAAAAACAAAGAATCTATTTTTAGCTCTATGTATGCCAAATTTTATATTGCTTAACTTTTGCATTCTCCTTTCTGCCGATAAGAATGCATGCAGACAACGAATTTTTGCGTGGCATAAGTATTTTGACGGAATCTTTGTGTAAATGTTTTTACACTTTTGGGCACGTGAAAACCAAACAACTTTTGTATTTAACTTTAATTGATATTAAAAGTTGATAAAAAATAAAAATTTATTAAAAGTTATTAAAAACCACGGGTAAAACGGCTGAGCTGAGTTTAGTTATCAGATCTTCAATGGTAGCAAAGTTTAACGCTGGAACGCCAGTAAAATACATTGCAAATGAGTTTAATGTGTCGCCGTCGCGTTAAACTGTGCACTATCAAATCAATAAGTTTAAAAAGTATAATGACATAAGAAACTTAACGAGATCAGGTGCTAAGCGAATAACAACGCTTACTGAAGACCAGCTTCCTTCTACGGGAATTAAAAAAAAATATTTTTGTGAAGCCTCAATCTGCTGCAGATCAATGAAATTTGACGACCAAGAATCCTATCAGTGAGCGTACTGTCCGAGGACGCTTAAGGGAATGAGATTTTAAGACAATTAAAGCTAAGGACGTGCCGTACATGCCAAAGGCAAACCAGGAACATCTGCACAAGCCAAAGGAGTTCCTTTCAGTTGTATAAAGGTGGGTTTCCATATGTCGGTTGATTGACAAAGTTTGACAGCTCTCGCGTTTATGTCATTGAAGGAAACCGCCTTCAGTTCATTTCCACTTATGTCAATTATTGGAAAAAAATCGTTTGTCAGTGGATTGACCAACTTAGGAACTCGATGCCAATTAATTTTCACTGTCGATTATAGACAAAGTGACATTTTGTTTGACAATTCAGCTATTTCCACTTGTCCAGTGGTTTCTTTGTCAGTTATTGACAAACGCTGTTAGTCAATTCATTGTCAAGCAATTTTTCGCTATTTCCACTTGCCAATTTTTTAATTGGCATAAAAATACGTCAATTGTCAATTTCAAATCGACAAGTGGAAACCCAGCATAACTCATCAAAAAACAAATTTTTTGTAAGATTCCCAATGGTAGAAAGGCAAAAAAAACCGGTCGGTTTGTCAAAAAGTGAGCCATGGTGGAGGCTTTACGGGCTTCTTTGAATACGGTCTAAAGTTTTACGGTCAAACGTATAGTTCCGGAAAGATTCTTATAAGTCAAAAGACTTCCAAGTGTTCTGTTCGTCCAATGACAGAGACTCTGCAGTGACAGAGGAAGTGAGGTTATGACCCGTTAGAGCCCCTACCATTTTAGAAAGCGATGACCTGTCAAACTGTAGAAGTTTGATGGCCACTGGCATATTCTGGCTAAAGCTTTCGTAATACTTCACAGGTAGTTAGTTTTCTCCACCTGTTGTTGCAACATTCTCGCGATCGAAACAACATTCGGAATTTTTATAAGAATGCCAAGATCCTATATGGTTTAAGTTTGGTTATGTGGATGTTCTATAAGGACACATTTAGACCATAGATTTACTTCCATTGCGATACCACAAGAGAGGGAGAGGAAAGTGGCCAGAAAAACTATGTGCCGGACATTACAGGTGAATACTGTATTGCTACCTCCGAATTTCTTTTGAAACAGATATCTCTGTGTATCTTACCTCGTCAAGAGGTCCTGACCTGATGGTGACTGAAGCATTCAACTCAATTGGTTAACAATTTATGAAGTTAGCAGCTCCTGGTGGCGGTTTGTCTACGGTAGATGACCGTAACATCTGCCCCCTGCCTGTTGCCTCTGATAGTCCATCACTAAGAATAAGAAGGGAGACTGCTTCGTGGCAAAAATGGCTGATTGAATCAATGCGCTTTGCTGCTTGATCAAAAGACAATGGACGTATTGTCTTCTGAAAAATAACGGAGGTGACTGTATCAGTAATGCAATGCCCCATTCTGCTTGGAACCGAAAAGGAGGTCGCGATTTGTCTTTGGGAAAAAAAGAAGAAGGTTTCTGACGGGATAGTCAAAGTGTCTAGATGAAGTTGACTGATGTAGTCCGCTCCTCCTGATGGTGGCTGGTAGTTTTCGGAAAGAGCGATCCACCATTTGTAGCTTCTGACAGTTGGTACAGATCGGAGACGGATATTTGGAGCAACCTGCTCTACTGCTTGACGTCGAAGAAAGAAGGGAGACTGCTTCGTGGCAAAAATGGCTGATTGAATCAATGCGCTTTGCTGCTTGATCAAAAGACAATGGACGTATTGTCTTCTGAAAAATAACGGAGGTGACTGTATCAGTAATGCAATGCCCCATTCTGCTTGGAACCGAAAAGGAGGTCGCGATTTGTCTTTGGGAAAAAAAGAAGAAGGTTTCTGACGGGATAGTCAAAGTGTCTAGATGAAGTTGACTGATGTAGTCCGCTCCTCCTGATGGTGGCTGGTAGTTTTCGGAAAGAGCGATCCATCATTTGTAGCTTCTGACAGTTGGTACAGATCGGAGACGGATATTTGGAGCAACCTGCTCTACTGCTTGACGTCGGAAACGGTGACAATTTGTCTTCGGGAAAGGCGGAGGGTAACCGAAACAGTCTACGCCTATTGACTCTGACAGTTGGTCTGTGAGGAGAGAGACTGGTGTCGAGCAGACATGGGTGATAGTAGCAATATATCCTACTGCTTAACACCGACGAGGATGACGATTAGTATTTGTTTAATAGGTAATAACGAGTTGATGTTTCAGTGAAGCCCAGACTTTGGAACGAACTTGCTGATACAGCTTTGAGACAGGTGGCTCAGGACTTCAAGGAAATAAGTACCTACGCACACTACGCTACGCAATGAGGTGAACGATGGATTCATTTTCCTCCTCGTCCTTAGTGTTCCTACAGAAATCGTTGTAGAGTGATTAAACCTCTTCAAGAAGCAAAGGATTTACTGAATGCATTGGAGCATGCGGTCCTTTGCTGATGTCAGTTATGTCAATAGGTCGCTGCCTTGTCTGGCTAGTTCATCTGCCTTATAGTTGTCCGGAATGTCGCTGTGACCTGAAAAGTGGCGGGATGCTGCGAAAGTAACAAGAAGACGGCATTGATGAATTTCACAACCAGAGTGCCAAAGGGATTTTTTTAGCAGAAATGAGCCTGACTCTACATCGTAGAATTTCGAACACCAACTAGTCGAATATGGAATGCAGAGAATTTGGCGCTGTGAGCTAGCAGTTTACAACAACACGATGTGGGTTATCTCCTTTGGCACTCAGCTGGTCAGGACCAGGTCGACGCCAGTGATCCATCGTTGCACCCATAGCAAACAGGTCTACAAATACCAATGGTAATACATCAGCCATCATCTGTCATCGGTGATCTGTCACAATAATATAATATCAGAAGGCCCAACCCATACAATCGGTCGTGCCCGATGCATTGCATCAGATACGACAACACTAACATATTTAAAGGAAGAAACAATCTTTATCTCAATTTATGAAAACTGTCAACAGCATATGCGTTACTGTGTGTATTATATACAACTGTCGCAACGGAAACGCAAATGTGAGAAGACGTCATGTAAAATTTGCTCAGAGGATGACAATTTGCAATACAAGCCGAGATCATACAAAGTTGATAAAACTACATAATACCATAAACATTTAAGAGTAGTTTTGTAACCATAAAGAAAGAAGGTAAGTATGGATAGATTAAGATTAAAAGTTCGTTCTGCTCTATAGCAGTGAAATGACTCACAAAAGTTCCATAGACCATGAAGAGTAAGCGTTACCTAGTCTCATTTGTTGTAAGCACATAATCATATATTTGAATAGAAACATATAGTACGTCTTTGTAGAGCATGGGAAAAAGATTAACCGCCAAACGACTCAGCTATAACCAGCAACCGCAACTATTTAAGTCAAGTGCTTCTTAATGAGAGTTTTACCGGCTTTTTTGTTGGCAAATTTCCTGTAAATAGCAACAAACGTTCCGGGTTATGCATCATATACTTGACAAGGGAACTGAAACTATACAGAAAATAATAAATCAGGCAAAAGGTATTGAGGACTGTCAGTCAAATACGAAACGGCGAAACAAAAACATATACGATTACATATACATGTATGCCAAGCACAACAAGTAACAATAATCCAAAATCAATAGCACTCGCATAATATGGGTCATTGGCAGTTCGATGTTTTGTTCGACGCGCATATTTGCTTACATGCTTAAGGTGAAAAAAAAGAACAACAGAAAAGAAAAAGAATAGAACAAGTAAAACGCTGCTTTGGGTAAAGGTAAAATGTACGACGGACATAAATGTGGTTCATTGTCATATACTGTTTTTTTTTTTACTTTTGACAGACAAACTCGTCGTCGTCGCGCATGCAAAGGTTAGGGGGGTTCCTTTCTTGCAACTTATGACCCACATGCATTTGAAATAAATATTTCGAAATGGCTTAAGGTATATGAATATGAATAATGTCGACCATTCACAGTAAATTATTGCGAAATGAACTTTAATCAGTTATTTAAATTGTATGAATTATTTAGAATGATAATGTTTGACAATTCCAACTGCATTCCGGGGTGTCATCAGTAGATTTCTAGTTAAGGAAGTTCCGAAGTGGACATTGCGAAATTGCAGAAGGTAAATTACTTTAATGAATGTACTGACCCATTCTCTGAGAGAAGTAGCACACAATTTAAGTAAATACCAAACAGTGACAACTGTTTCCTATAACAAATAACAATGTGCTCTGTTATTTGTATTTATGCAGTCAGTTGTCACGTGTAACTTTGTCAGTCTATTCTGCGAAGTTGAACAAAGACCAAGGAAGACGGAGAGGAGAATGACAGTTCTTTGAGAGGACTATACGCTAAAAAATGCTTTCTTAGAATTCCATGGTGCGCTAGTAATGGGGAACGTTAGGAACACTCGTTTGCCAACTCTGACAACTGACTGACGCAATGTGTCTGAGTTTTTATTGGCCCCGGTTGATCACGTGGACAGTGTTTTTTTAAATGACGATTATAGATAAGTCAATTATTTTTCGACTTAAGGTGGGTTTCCACATGTCGGTTGATTGACAAAGTTTGACAGCTCTCGCGTTTATGTCATTGAACGAAACCGCCGTCAGTTCATTTCCACTTAATGTCAATTATTGGCAAAAAATCATTTGTCAGTTTGATTGACCAACTTATGAACTCGATGCCAATTAATTTTCACTGACAATAGGTGCGTTTTTTTGGCTATTCTATATAGGCTTAGAAAAATAATTTCATACAAATCCAGGCTAACGAAATCTATATAGAATTAAATTTGTATGAGATTATTTTTCTAAGCCTATATAGAATAGCCAAAAAAACGCACCTAATTATAGACAAAGTGACATTTTGTTTGACAATTCAGCTATTTCCACTTGTCCAGTGGTTTCTTTGTCAGTTATATTGACAAACGCTGTTAGTCAATTATTGATAAACAATTTTTCGCTATTTCCACTTGCCAATTTTTTAATTTTCATAAAAAAAAAGTCAATTGTCAATTTCAAATCGACAAGTGGAAACCCAGCATTAGTTGACATATCGACTGCATTTCTGACTGACATATCGACGTTAACGACCAATCTAGTTTTTGTGTTCAGCGAGAACCTAGTCCAGACAAATCTTAAGACAACATACTGGTTTTTAATGTGTTCATCGTTACATGTAAATTTGTAGGTATAGAGATATTCAACGAAATTCCATTTAAGAATTTGACATGAGAAGCAATAAAAAAGAGAGAAATGTTGCAATACTGATACGTCTGCTGCCCATAGGAATGAGGGTCTCGATATGATAGACGTTTCTGTTTTTTCTTTTTTTGGTTGGCAGTAGGGTTGACAAATGTCACTATTTTTGTCATTTCGACGTGCCCCTATTGAGAAATGTCACCAAACGTCACAAAAAATCTCTCATTGGCTGGTACTGGTACATCACAATTGATGCGGTAAATATTGAGAATTGGGGTGTCTCTGATTTCTTTGCCTCTAAAGAGCTGAATAGAGAACATGAACGCTGAGTACTATAACCGTCAAGAATGCAAGCAGTTTAAAAACTGTCAGCGTCTGCCGGGGGCATTCCAGCATTTAGAAACAATAAATAAACTACCATAAATGGTTGGCGAGTGGCTCAGTGTTTAGTTCCTGTTGCGCCAGCTATTTTTTTTTTTATATGAACCATCATGCAGCAGAAATGATATGAATAGGAATATAGCTACCTTAGGCAGCCGAAAAATAAACTTTTTAATCGCGTATCTCTCGCAATATGTATATTAAAATGCGACCTGTATAGATATCGAAACACGGCGCCCTAGCCACGTTCCAGAATATTCAGGGAAATCGTGAATAAATTCCGAAGGAAATGGTTCCCTTCTCCGCAATGTAACTTAAATTGCTGAATAGGAAACATTCCGGGAAAAATATTATTCGCAATAAGGATGAACTCGTGTTGAGTAAAAGTGGCCGAGTGTTTTATGAACTGGGTAGATACTGATTGACATCAATCACCCGATACCGAATACCTACGCAAATATATTTGTAACTACATATCGATTGTGCTTATTTTAGCTTACCCCGGTGGGTAAAAATCCTGTGCAACCAGTCCAATCAACGCTCGATGCTCCATTAGGGTCGGAGACAATCTCATCGAGATTTGAAGTCAAAATAAGGATGTAAACAATCTAATGTGCTGTAACGCGAGTTCTTGAACATTATGCTTGAAATTAAGAAGCCAACCCTAGCGGCATATCTTTTCCAAAATCTGGGTGTCATTGACATCTTTGGCAGAATTCAGCGAGCTGGTCGCAATATCGCATCGCGTTGGCGACAAAAAATGGATTTAGGAGGGTAAAACCGAGTATATGTTCTCAATAAGGGACAAACAACATCGACATGGTAGAACTTCATTATACAGGGTGTTTGACACTGACAGCTATTTCCCGCTCGAAATCTTGACAGTAATGTCGTTTTCGATTGGTAATCCACAAGCGTCCGGAAGAACTCTCCGCGATTCTGAATTCAAATCCAGAAGCAAATTTCTCTTCTTTTCAGTAGAAGAACTGTCAATTGAGTTCCAATCGAACGCTTTCAGAAGCGTTCGGATTGCTTACGGACGGTTCTGGATTACCAATCGAAAACGACATAAGTCTGTTTACGTCTGCTTTACGCTTGAACAACGTTGGGAAATATTGAAAAATTATTTCCAAAGTGAGTGCTGTATTGGACCATTTTTCTTCGAAAATGAGGCTGGGAACAACTTTTCGGTCGGCGCGCGTTACATAGCCATGTTAACCGACGTTTTTTTACTGAAATTGAAGACACGGATTTGGACGACCTCTGGTTCATGCAGGATGGCGCGCTATGCCACACAGCCCATGCCAAAATCGATCTTTTGCGCGTCAAATTCTCAAATCGTGTTACCAGCCGTCTTGGCGATGTCAATTGGCCGCCTTGGAGCTGCGATTTGACCCCATTGGACTTTTTTTTTTGTGGGGAACCGTGAAGGACCGATGTTATGAAAAAAAATCCGGAAACGAATCAAGCACTTAAGTCCAATATCATCCAAGCAATCCGTGAGCTACAGCCCGAAATCATCAACAAGGTCTTGGAAAATTGGACTGACAGAATGCGCTACTGTGAAGCCAGCCGAACGACGTTAATTCCATAATTAATGGGAATGTTTGCTCTTATACTAATAAAGCATGGAGACAATATAATTTTGTTCATTTTATTGCATTTTTAAAAAGAAACTTGTATTTGGCCCACCCTTTATACGGCTATACCTTTAAGTTAGCAACTTCATCTTTGTCTTTCCAATCGCCTACGAATGCAACTCAAAGGCCTTCCCAAGAAACGTTAAGGGACTTTGGAGGAGGTTATTAAATACGTTCTGAACTGTATGACCACATCGACCTGGGCAGAAAAGTTGGAATCAGTCTTCTTAGATGGCGTGGTATGTAACGCTTCTGTCCGATGAAACTTCGATTCCAATTCGGAGTGTTTACGTCAGTAGAAGAAGGACTCCCCTTAGATGCTGGACAAGTGGAAGGTAAGCCCCAACAAACTTTGAGTGCAGTGCGCAACTAGAGATGCATGTTGGTTGATGCTCAGATTCACCTCGGACTGTACCGCCAAGTACTAAGCAAGTTAGTAAAAATTTGCTAAGCCTTTGAAGGCTTTTATAGAAAGTTCTATATAATTTCTATAGATATCATTTCTTGATTTTTTCATGAACGGTTCATTTTCCATCTCGTCCACAAGGATTAATGAAGTGGATCTTTCGCATAGCCTCGAGTTCTTGTAAGGTGTCTTCATATTATCAGAAACAGATATTTATTTCTATTTTATTTTAATGGCCAGACAACTTTTATGTGCGAGTTCCAATCACTAGTCATTGCCTCTAAATTCATCAGTAAATCAGTTTTCATGAATGAACTCTCGTAGTGGTGTCATAAGGGCACGACGATCCACTCCTATAAATGGAATCGAATGGTTCTAGATCTAGACTCTATGTACAAGTCTCCTTCATCCAGAAGGTATATCTGTCGGCAACTACACCAAGTCACCCGTAGCTTTCTAGAAAATAGTCAGAAACGTCTCGAAAAAATGGAATACTTAAAAAATTAAAAGCCAACTTCAAAATCCCCCTGCAAATGTGACATAAACAAGTTAACCCACCTTCGGAACGATACCATTTCATCAACAATAGAAGTCAGTTGTTGTTAACGTTATTTCACACTACTACTGCATTCTTTTGTGTTAAAAGTGCACTTTTAGCGAAACGACTTGCATATCTCTCACACACAATTGTTCGCGTTGGCATCGATATTGAATCGAATTTTCAATGTCGCAAAATAATACTACACAGAAGCACTAAACTAGCGATTATATCACATCGCTATACGGTGATTAATTATATCGAATACAATTCTAAACGTAACTACAGACGACATTAAGCGACCGACGACGACGACAACGATGATGACGGCAATATACTACTCGGCGGCGGCGGTTGCGTTCAGTTCGGCGGATCACAGCAAAGGAAATACACTCTCTGTTTACTGACACACCTCAAGCTCAAGCACTTGTATTATTATAATTGCTCTCTATCTCGAGACTAAATGGTGCTAGATAGTATACACAACGGGACACTCGCGTATTTATTCGAAATTGATGAGCGAATGGGTAAGTAAGACCCGCTAGTCGTCGTATCTGAATCACATCCACCCAACGGCTACTCTGTTGGAAATAGTTCTGCCTACACATCGACTCAAGTTAAGTTGGTTGCGATATGGTTGGATATGGCCAAGTGCAGAAGGAAGCCCTTGTAATGACGATATTATGTGTCTCTATAAGTCTTGAGGGTTGATTAGATTGCTCATATTTGTGTGTACTACCTTTTATGTCATGGTTTTTTTTTTTTTTTGTTCTACGTTACACATGAGAGAGAACCAAAACAAAAACTAAAAAAAAAACACATCTTTTTCTTTATCGCAGCAAATTGCCCGACTTATTTATAAATGTTGTAGACAGTTCTTAGTTTCTAATTTTAGAAATAGCTTTGTGTGTTAATTTTAATTAGACTGTCATGGCTCTGCGCTACACCTGCTAGTGTATATTTCGCACGCGCCAGCGTAGGTTCCGTGCAATTGGCTGAGATGAACGCACAAAGGTGGAAAGTTGTTGCTTTTAAGGTGGCAGCAGCACTATACGAATTGGCACCATTCTTACAGCTTTCCTATATAGGTACAATCTAGATCGATTGGAGTGGAAAATGATGGTCCGAGGGAAGGCGCACAGGAAGCTTTTAAATATTCGAAAATCTCAAAATGTTGGTGATCGTGAGTTTTGCATTTTTGTTTATTTTGAAAAGAAAATCATTGAATCTGGCCCACAGATGTAGTACAAATCGGAACAGCAAACTGAAAAACGACTCGTTGGAAAATGATTTCATTAATATAATATTTCTCACTATCTAGAGAGAGGAACGAGTATTGCGAAGTTTACGGCAAAAACTTAGGAAATATTTAAAAAATAAACAACATCCGATAATGCAGTGGCCAGTCATTGAATAGGTTAGAAGTCGGGTACCTATTGCGGAGGTCAAGAAATAACAGAACGCGTACCATACAAGATGTGTCAACAATTAAAAAAGTTTACAGAACAAAAAACTTTGTCGGATTAGGAAACACTTCACTGGAGCACTCAGACGCAACTGGTCCATTGTACTACCAGGAAACATAATCCAGACAGCAGGAATGCCGCAGATTTCTTACAGACTTTCGGGAGCATGTGTTTAGTCTACCCACATCCTGGAGAGCCTTGCCATAAGCACTTGTGTTCGTTAGAAGCCCAATCGTCAATGGAGGCCCTGACCGACGCGACGACGCAGGAAGACCCATCACTGGTTTCGGTACCAAGAAATTATCCTTCTCCTCCTCCTTGTTTAGCAATCTCATCGGATATCTTATTCCCAGCAATCTCAGTGTGAGCTCGAACCAGACAAGAGTCAAAGAGTTCAGCCTTGCGACTTAGTTCAAAGAGTTCTTGCATTCCCGAACCATTTTGGAACGGGTAACAGGGTTGAGCAAGGCATTAAGCGACGTTTGACTGTCGCTACAGACGCAGATACTACGACCCCGCCACCTAATCCAAACAATATATTCGGCAGCCATTATAGGATAGCATAGATCTCCGCTTGAAAAACAGAGGCATGCTTAGGCTTACCTAATGAGTAGTGAGGTCTAATGTTGTCGACACCAGCACCGGACCCTTGACTAGTTTCGGAGCCATCCGTGAATATACGACTACATCCCAAACCAGGCTCTGAATGAAGCCAGACCTGAACACAAGGAATGTTGACTTTAAATTTGCACAACAGCCGAAGTTCCGGTGTCATTGCATCAGAGATCAGACGGCATATCCATGGAACTAGGATAAGTGTCTCACGCAAGGTCATCGAAACTCCAGTGTGGATAATACCAAAAACTGCCCCACCTAAGACGGTAGATTGCTTTGATAGTAGAACATATGATAAAGGTATCAAGGGGAGGTAAATCAAGCAGAGCCCGTGCAGCCAAGACAAACCGTTCTTTAGAGTTTTGTGCAGAAGGCAGTCACATACTTCCGCGAAAGCCCTCTCCACCAAACAACCAACGCAAAGGCTACAAAAGGCCTTATCATAGCCGCATAGATCCGAAGGACTTTTTAAGGCGATAAGCCCCACGTCTTACCGAAAACACCCTTACACTGCGCCTTAGATGTGTTTAACTTGACAATTTTTGCCCAAAGAAGTTTCTTATTCAGGATCACTCCCATATATTTAGCTTCATTGGTTGAGTCAGACCGGTTAAATTCCTCCGTCTGGTGAAGAGAACAACCTCAGTTGCGTATGCCTGAGCGTTGAGGTTTGAACCATTTAGGGTATTTTCGACATTATGAACAATTATAAATGAATGACACTTATTAATAAGTTAACAGTGTCGTCAACCAGTTAAGACAGATACCTGATTTGAGCTACTCAAACGTATTTGGAGTTGAGGCCAGTAACAATTTGTCAGGGCTATAGTCAGATTGATGAAGAGATAGCAGCGAATGAACTCTTAATGGTCCAACGGCATCGGGCCGCGATGTTAAAAACATGAGCCTGTGCTATGGGGATAAGTTCCGCGTCTATAATGCGGAATTTTGAACGAAAAAACCATCAACTGTCACTGGATTGTAGAACGCATGCTCTTCAAAACAGCGAAGGAAACCTGGTCAGCGAAACGCAGAAAATAGTTGCAGCTGCTAAATGGGCATTATATAAGATTTTATCCAGGCTTAATTTTGGTTAGTGGTTAGTGTGCTGGACTACTGTGCGAAGGATGTCAGGTTCGATCCCCAGAAACACACAAATTACGTCTCAACGTTTTTTCCACTGCGCCACCTCTCGCCGACGTCTGACAAACATCCGAGAGTATAAATGCCATGGAAAAGCTTCTCAATTTAGCCTTCGGGCTCGGCATAAAATAATTGTAGGTCCCTTCCATTCCAGCAATTTTTCGCTGCTTTAAATTTAATTTTGCTGGGGTGTTAGAGACTCGATGCTAGAGCTAAGGGGATCGTCGAATTACCAGGTTCGAGATGACTCTACTAAAGAGTTACTCTGCGATGGAATAAAACATTACCTAAAGTAACATTAAGAACCGTAGGGTGTGACAGTTAGCAATGGATATAATGTAGCTGCCTGGACAGTGATGTGTCGATTGAGACTTCGAGTCACTATTGCTATAATTCGCAAGCATGAGTAGTAGTCAATAGTTTCAAAGTGGCTACTCAAGTAAGTTATATAGTATAAAAAATATTCCCTTTAACGCTAAAAGAATGCAGATCTTTAGCTCATGGTCAAGGTCTTATTATTTACAGAGTGCACTTAGACATACAAAAACGTTAAATAAACAATAGTTATACATAGGACTTACCTGTTAAATATTAATAATCAACCCAAACTGTTGGTGAGTGCTATCATTTAGAATTGTAGCAACCGAATTTAATTGAGTTTGTGTGTACCTACTAGCTGTGTAGTACTAGCTACAATTTAAAAGTAAACACTTGCATAAGTAAACGCGTCTCAAAACAAATGAGTCTCACGAAATCCCTCGCGAAATCCATACATACAATTAAAATAACTTTTAGTTTACTTAAAATGCGCAATTTTGCTTAAATAACGTGAAATATCAACTATGTACATTTAATTCAAATTATGTAGATGTACAAAATTAGAACCATTCCTTTTATTCTGATAAGACGGTCGAGTGTTTTTTGGTAAAGTGTACGTTGCGTTACAGATAAGAAATACTATAAAAAAAAACTATTCTCTTATATTCAAATATTTTTGTAGTCACTGCATTTTTAGAAGTCAACAAAAAACAATTCACCGCCTAACTCACTACATTCAATTTCAGTGTTATCGGTGACCTCACTGCCCAAAATGTGCCATAGCAGATAATATTAACTTCAAGATGTAGTTATCTCGCTTGTACTCAATATTTAAATTCGTTTTCCTAAAATGTTTTTATGCATAACATTCAAATAGTACATCTGCAGAAAGAGACACTGCATCCCAGCACGATGGTAACTTACAAGGTGACACACAAAAGGGGGTCATCCATCCCATCCCACTGACCTGTGTCCTACTACAAAATACAATCTTTGTCTTTTGGTTCGATGTGAAACACAAGAGTGGCAAAAAAATACATCAGCAGCAATATGACTTACCCTCTTTTCTTGAAAGATCCTTTACATGTCCTAGTTTCGCCCGAGATTGAATTCCCCGATGAAGTATCCGTTTTCGTTTTTTATTTATGCACTCGCGTGTTTGATTTATCACCGTGCGATGGATGAGTTTAATGTTACACTTTCTGACCTATACTCACTACTCAATTTGGAAATTGTTTAATATGTAGTTACTGCGGCTGCGGTATAACGAAGATAAGGAGGTTTGCGGCATTTACTTTAAAATCTACGCGAATACATTCCCAAAGTCGGTAGGTGCATGTGCCGTGTAAATTCACTTTGAGATTTTCTTACCTCGCACCAGCACCACGAACTTTATTCGTCAGCAGAAATTATTACAAGAACAAATTAGCAAATAAGATGAAGGCAATGGATTTCTTTTTGCATCAGTGATTAGCAAACAACAAGCAAGAGAGATGAACTAATCAAAAAAAAATATATATTTTGTGCGAAGAGATGCAAATATTTCACTACAGATGCTAACAAAAATCACATTGAACACTTTGAGCTCAAAATTTGTATGCTTCTATGGCCAGCCGAGATGAATTGGTGCGATTAATTTATGCGTTTTCTTATAGAATATAGTTTTACCCGAGAACAAACATAAAATTTGCGCTAATTATTTACTTTTCGACAATTTGCTTGACTGAAAAGTGACGTCTATGTAGGTACAAAACGATGTTCCATTTTTTTGACATTTTAGACAGTCGGTATACTGAAAATGGAACAATGTTATAAAAATAATTCACTGCGATTCATTGTTCATCCAGCAAGGAATGCATTTGATATGAAATGGTTTTCTGTGACGTTTTTAAAATTAAGTGGTAGTTAAATTTAAAAATACGAATTGATTCCACCAGTCAATAAAAAATAACTTGATTATCCAACACAGTCAAAACGATGATGTTTTGTAGTTTCGGTCCATGTTTCAGTCTTTTGCTTTCCTACCACAAGCCATCGGTATGTTCTATAGAACATTTTAAAAGACGCATCAAGAGCTCTCACCTTTGTGGATAAATTGCTCTCCTTTATTAGAGCAAGTTAAGTACATACGTCATATGCATATCGAGCAAAACTAAATTTTATCCATTCTCCAAATTTTGTCATGAAGTGCCTTGTGTCCAAAATAACTTCCTTCAGAAATACATCAACGCTTAAAGAGAGTTTTATTTTTCTTGCGCTTTCTATTTTTCCTTCTCTGTTTCAAGGAATTTTCTTTGAACACAATTAGGTCGTGTATCATATTGGGCTTAATAACTATCCTCGGAGAATTTTCTGACACTATCGTGGTGGAAAACGAATTTTCAGGTGTCAAAAAATGATCCTGCTTCGGGAGCAAGATAATAAATTATCCTAGGTACATTTTTGGACGTTTTCTTTTGCCTGGGATTTGCTAAAATGTTCAAGTGAAAATGAAAAACTGAATTCAATTGATTAAAAGCGTAAAATTAGAGAAATCTCTTGTTTTTAGTTTAGTGAAGTACTCACCCTTATTCCCGTTGGCGTTTGTCGTATACGACTCATGTCTCGTGTCGTTGTAAAAACGATATTCAGATTGTTTTCGAACTTTTGTTAACGACTTTGCTTCTTTTTCTATGTGTTTACTGTAATTTTAAATCGTTTGTATCAAAAAAGTTACAAACACTTACTTAAAACTGAAATGAAATATTAGGAGTTTACGACAAACCTCAACGGGAATAGGGGTGACTCTTTTCAACACTCACTATTTGTCAGAAAATTAGCCAAGCATAATTATTTAGCCCAATTGACAAACGGCATAAAATGTGCCGAACGATTAATGAGTGCGCTAAATTTTGACAAATATGTATAATGAACTACAGTCGCTTAAAATTTAAAAATTAGATTTTTAAGTTAGAGTTGTCTGCTTATTTAAAATTTGGAGAGAATTTTGTATGGGAGCTAAAGCTCAAGCAGCGTACTACGCCACAAGCTGTTCGTTCACTGGGCGCCACTTCTTTGAGTCTGAAGATACTTTTAAACATGTCAAAAATCGTGTCAATTTTTTTACGTCAACATGACGTTATGATTGGCATGATTTTTGGCATGTGTAATATAAGCTTCACACCCGTTTTTACAGACTTTTGCCGCTATCTGTTTAACAAATAAAATGGACATTTCCATTACTAACGGTTTGGGCAGTCTTCGAATTGGTTCCGGTTGGTTTACCTGCCTTAAATTGTATATTTTTTGTAATTAATGTAAAACATTCTGCTTGTCTTAAATCAAAGTTTTATTTCGCATTTTAATCATATTATAGCAACAAATAAAATATTTATATAGATGACTTAAATAAGTACTATAGTCTAAAGCGATACTGTTTAAATTATTCCGAGTAGCTGTTACGAAAATAGTAGATATATATTATGTATGAGTTAATTTAATACAGTTTAATTACTACTAATAAATTGTCTTGTAGAGCCCGCACACATGCAACGTCTTTCTAATCACAGCAAAAGCGCCTACTAATTCCTTTTATTTCCGCCAATACTGTGCGAGTTTATGTATTTGTTCAACAAGCGCTGGCATCACAGCAGTTATGGAAACATCCAGTAGGGCTTGTAAATGCTGTACCGCCTCTTCATCAGTCAGTCCCAATTGTAGATTCTCTTCGACTTTCTTCACAGCTTTGTCCGGCTCGAGTGCGATATCTGGCACTGAAGCATCCACCATCAATGAAAATAAATTCAACATGACATTGGCATGACGTCGCAAGTGCAAATAGGCAGTATAGCATTGTTTCCGGAATTCATGATGATGCTCGGAACTAACACCACCCATCGCTTCGACCATTTCTTTGCTTAGTTTCATTGGTGGTGGCATAGGTTTTGGATCGCGCCCGAGTATGTATCCAAAATCGATGTGGAAGAGTTTGCCATTGGTCGTTAGAAGCAAGTTATCCAAATGACGGTCACCGACACCTAAAACATAAATCATTCATCTCAACTGTTGAATGAGAAGAAGCGAAATCGGAACTCACCTAAGAGGTATGTTATAACGCAATATCCAGCACAGCTTTTGATGTATGTATCCATTGTTTCAGCGGTGATGCCGTATGGGCCCGTTTCGCATGGATTGTGCTTTCTGAAGAAATTGTGAATGCTACCCTCTTTGGCAAGGACATCAGCGACTGTGTACGAATCGATGTATTGTAGGAAACCATGCTTGGAGCTTGTCGCCAGAACTTTATATGGGGTAAGTTTCAGGTCAAGATTTTCTCTGCGCAGCAGTTTATCCATCAGCGTTATCATTTGAAGAATAAGTTGATCTTGCCGAAGATCGTCGCCATGCTTGAATATCGCAACATACTCGTGCGATGCAATTGAAGTCACAAATGTGAGTCTGTAAATAAAAAAAACATATAGAGCAATTGAATATTGAGGACTTGGAGTGTCCCTTTGTAGGGCTTTTGTTTGATTGTTCGAAGTACAGCAAAAGATGAAACCCTTTATTCAAACGGGTACTGTTGGGCTGTGAAAGGCTACAACTTGATTCAGTAAATCGGTGTTTGCAGCAACTGCTTAGCGTATATCCATCTTATAAGCAACAGTGTGCGAGATAAACCACTTGGCCAGTTTATAGTCTACTTACTTGGCTGGCATCAGTGCACTTTTAAAAAGCGACGTATTATTCGGCAGAATCTTCTTTATGTATATATCCGGATCCAGTGGGAATGGAATGGGTTCGAAATTCGTAAAATTAATCTTAAATGCATCCGACTCGGCTAAGAGATGCTTAAATTTTTCGGTTTTCTTGTTTCGATTGCCTGGCTCTTTGGCAACCAATTTCACCAGTTTAACCAGCTCATCTATGAAACGTTGTTGTTTCTTAAGATTGCTGTAGATATGCTTTAGCTGAATATTACCTGAAACGAACAAAAGACACCAATTAGACGTCAAAGGCAACTCTATGAACTCACCATTTTCGAGGACTTTAAGGAACATTTTCAACACCATTGCATACATATTATGCACTCGTTCGTCCTGTTTCCTAATAGACTCTTGATCTTCCACCTCAATCGATAGATACCAATAAAAGTAATTGGCCAGGGTAGGGTTCTTGCAGGCTCTTTGAATGAGGAATGTCGATAAATCACTGGGTCCAGCTGTACTGTTATCACTCATCAGTGTATTCGAGGCATCGGATGTGACAGAAGCAATCGAGGCACTTGTCGCCACATTGTCTTCATCGCCTGAGTTGACAGATATCGCCATGGGCAGAGAACGCTGTGATACATCTACTTGAACGGTGCTCTTCTTTTGGATAACTGACTGCTGCTGTTGTTGTTTACTGCTAACACTCATACTAACATCAGAAGCTGAACTTTGATCGAACACATTATCGTCGAGAGACTTGACGATATCTCGGTCGGGAGCAATTCTCTTGTAGGATTCAATGATGTCATTGAAATTCTCGTATTTGAGTGCTTGCACCAGCTGCAGTAGGTATAGTAGAAGATCCTCATCGGGTGCTTGCATTAGGCGGGTTATAGCATACTTTCGAACATCTGGATGAGAGAAGGAGGGGCTTAGCAGCTCGAGTGCGTCTTCCACGTCCATCGGTGTCCATTTGGCAAGCAGACTTAACGCCTGCAACACTTCGGCAGGCGTTTGCCAGTTGATGCATTTAAGGAATTTCGTTAGAGCCTTCTTGTGCGAACTCAAGTAGAAGCGGAACTTCCAAAGGAGATCCTGCTCTTCGCTGCTGAGCACGCATGTTGGGGGATAACGATAGACAATTGTGTGCAATTGGTCGCGAATGCTATCGGATTAGAAATGTGTTAAAAAATGATGTTTTCTCTTTTAAATTGTGAAAGACTTACCTTGCAGTCGGTTTAGCGTCACGATCCGATATACGAGATCTTTCTGAACGTGCGAGTCGGTGGTGTTTGCGTTCCACCAAGTTTTCCTGCAAGCAAAATACAACTCATTCAATGGGGCCTACTTTTGAAAAATATATACCTTGCAATTGTGAAACCATTTTTGGGCTAACAACTGTTTTATTGCTAGCCATAATCGACACCATTTGAATTTGAGTTTAATTCTAAAGAAGAAGAACGACAGGAGAACCATATAAACAAAGGATCGGCGGTCATCAAAGGAAAACTGTGCATAACTGCTTAGCGCGGATGAGAGATGAGGCACTAATGTGATTTAACGCAGACTGGGTGTGTGTGGAAACAAAGCACAGTTCTATCGATTTTAGAACGCATAACGAGGTGAGCAACTAGAATCGCCAACAGCTGAAATTCAACTGAGGCAATGAGAATGAGTTTAAATTGTAACCGAGTGGTGTAGACAACCGTGAACAATAAGACTTGGTATAATTCCGTTAGAGGTGTGGAACAACTCGTAGGCTTAGTTTTAATATGTAGGAATGCATTCCACAGGTGGCAGTGACATTGTACTGTGAAAAACGAAGGTAAGAGAAATGGATTTCTGTGGTTCGTAACGATGTACAGTCGGGCGCGATTCGTACTACTATGTATTATTAAAAATAACTTTGGGTTATATGCGCTGGACCATTTGTATGATTATTTTTAAGTGTGCGTGACGGCACTAAGGCACAATATTTTATATCAGTCAGTCTCAGAAAGTCGACAGTGTAAAGAGAGCACTTAAAAAATAGGTTAGAGATTCAAAATCAAGTCGGGAGTATCGTCCTGGTGATCCTTTGACGACACCAGGACGATTTAGGGATCCACAATCCACATGTAGACATTTTTTGCAAAACAAACGCAGAAAACCTTAGCTAATCAAACATGTTTGAGAAGGAAGCCATGCAGACCTTGAATAGCACGAAAAACAAACCGAGCAGTCACTAGCGCCTTCTTCGAATCAGAAGCTGCCAAAATAGCTGTGTCTGTAAACGAAGATTAAATAAAACATCGACGTCTCGCAAAACTAAACCTTGCGTAGTGAGAGAGTTCGCCCAAGACTATAGAATAACATTTACCAAACGCTGTTATTATGATTTTATGAAACAACTTATTAACGTGGCCCTATCGAGAAGAACCAATGATGAATACCATCCACGTCCTGCTGAATGGTTTTGAGGCATGGACTTTGTCGAAGTATTTGAAAAATTGCCTTTACTGGGTTCAGATTTCTGCCTCTCATAGTCCATCTCATTTTCTAATTAATTTCCGAATGCTAAAGATGTCGCTAGACCACCTCGGAGGTTCGTTTTTATTCCGTTTTGCCTGATACATATAAAAAAGCAAAATTCCACCAACCTGTAGTATCTCCGAATCGGGAACAGTTACCAGCTTGGGCTTTGATATGATTTTATTTGTTTTATCACCCTCCGGCTCAAAGTATACAATTGAGTACTGCAAAGAAAAAAACAACCTTAAATAAACATGAACAACCTTTAAACTAACTGCAGACTACAACTTACATTGAAATCATCGACAGTGACAGTTGGAAACTCAATCATTAAGTATATGTAATTGGACAAGCGTTTTTCTCGTTCATTGATCAACTCAATCTCGCGAAAAGTCAGCCGATCCAGCCAATCGACTTTCTGCAAGTGTCCATTGCGATGCATCTTCGCTAGCTTACCTAATCGTTGCATCTGGGATTTGCTCGACTCCTTGCCTTTGCCCGGAGTCTTTGATGGATAATTACCATCACCCTCGATGTCCAACCAAACACGTAAATCGTACATACCCTGCCGAAACATGCCGTTTTTGCCAAACAGAGATATTGAAGTACCACCAATGATTGATGTTTCACCAGCGCCAGCACAATCCAAAATAGTCAACACCAAAATTGCTGTTCTTGGCAAATCAGAGAATAGCATTGGCAAGGATACCCATTCGTTCCAACTCCAGCGTTTGGTAAAGGCCTTGTACGATGTGGTAACAGGCAGACAATATGGTTTGCCCTTGTTGAACACTTGAAGACGCACCTGAAATGGTGGACATGATTCCGAATACAGTCCGGAAAAGGCCAAAATTCTATTTTCCAGAAGTTTCTCGTAGTCGGGTTTTTGTTTTTTACCCTCTAACGTCCCACTTTTTGATGCATAGGAATAGAAATGAGTAAACATGATAAAAGTCGGGGAATTAACCATTTTGTATGATGGTAGTCTACTTACATTTTAATCTGTATACGCTCGTTTAGCGATGAACTGTAGATGTAACGAAAATGATCATCGGGTTGATCCATGGTGTGGAATATGCTAGCACTTTTACAATAAATCGAATATTCGCATTAAATCTGCTGGATTTTGTTATCAACAAATAAGTGAAAATTGAAAGAAAACCCTATTTATCATATTTGACAGTTGAAAGGCTCAGCTGTTTGGAATTGTTATACGATCTGTTTGTTTCGTCAAATTTATAAAGCACCAAACAGAATGGTCAGGCAAACATCGAATTAAATTATTTGTTCTAATTTATAGTTACCTACCTTCACAAATTAGGTATTGCAGCAAAATAGAAGGTAGGCCTCCTTCTTCTAGGTAAACCGCGAACGTTGTTAAATTTTGTTTGAAAACAAATTATACCCGTAACTTTGTTCACGTTTTATGAATTATTATTAATTTACCTAATAAACAAATGCCGTAAAACTGGCTAACACATTCACTGGCACGTCATTCAAATATGAATGACACTCATTTTTCGGTGGGGGGATGTCATTTATATGTGTATGACAGGAAAATGAATGACATAAAATGTTCCATTGGAATTTTTCAAAAAATAACGGAAGTTAAAAAAAATTTTTGTTTGTTTTTATCTGCCATTATTTTTCCAGATTTTCTTTACACAGATGATCACTATTCAGTTCCTTATCTTGCCAATGTTCCGTCATTCACATATGAATGACAAGGCCGTTGTGGAAATATTTTGTGTCATTTTCGAACAAACGTTTTGTTCGCTAGTTTGATGATTTGGACTGCGAATAAATATAACAATTCGCGGAGAGGGTGTGTAAAGAATTAAAAAGTATCTACATATAAATAAAATTAACATCCCTGCCTGAATGGATCTTGCCTTACCTATAGAGGGCGCGCATGAAGATGGAGAAGAGATAGCTTACCAAGAAGGAGATGAAAAAGATGACAGAAGAATATCTACGTGAATAAGAACGCTTAAATTTTTTGAGTACTAAACACAAAGTATTTAGTTACGACTTTATGAATTAATAAAAAGTAAAAGTACTGCAAATTAGAGTGTTTGATTTAATTTACAATATTCTCAAAAAATTTAATACAACGTATAATGTCGTCGTCGGCGAAAGCACAAGGAAAATGCCCAGTGTGCAAAAATGACTATACGGAGACAAAGATGGCGGAATGCACTCTTTGTAAAAAGTGGATTCATTATGATTGTGCAAATATTGGGGACGATGTCGCAAATGAACCTGAATGGAAATGTTCAATTTGCGAACATAATGCAACGCTAATACAAATCGTGGAGCGTCATGCTAAAAATCCATCAAAGGCAGCCTCGTCAGTTGGTTCTGGAAAATCCATAGGTCGATCTGAAAGAATTCGTATACGAATGAACATCTTGGATGCTGAGGAAGAAATTCTACGAAAACAACAACAAATAATTGCACAACGTAAAGCACTAATAAATGAAATGTCGGACGAAGAGCTGGAGATCCATTCCCTTCACAATGTTGCTGGGGTCGGATATGCCCAACAGGTTAATGTCTATCAAAAAGTTAAAGAACACCCTGTGGACCCACCTTGTGGTAAGTCAATGCTTAACAAACCTAACGATATCGTCAAACATTATTTACAAAGCATTCCATCGCAAAATAATAAATATTTAGGTGAAACAAATCCTATTCCAAAATACGAGTCACTAGCAATTGCAGATACATTTGAATTATCATCACAACAATTGGCCACCAGACATGTAGTCGCAAAAGATCTTCCCATTTTCTCTGGCAATCCAGGCGAATGGCCCGTATTTATAAGCAGTTTTCACCAAACCACAACAGCGTGTGGGTTTTCAAAAAGCGAAAATCTTATACGTCTACAACGTTGTCTGAAGGGCAAAGCCAGAGAAGTGGTAGAAGCACAACTAACTTTACCATCGTGTGTTCCGCAAATAGTGGAGACTTTGAGGCTATTCTATGGAAGACCTGAGCTCATAATGGACCACTACATTACAAAAATTCGTAAGATGACGTCGCCAAAAATGGAACGAATGGAAACCGTAGTAGAGTATGCAGTGGCTGTGAAAAATCTTTGCGCAACTTTCGAACAATCTGAATTGCAGAACCACATGCGTAACCCAATGCTAATGAAAGAGCTCGTCGACAAGTTACCACCAGTACTTAAGTTAAATTGGGCAGCACATAAACGGGCAGAAGTAGATTCAGAAAGTATATGCGTATTTGGGGATTGGCTGAATGATATCATAACAGATATTTGCAGTGTTATGCCATCAACTTCCTGGTTTCGTCCGAATGAAATGCCATCTAAGACAAAAGAAAAAAGAGAGGTTTCGAATGTTCATGACGGGTCGCAAAATGAGCCAGATCAGTCAGTTTATCACCAAAAGAAGTGTCAGGTTTGCCAGGAGGATTGTAAATCTGTTTCAAATTGCAAAAGTTTTAGAGAGATGTCTGTAAATGATCGATGGGATTTCGTTAAGAAATTAAACCTCTGTAAACAATGTCTTAAAAGACATTATTATAAATGTCATTCACCAGTGCCGTGCTCAGAAACAGATTGCAACAAAAAACATCACCCTTTATTGCACAACATCAAAGATGATTCAAATAGTATCAGTAATGAAACAATTATGAGTCATCAATCGCTTACTTCAGTCCGATTTAGAATTCTTCCAGTTTTGCTATCTCACAATGGAAAACAGGCAAAAACTTATGCCTTTTTGGATGAAGGATCCTCTAGTACATTGTTAAATGAGGATATAGCTAATCAATTGGAACTTCAGGGAGAAGATGAACCCTTGTGTTTAAAGTGGAGTGGAAATATATCTAGGCAGGAAAAGCAGTCAAAAAGGGTTGAAGCCAATATTTCCGGGGTGTATCAAAACGCGCCTAGATTCCGAATTGCTAACATCAGAACTGTGCAGAATCTCAACTTGCCAATTCAATCGCTGGATTACGAGTACTTCGCGAAAAGGTATCCTCATCTTAAAAACTTACCAGTGCAGTCTTATAGTAATGCCAGGGCAGGGATTTTGATAGGTCTTCGAAATTGGCATGTAGCTGTTCCACTGAAAATTAAAGAAGCAGCTGAAGAGGCGCCTATTGCAGCAAAATGTCGCCTTGGCTGGACCATTTTTTCTACCATCGAAACAGGAGAAAGCATCGATTCTAAGTTCGTCGAAAACTTACATCTCTGTGATTGCCAGCCAGCAGCAGACGCTGAGACTCATAAGATGGTTAAGGATTTCTTTTCAGTGGACAGTTTGGGAATAGCCGGCCCAAAGGATTCAAAGCAAATACAAGAAGAAGATCGAGCAAAGGGTATCCTAAAGGAGACAACCAAGCAATTGGAAAATCGGTATGAGACTGGGCTCTTATGGCGATACGAAAAGTTTAAGTTGCCGGACAGCAGGCCTATGGCGGTTCGTAGAATGAAGTGCCTCGAGAATCGTCTTAAAGCAGATAAGGAATTAAAAGAAAATATGAAACAACAAATAAGAGATTACGAACAGAAGGGTTACATCCGCCAGCTAAACAGCAACGAGTTGAAGGAGTCACACGAAAGGATTTGGTACTTGCCGATTTTTCCAGTCCAGAATCCTAATAAACCCAACAAGGTGAGAATCGTCTGGGATGCTGCTGCTATGGTCGATGGTATTTCCTTAAATACCTTATTGATGAAAGGCATTGACTGGAACTCTTCATTACTAGGTGTACTTCTACGCAGCAGGGAAAGAAAAATCTGCATTTCGGCCGACATCAAAGAAATGTATCATCAGGTGAAGATTTCCGAAAAAGACCAGCACGTCCTGAGGTTTCTTTGGAGAAATAATGAAGATTTGGAACCAACGACCTACGTGATGCAAGTAATGACCTTCGGGGCTACGTGCTCCCCAAGCTGCGCTCAGTTCGTGAAGAACCACAATGCTATAAAATTCAATGATGAGTATCCACGAGCAGTAAGAAGTATAATTAAAAGCCACTACGTAGACGATTTGCTAGATAGCGTCGACACCGAACCCGAGGCTATACAATTAGCTAACGAAGTGACTTCAATACATGCCAAGGCTGGGTTTGAGATCCGGAATTGGAAATCAAATTCTTCAAATGTAATGAATGCACTAAATCCAGAATCATCCGACGCCAGTGTGAACTTGAGCCTCAACCCGGAGCACTCAACAGAGAAGATATTGGGATTGTGGTGGTGTTTAAAGAGTGATGAGTACACATTCTCTTTATGCTACAATAAAGGTAGCAAAAAAGTATTGAATGGAGAATGTCGTCCGACTAAAAGGGATGTTCTTCGCATTTTAATGTCGATATACGACCCACTAGGACTAATTGCTAATTTCTTAGTTTATCTTAAAATCTTACTTCAGGACATTTGGCGGTCTCGAATTGAATGGGATGACATAATTGAAGATGATCAGTTCGAAGCATGGAAAAAGTGGTTACAAATTCTTCCCCAGGTGGAGAAACTTCGAATTCCAAGATGTATCTTAAAGCTGCTACCAGACTGGACAGGAACAGTGGTTCAGTTACATGTGTTCGTGGACGCAGGGGAACAGGCGTGTGCCACTGTAGCTTACCTTCGACTGAGCAATGGAGATAAGGTTGATTGCTCATTAATAGGTGCAAAAACCAAGGTGGCCCCTATTAAACTGCGCTCCATACCACGCCTGGAGCTGGATGCTGCAGTAATGGGATGCAGATTTGCGAAGCAAATCTTGAATGAATTTACAACAAACATAACGGATATATTTTTTTGGAGCGATTCCAAGACATCCTTGGGATGGATAGGAGGTAATCCACATCGGTATAACAAATTTGTCGCGTTTAGAGTAGCTGAAATACAGGACAATACCGGCACAGGAATTTGGCGATATGTTCCATCCAAAGAAAACGTTGCCGACGACGCGACCAAATGGGTCCGACCTCCGAAATTAGATATTAATGACCGATGGTTTCAGGGACCTGATTTCTTACGTTTGGATCAAGAAAACTGGCCGAAAGACTTAAAGACCAAATCTGAAACAACGGATGAGTTATTGGGCGCACATTTAGTCGTTGAGCCTCTAGTCGATGTAACCAGATTTTCGAAATGGACAAAGCTTCTCAGAACCATAGCCTATGTAATGAGATTCTTGAACATTAAAGTGAAGATAAAACCACAATTACCCACGAAGGGAATTCTCAGCAGTGATGAACTGAAGTTAGCAGAGACTGTGTTATTTAGAATAGCCCAGAGAAACGTTTACTGCAAGGAGGTCAGTCACCTTAAGAAACAGTATGAACAAAAAACCGATGGCCTTCAACCAACAGTTCATCCTTCAAGCTCGATAAAATGCCTTTCACCTTATTTGGATGAACAACAGGTACTACGTGTACGAGGAAGGCTTGATGCTGCCACCTTTATTGATATAGATGTTAAGCGACCAGTCATTCTTCCAAGAAGTCATCCAATCACTCATCTCATAGTTCAAAAATATCATGAAAACTTTCTACATGCCAATCAAGAAAGTGTAGTAAACCAGCTGCGACAAAGGTATGTAATACCAAAATTAAGACCTGTAGTTAAATCCGTATGCCAAAGGTGCCAATGGTGCAAAATTCAAAAGGCCAAGCCAAGGCAGCCGGAGATGTCACCTCTTCCACTTGCGCGACTATCGCCATATTGTGAACCCTTCACTTTTACCGGAGTCGACTACTTTGGCCCATTGATAGTTGTGGTAGGGCGACGTCAAGAGAAGAGATGGGGAGTACTATTTACGTGCCTTACTATCAGGGCCGTGCATGTCGAAATAGCCCACAAGCTAGACGCCGATTCATTCATATTGTGCTTCCAAGATTTTATACAAAGACGAGGACAACCTAAAGAAATATATTGTGATCGAGGAACTAACTTCATTGGAGCAGAGAGGCTCTTACGACAAGAGTTAGAAGCTGTGGATCCAGTTCTTATCGCAAAACAATTTGTCAGTCCATCGTTAAAATGGTGTTTCAATCCGCCTGCGTCACCACATATGGGTGGAGCATGGGAACGATTGGTACGTTCATTTAAGATAGCAATGTACAGTTCCTTGCCCACAAGAATGCCGACAGATCCACTCTTACGAAGCTGCTTAGTAGCCGCTGAAAACATTATAAATTCCCGGCCGCTCACATATGTTCCAATAAATGATGATTTGGCAGAAGCCTTGACACCGAATCATTTTCTGCGATTAAGTTCTGGAGGAGGAAAATCTATTGGACAACTTGATGACAATCAAAAGGTACTAAAATTCACGTATCAGTGTAGAGAGCGGTTTTCAAACAAATGCTGGGAACGTTTCATAAGCGAATATACACCGGAGTTAACATTACGCACAAAATGGTATGATCCTGTGGCACCATTGAAAGTTGGCGACATTGTGCTAATCGTTGATAGAGACCTGCCAAGAAACACATACCCTAAGGGAAGAATAATTGCTGTTAAGACGTCATCGGATGGACAAGTAAGAAGCGCTATGGTCCAGACTTCCAATGGTATTTTGCAACGGCCGTCCGTCAAGTTAGCGCTGTTGCAGGTAACAAGTCAAGACAATAGTACAACAACATCCAGTCTCGGAATTGTTGTACCAGGGGGAACTGTAAAGAATTAAAAAGTATCTACATATAAATAAAATTAACATCCCTGCCTGAATGGATCTTGCCTTACCTATAGAGGGCGCGCATGAAGATGGAGAAGAGATAGCTTACCAAGAAGGAGATGAAAAAGATGACAGAAGAATATCTACGTGAATAAGAACGCTTAAATTTTTTGAGTACTAAACACAAAGTATTTAGTTACGACTTTATGAATTAATAAAAAGTAAAAGTACTGCAAATTAGAGTGTTTGATTTAATTTACAATAGGGTGTTTTCGTTTAAGGCAAAATGTTTGGAATTAAAAATTTCGTTATTTAAACTGTTTATAAACTTGTTTTCTTAATACATTTTAGGCGTATTTTTTTGGGAAGTGAGTATAACAAAACCAAAAGTGAGTATTACAGTTTTGCATGTAAAAGTAAAAGTGAGCTAGCTATAGATTCCCAAAAAAATACGCCTTTTGATGAATTATGGGGAAATACCAAATAAATGATCATCTGGTATTATGACACCTATTTGTTTTATTTCTTCTTTGTTTTTTACATCAGGCCAGGATCAACGAAGTTTTCAAAATTTTAAAATTTTTTTGATTCCTTCATATATTTACACAACAAATCTCTCAGAAAACAGCTGATGTCGTTTTCAGTAGAAGAAAGTACTAGTTTTCTGTATTTTCTGTAATAGTTTTTCATATATTTCTGCTTATCTAGAATTTAGATTTTGCATCTTTTCTCTGTGGATCGTATATCGACATAAACTTTTTGATTAATTTTTGTAATCCAAAGACTTTTTATGGTTTGTAAACACACCTATGTCATCTTAAACATAATATCAGCTGCTGTGAACAGTCCTTTTACACTTTACCTCGTCAACAGACCCATGCACCGTATAACAGTTATACATCTGAAAAATGTCATATCAAAAGTCAGCTGTATAAATAAAATTCGCGTTTTCCATTGCATTCAAAAATTGCTAAAAAGTTCCATAAAACAATGACCCTAGAACTATCAAAACTAGCAATCGAGGGCCTAAAACATCTCGGGTCAACTATAAACATCGAAATTAGCCGAAAACTAATCGCTAGCACCATCAAATTATCTCTCTACGCCGACGCAAGTAAGCACTTAATTAACTAACTCACTAGAATAAAATTATTCAGCAATTTCATCTGCAGATGTGCCTCCCAATCCAGAGATTTACGCATCCAATGCGGACTATGCAAAACAAAGCGAATTCGCTGTAGCCACCCTACTTTTTCTCTCAACCAAACACGGCTACGATGGCACTAAGCTACGCAACTTCCTCGAGCAACATTCCATTAATGCAACTATCATCGAAGAACTCGCGAAAGCATACGAAGCCAATCGCAACGAATTTCTCATGAGACTCCTACGAACCGGCCACGCATTTCCGCACATTACTGACATTGACTGGAAAATCGTTTGTGACGTCAAGTCTGCCATGTCTGACTGCAGTTCGGGTGAGCTCACATTCCATGTGAATCTAGGCAATTATCGAGAAAAGACCGGCGAACGCGAGACAATCGTTGAGTTCGTCTGCAATACAGAAGAGCTGCAATCGCTGATCAATAAGCTTAAAGAAATCGAACGCCACTGTTCCAAATTGTCGTCCGTAGAGACACCAGCAAAATAGCACCAACCACACGCTTATCGATCTGTACACATCAATTTATTTCAATTGCAGCAGCAACGTTTTATAATCACAAAGTATAATTTTGAAATTTATATAGGATTTCACATTCAATCTGAATTGAACGAAATTTATTTATCTAGCTTGTAGGGATTGTATAGCTCTAGATGTAGGAAGAGTGTGTTATAGAGTTTTAGCCTAAACTTGTTCGTCGATCAGTGACTTTAATAAATCAAAATTAGACGGTGCATTCGAGTAGATCGCCCCCGAGAATGCGCTGTCTTTGTCCGAACTAATTATAATACAGTTGTTTTGTGAGATGAGCTTCATGCCGATGCCACGAAAACGGTCGTCTATTTTGTACAGATTCTTGCCATTCGCCCACGAGTAGAATGGTTTACCGCTGAAAGGATTCATAAAGTCAGCCCAATAGCCGTGCAATCGAAGGCGGGATGTTATCTCTCTGGCAGCGAGAACAAACTGAAATGGAAGAGAAAAGAAAATTGCTGTAAATGCGTATTATGTGGGCGGAGACAATATATAAATAAATTTTCAAACTACTAACGGGCCAGTTCCCACTTGGTCATAATAACTGAAATCGCTACATGTTCTTGAAAAGACCAAGGTAGCGAGGGGAACAAACAAACTAAATTCAGCTTAGGACGTAGAAAAACATAAATTATAGTCCTATCGCAGTACTCATCTGAGTATAGGTATAGCAGAGACATCGCGAAGGCTATTAATTTGTCTTAAACTATATTCGACGGAATGTCAGCTCTGGCAAAATAGTCAACTATGTTCAGAGCCAGTGATGTGCTGTATTTGAGCGAGGTTTTTTTTTATGTTCAGAGCCACAAAAACTCGAATCAAGATGAGTCGTTCAGTGATTTTGCGAATGATTAGAATAACACAAGAAGGCAGTAAGAAACCCCAAGTAGACCATCGGTCTATGGCTATGCTCACAGCAATGAAACGCTAAAAGCCGTTCTTAGCCTCAAAAATGTATTGACTCTTTACGCGCACCTATATCGGGTACAAAAAATAATATATTGAATGCCATTCTTATTATTCTATTATAATTTGCAAAAAAAAAAAAATTATCAGTAACTCGCCCAATTGCGATTAGGGGGTTTCAACAACGAATTATACGAGTTTTACGGCGCCATCGACATAAGTCAATAAACTGCACGTTGAGATGGCTAAGACACGTAGAGCGAAATACATCAAAACTCCTGCCCCCACTGTTTTAATTTTGAACCAGAGGGTAAGGTGGAGCTCATAAGTAGAAACGGACCTCAACCAAGTTGGAGTGCGCAACTGGAGGCAGTTTGCTAATTGTCTCACCCTGAACTATAGAAAGAAAGTCCCACCAGAAAGCGAGAACCTTTCAAATTCCAAAAAAAAGTTAATTAACTAATTTAATTAAAATAAAATAACTTACCTTACTGGCTCCTTGTTCAATATCTCCGTCATATCTAAGGGTCATCAAACTGAGCTTCTCGCTTGACACAACTTCTGGAGCTGGAAATAATTCGTGTAGGCTCTTTTTTATCAGTGAGGGACATTCAGCAACACTAAATTGCAACTTTGCGTCCTCCTACAATTCAAAAGCGAAAACGAAATCAAAAACAAAAACAAAACCATTACATAACCATGGCATAGCACATAAGTAAATTAAATAAATAACACTTTGTGGTGTTCTCACGAGTGTCAACATTGTGGCTGATGTATTTTTTCTTTTCATTATATCTGAACTTAAGTTCACCACAATCTGCGTCGCATTTATAAATAGTAACAATACTGGACGTCAATATTTACCCACCTTTCCATCAAAGTCGACCAAATTCTCGAGCGGAACTTCAATTGGTATCGTAGTTGAAGCACTCTGCCACGCAGGTCCAACTGAATTTGGAAAATAGAAACGATTGCCTCTGGGTGCGAGCAGTTCCCAGTTGGGACCACATTCACCACCTAAAAAGTCGCTGTTCTCTAATAGAAGTGATAAGCATAAGATAATCGGAATTATTGCATCATAAAAAAATTCGTTGGCAATTTAACAGCACTTCTTGTAGTAGACAGACACCAACCTTCAACGCGAGCTTTGCTCTTTACCACCTTGAATGCACTTTCGAGGTCTTTTGAATCACTTCGTCGTGAGTATAACGCCACGCTGGCCGTGGACAGGAGATTTATCTGTGAGGTTAAAAGCTGCTTCTTATCCAAACCAGCACTGAATCTATTCAAGGTTCTTAAAATCGTATTAGACATAATTTCATTGTTGCACTCGCGCTCTATTTTAAGACTTTGTCTCTCAATTGACTAGTTATTGGGAAACTGAATTAATTTCTGATTATTTGTTTACACTTTGCAATATTTCTGAGTTTGTTTTTATATTTTATATTATGTGAACAGTTTAATTTGAGGTCCAAAATTATCAAAATAATTTTTCCTTCTTCAATTCTTGTCTGGTGGTATCAGCTGTTTTGACTTTTCTGCCAAATGAATTTTGTCAAATTTGCCAAAGTACGGAATGGAATGAAAAATGAATTGGGGGGTTGTTCAGCGATACGAGATAACTACGTTCGGTTTGTAAACGGTGGTTTTGGCAACAAACAACTCTAGGTTTTGAGGTTAGGCTGCAGTAGTTATAGCCATCAGTAAAATCCATCCGTAAAAACACGAAACAGAACACATTTAGCCATAGCATATCATAGGAATTCAGTGGAATACTTCGTGAAACTGGTTGAGAAGTTGAACAGAAAAAGTTTTTCGTACGGAAAAATAAAGAAATTCTTTTTTTAGAAAATTTAAAGATCAATTGATTAATTTTTTTTGACGAATTAGTTTTATAATTCAAAAGCAACATTTTAAGACCAAGATTGAGTTCAACGATTAAGTTTAAGTGCTCCAAAAAAGTGAAACAATTTTTTTACGGATGCATTTTCCTGATAGCTATAACAGCAGCCTTAGGCCCTAGTTATAGCATCATTGAAATGGATCATTGATTGAAAACTTTGATTTCCGATTTTAAGACGATTAATCTAACAATGTTGGCATTAATTGGTATCAAAATAAAGCTAATCAATTATGGAAATGTTTGTACAAAAGAAATTACTGAATTCTGATTAAAACTTTTCTTTAAATCCATCTTTATTACTTCAGTGATTGAATTTTTCAATGATTGCTATAACCGACTTGTCAAAAAAATGAAACCACCATTGACCATTCCAGTGATTTGTTCCAATGATGCATTTCAATGATAGCTAAACTGAGGCCAAAGACAATCGAATATGTACATCAGTGAATGAAACGAAAATCACTTGTTTATTGAAATCGATATCAATCAGTGAAATACCTAATAAAAGTGGATTTCAAGAAAAGTTTTAATCAAAATTAAGTATTTTTTTTGTAAAAATTTTTTTTTAAAGTGATTAGCTTTATTTTGATACAAATTAAAAGCCAATATGTAGAAAATAAAATAGTTTTCCTTTACAAAAATACAAATATAGTTTTATTGAATATCAGATATCGTAGCTTAGATGCGAATACAACAAGGAGAAGCGCGAGAGTGACATAAAAGTATATTGTGGAACTCCAGTATTGCCAGCATTGAATTACAAAACAAAAATAAAACTCCAACACTCCCACTTCATTCATTGCTGCGATACGCTACTTCCCCAAAAGGTGGTAAGGGAGCACATACCAATGTAATGATCTCGAAGGTTTTCAAAAGCTTCACGTGGTAACGGCTTCGTCAAAATATCAGCACACTGTTCCTTACTGCTGATGTATCTAATAGCAAATTCTCCATCTTGCAGCTTCTGACGCATAAAATGATATTGAACATCGATGTGTTTGGTGCGCTTATGAAACTCGGGATTCTTCATGAGTTTAATAGCGCTTTGATTGTCCAGAAACAAAACCGGCTGTGATTCTGAAATAGACAAACTTGAAATTAACCGTTTCAACCATACTAAGTGTTTAATAGCGTGTGATGCTGCCATGTACTCAGCTTCTGTCGTCGAAAGTGCAACAGTTTGTTGCCGTTGTGAGCACCATGACACCACATTTGAACCAATTTTAAATATGTAGCCAGTTGTTGATTTCCTCGTTTGAGTATCGCCTGCATAGTCAGCATCACTATAGGCCTCCATCAGCAGTCCCCGCTCCGAACTTAGCATTATTCCAAAATCAGTAGTTCCTTTGAGATATCGAATTATCCTTTTGACAGCGGTCCAGTGAAGTTGACTATAGTTAGCCAAAAAACGACTAGCACAGCTTACGGCAAACATAATATCCGGTCTGGTCCCGATAGCCAAAAACATTAAGCTACCTATAGCTTCTCTGTAAGGTATATTATCGTTTGAGCCCTTTCCTGTCTGCGAGTATATTTGCTGGTCAGTTGGTACACAAACTGGATTACAATCGTTCATGTTAAATTTACTTATGATTTTCCGTGTATATGCTGACTGATGTAGAAAAATAGAGCCATCTGTTCGTCTTTCTATTTCTAAACCAAGATAACATTTTAAATCACAAGTTGTCATCTCGAATACCGATCCCAGACATGATAAAAGTTGATTAATGCTGCTTTTCTTTGTTGACGCAATGAGACCATCGTCAATATAAATAGCCAAAATCAAAAAATTACCTGCTGTATTATTTGTGAAAACGCATGCATCAGCTTCACTTTCCTTGAGACCGAACTTCTTTAAAATCTCTGTAAACTTTTGGTTCCAGCACCTTGATGATTGTTTCAAGCCATACAAGCTCTTTAAAAGTTTACAAACCCTTCCTGTCCCATCATTGTAACCAGGTGGCTGAGTCATATAAATTTCCTCTTGTAGGCATCCATTTAAAAAAGCTGTTTTTATGTCAAATTGTTTTAGCTCCAACTTGTTTGCAGCGGCTAAAGCAAGAATCGTCCGAATGGAATCAAATCTTACAGTTGGGCTAAATGTTTCTTCATAATCGATGCCATACTGTTGGTTGAATCCCCGTGCCACCAAACGTGCTTTAAAACGATTAATTTTTCCATCTGGTCCATGTTTCCTGCGAAAAATCCATTTATTGTCGATTTCCCTCTTTCCTTCCGGTAAATTTGCAAGAGTCCAAGTGTGATTTTTAATTAGACATTCCATCTCTTCTCTCATTGCTATACGCCATTTTTCAGAATCAGAAGATTGCATCGCTTCTTGAACAGTCCTGGGATCGTTTTCAATGCATTCAACTAAATAAGCATCACTTTCAAATTCGTTGTACCTCTCTGGCCTGTGAATTGATAATCTATCACGTAAGTTATAGTTGATGTTACCTTGAGTTGGCTGATTTCCTTCAAAACGAGGGTCATCTAAGAACACCGACTCCATGTTGATATTTGATGTTATTTCAGGTTCAGATACTTCCGCCTGCTCATTTATTTCAAAATGTTCCAGCTGAACTCCATCATCCTCAGCAACGTCTTGGGTCTCAACAACTAGTTTACTATTATCATGCTCACGTTCAACATTGTCTGAAGAGTCATCCTTCTTATCCAGGAGTACCAATATATCTTGATTATTCTCTTTGGCACTGACTGTAGAATCATTTTGGAGAGAAACCACATTATCCTCATCAAAAACTATATCTCGACTTATTTCAACTTTGCGTTCCTTTTCTAACCAAACTCGATAACCTTTAGTATTTTCGCAATAGCCGATAAAAATTCCCTTCTTCGCTTTGACATCCAATTTCTGTCGTTTCTGTTTCGGAACATGAATGTAAACCTGCGAACCGAAAATTTTAAAGTTATTAATATTGGGTTTTCTTCCCCACCAAAGTTCGTATGGAGATTTGTTTTCTACAGGACTCTTTCCAGTTCTATTCAAAATATATACCGCAGTATTAACCGCCTCAGCCCAGAAAGAAATGTCCATGCCTTTAGCGTGCAACATTGTCCTTGCAGCTTCCATGATTGTCCTCATTTCCCTTTCCGCTGATCCGTTCTGTTGTGGACAATAAGCAACAGATGTTTCATGACGTATCCCAAAACGACGTAAAACTTCTTCAGTTCTCTTATTGAGATATTCAGTACCATTATCTGTTCTTATAGTACTCACTTTATACCCTGTATCTCGTTTTACAGACTTTAAATAATCTTCTAAATATAAGTTTACGTCAGATTTCTGATGTAAAGTAAAAACGGAACGATAATGTGAATAATGATCTTTAAATAGTACAAAATACCGTGACCCCCCAAGAGAAGGAACCTGCATCGGGCCACATAGATCACTATGTATCAACTCCCCTGGTTTATACGATTTAAATGACCCCACCTTAAATGGTAACTTGTGAAGTTTTCCATACTGACATGGCTCACAGAAGAAAGTGTCCGTTTTGAACTTTTCAACATCAATATTCATATCTTTTAAACTATTTTGGACTTGTTTAATATTCTGATGGCCAAAACGTTCATGCCAAACTTTTAATGATTTCTTTACTGCTACACTTGCCTCATCAGTATTACCTTTTACCGTCGTAGGTACGATTTTGAAATTCATTTTAAACAGCTTGTGCTCGCGCACTCCCACTGCAACTACACGATCATTATAAAGAAAATTGCATACCTTATTGTTCGATGTCATTCGCAGTCCTTTATCCATCGCAGCTCCAGATGAGAATAAATTGAGCCTTAATTCCGGAACATAAAGAACATTCGACAATGACGTTGATAACCATTCACCACCCACATCAGATTGAATTTTTATGTTCCCCTTGCCAAGCGCATGAATTACTCTGCCATCTCCGATTCTAACTGGAACTGGTTTTTCGAACTTGTTGTACTCGTTAAACCATTGCAAACAGCTGGACATGTGTTCGCTTGCACCAGAATCCATATACCAACAATGAGAATCTCTTAGTGAAGAAGAAGTTAGTGCCACTTCATGAATAAAAGCTTCAAATTCGTTGTCCTGTTTTACTTTTGAATATTGTTTCCGAGTTGGGCAGTCCTTCTTGAAGTGTCCTGCTTTGTTGCACGCGAAACACTTAAAAATCTTCTTTTGCTTAACCTTTTGCTTCTGTGCAACCAAAGCCTGATCATCCCGTTGACCTTCACGTTGAAAATTTTGTCGTGACTCCTCCATCATAAGCCTTGATGTTAAATTGCCCAATGTCCTTTCGGATGCCGAAGTTGACTCCCACGCACTTTGAAAGTAGTTAAGATTTTCAGGTAGCGTCATCAAAATCTTAGTTATAATCATTGAATCGGAAATAGTTTCCCCTGCCTCACGTAGTCTATGTGCGAGGTCTTCTACTTTTGAAATGTGAGATGCCAAATCATCCGCACTATTTCGCACCAGACTATAAAATTGTTGCTGTAGCAAATGTAAGCCCCCAGCGGAATTTTGCTCGTAAATACTACTCAGCTTATCCCACATTTCCTTAGCCGAAGTGCAATGCATAATATGCATCAACGGTTGTTGCCCAATCGTTGTGGCTATAACCTTCTGCGCCTTACTGTCCATCAGTTTCCACGACCTTAATTGATTTTCCTGCCCTGCAACAGCTTCTGGCTTCTTATCCTCACCAGACACAACACTGAATAGTTCACCAGCATTCAGGATAACTTTTACCTGGAATTTCCATACTGCCCAGTCAGAAGCGTTGCGTAGTTGAGCAATTTTATTTATTTCCATATCTGACATGATTGTTTTTCTAAACAAAAACACCTAGCAAATCCGCTTACATGTAAAAGAGAAAAAAATCCCAAAGCAAAACGCACAAATAAAAGAATTTATTAAACCTGCGTTTTCCGCCAATCAGAGATCCTCTTCTATTCGTAGCACCGATGAAAAATCCTTGTTCGGCCAATCAGAATGCTTGTTTTATTTCACAAATTCGTGTGATAAAGTCCGTATACTTTTTCTTATTTAAACAAAACTACTTTTCTTTCCGTATTTTATATTTCAAACTATTTTAAAATGTTATGCGTTGACTGGGCACATAACCTGTAGAAAATAAAATAGTTTTCCTTTACAAAAATACAAATATAGTTTTATTGAATATCAGATATCGTAGCTTAGATGCGAATACAACAAGGAGAAGCGCGAGAGTGACATAAAAGTATATTGTGGAACTCCAGTATTGCCAGCATTGAATTACAAAACAAAAATAAAACTCCAACACAATATTGTTTGATTAATCGTCTTTAGGTGTCGATTACGTTTATAGCTATCCGTATAAACCCGAAACAGAACAAAACTGAAACATTTAACCATTGATAGCATATCATAGGAATTCAATGGAAAATGTTGTAGAATTGACTGGGAAGTTGAAATTCGATCTCTAGAAAATTTAGAGATCATGATTGCCTAATTTTTAAAGTGAAACTTCTTTAGCGAGGTGTAAGTCCGAAAAAATGAAACGCAAATTTTCGTCCAAACGGCTGGATTGATTTTGATGTGTGATTTTGTGTGTGAGTTTGAGAGGCATCATGGTAGGTGGCGCTACAATCGGGTTCCATGAATTTTGTTTACTCTTCCTAAACGGTTGGACCAATTTTGATAACATTTTCTGTGTGTTTTTGAGTGGCTAAGCAGATGGTGTAGATTCACAATTGAACCCGGTAGAGGGCGCTGCGATTGGGTTCCAGGAATTTCACTTCAGTATTGACAAATGTACAAGTTGGCCTGCGATATCTGGTGGCGAAGAAAAGAACCCTATCAGGCATACCGGAATCTGTCATCATCGGTAAGCGGTACGTGTATTTTTCTACAGGTAATTTATTTATTTTATGAAAAACTATTTTAATCGATGTAAACGCCTTGTCGGTCTAAAATTTAAGTATTGTTTATGAAAAATAAAATAATCCCGAGTCCATAAAATGTGTTTAAATCGTTTAAAAGTAGAATGAAAAACGTTGGTTTCTTCTGTTTTTTGGATTAGACTCTCTTTTAACTGTTTAAAGGTCTTTAAATTATTGTTAATATTCCATTTATTGTGCAGCATTATTCCAAATACTAATAGCGGACCCAACTAACCGGGATTAATCAGAGACTTTATCGATAACCATCTGTGATATTGCAGAATATTTTAGCGGCATAAAACGCTCCATTCGCGAGGGGGAAGAGCCCGTCAAGGGTGGTTGGGTGTATGCTATAGGGGTTATACCAGATTCAGGAAACAGTGATGTGACTGGTCTGGTCATAAATGCATCCTCGATGACTTCAAAACCGCACGAAATTAAACTAAGAATTTTGTACATGGTTATACCTATTGTCTATATGAGTTGCATTGGGGTACAGCATTTGGAACGCTCGATGCAACACTTTTTCTTTATTTTCTATTATTGTCAACTATTTATTTTTCACGATATTTAATTATTTAATTTCGCTTAGCTTCTTTTTCGTACATTTTTTCGCTGATCTGTCAAATTTATATGTCTAGTAGGGTTCAAGTTTTCTACACATAAATTGAAGCTTACTTCGTTTATTATCTTTTTTTACCAAAAAGGCATAATTTTTTTGAAAAAGACATAATTTTTTCGGATTTATAAAACTAAGGTTTAATGAAAGCAACAAAAAATAGCCTTTTTAAGTAAAAATAATAAAAAAATAGTACAAAAGAAAAACAAAAAAGACGATCACTTTTAAAATCTCAAACACCTTGGTTCTTTTATTTCAAATCAATACAATTGGTTTGTTTTACGCAATATTTATGTGCTTCACTATCGTTTGTTTACCACTATGGGTTTATCTCTCATTTGGCCCTCAATTAAGGAATGAGGACAACCTTTGAAGTGCGAGATTTCCGACCGTCCGGTAGTTGAATGTATGGTAAAGTATATATTACATGTTTCTCGGGAAAAAAATACTGCGAATTGGAAACGAAAATTAATGAGAACCTCATGGTGCATTCACTCATTCAGACTCAAACCGGGTAAGTGTACAATCTAATATACCAGTTTCATTTAGGTCACAACTGAGATGTGTCCATGATTTGTTATATAATATTTGAATGTACGATCCCTATTAGTGTGACCAGACACCCGGTTATTATTTTTCTTTAGATTTGAAGTAATCTTTAGAAATAAATTTTATATAGAGATTTCGTTTCGTTGGTAACCCATTTGTTTCTTCGGTGACATGTGTTTCTTAATGATAAAATTTAGCGCGGCCATTTATGGTTCGGCACATTTTTTCAAGCTAAATTTTGACAGATTTTGTTTGTCTTTTTTCTGTTGTGTTTCTTTTTTGTTGCGGAAAAGTAAATAAGGATGAGGTTTTTCAATGAATACTTCGATGAGGAATCCTTTGAAGGTGACACATTTTAAATCAAGAATACCAGGCAAGGAAAAAAGAAAGCCGAACGAAAATATAACACTTTTTCGCGTCGATGAATTTTGGAAGGAAATTATTTTCAACGAACAGCTGTTTTCTGTGAAATTTATATCTATAAAGCACTCTATGACGTATTTTTTTGAGAATCTATAGCTCGCTCACTTTTACTTTTACATCAAAATTTAGCTAGAAGTTTAGCTAATGTTTGGAGGGGAAAATTGAAGAGCAGCTAAAATTTAGTTTCGCTCGTACTAAGCTTAATAAATAAATAGTCGTACAATGAATTATTTTGAGGAACACTTAGCAAAAAGACATTAAGGGTATTCACGAAACATCGTAAGCTTACCAACTGCGTAAAATAGTAAGTTTACGACAAACGTTTCATGAACACCCAAATGGGTGGTAAAGCAATCAGCTGTTCATTAAACGTCATACGTCAGACAGTTTAGAGCATTCAATAATATGATTTGTATTAGGTTCGTTCGTGTTTCGTGTACTTTCAGCATAGAAAAATGGAAAATGTCAAATCTCATTGTTGAAGATAAAATAATTTTAAGTCGAACAGTCCTTCGGTGGTCTTGGCTCGATTCTAAATCGAACAGTTTAATACAACGTCGGGTTGCAAATTTCCAGTGAGATGGACGATATACGAAAGCTGTTGGAAGATATGCGTCTGCAACTTGACTCGGTCACAGCCAGTGCCGAATCTGAGAAGCAGGAGCGTATTCGTCTTCAAGAATTACTAAGCCGCCAGCAACAGACCAACGCTCCCATCACAGCAGTTGTAACCATACCCACTAGTTCAAGTTACTCGGCAGTTGTCTCAAATGTTTGTTCGTTGTCTACAACAGCAATCAGTACAACTGCGACTACCACAAGCATGTGCTCTGGAGCTGGATTGGTGCAACACCCACAGTGCTCGTGGACTCCAACAACAACGTATATGCCATCGCAGACTTATCAGTCAGCATATGTAGGTCCACCACAAGTAGCCAACAGCACTTACTCGTACACCCCAAGAGTGCCAACGTTCATGCCAGTTCAGCCCTTTGGTCAGTATCCATTTATGCAAATGCCATCGATGCCGACACCATCGTCAAACGCAGCGGGTCCGAGTAGCTCAATTTCAAACCATGGTTTCGGAAATGGTCGTAAGCTACACGACCTTCCCGATTTTAATGGCAGGCCTGAGGATTGGCCAATGTTTAGCACTGCGTATAGAGAATCAACGGCCATGTTTGGTTACTCGAATGTCGAGAATATTTTCCGCCTGCAGAAGTGCATAAAGGGATCTGCCAGAGAGGTTGTTGAAGCGCTGTTGATCCACCCAAACAACGTGGACCAGGTTCTTTCTGCGTTGGAGTTTCGCTTCGGTCGCCCAGAGACCTTGGTAAGAAGCCAGCTGGCAAAGGTGAGGGAAATAGCCCCGATAACCGATGGCAAATTAGAGTTGCTAATACCATTCGCCACTAAAGTACAAAACCTTGCCACCTTTTTGGAATCCAGTGGGATGTATCAGCACCTGGCTAATCCCACCCTTATGGATGAGCTCGTCAGCAAATTACCTATGAGCAAGCGACTGGAGTGGGCCCAGCGTAGCATGTATATCCAGCCATATGCGACAATTAGACATTTTGAAGAGTGGTTGACTGCACTTGCTACCCTTGTCTGTTTGGTCGTGCCAACTTCTACGCCGCAAATTAACCTCGAAGCTAAAGCTAAGACAAGGAGTGTTCTTCATGCAGTGAAACATATTACGCCGACTGCAGTTACTTCCAATCAGAAATGCTACCACTGCAAGGGAGATATGCATCCAGTAGCCAAGTGTCCAACATATATTGACTTAGATGTTTTCGCCAGATGGAAGTTGGTGAAGAAGCAAAGGCTTTGTTTTTGTTGTCTTAAATTTGGACACAGTGTACGTACGTGCAGGCTTAGGAATGCCTGCGGAACTGATGGATGCGAACGGATGCATCACTCCTCACTCCATGAAGCCGGAGAAGCGAAGATATCATCAGATGCTGATAAGAGTGGAACAGATCGAGTTGAGAAGGCAATGCTTGGTCGTAATATTGGCACCAGCGACAAGATCCTTTTCCGAGTGTTGCCAGTACGACTTTATGGTGACGGTGTCGTTGTTAGGACTCATGCTCTGCTGGATGAGGGATCTTCAATCACCATAATGAGCGCCGAACTCGCAGGACAATTGCATTTGACTGGGTACCCGAAGGATCTGAAGCTGCAGTGGATTAGTAAGGAGACGTTTACGAACGAATCATTTGTTGTAGACCTCAAAATAAGCGCCGATGTGGATGGAGCAGAAACATTTTCTATGGAAGGGGTTCAGACGGTAAATGAATTGAGTTTGCCTACTCAAACGTTGATCGCCGCCGATCTACCGCCATCATATGCAGCCAGCATATTTTCGACACTTCCATTTACTGAGTACGAGAATGCGAGTCCGCAAATTTTGATTGGACTCGATAACTGCCATCTGGGAGCCCCGATACGTGTTGTCAAATCTGCCGACATCGGACCTGTGGTAACAGAAACGAAATTGGGTTGCGTTGTGTATGGCAAGTCACCAATTGAAGACAAAGATGTAAAGGAAGGACTTGTTCTCCATTGTGGTCAAGTTGAGGATGATGATGATCAGCACCTGACTCGGATCGTTGATGACTTCTTCAGTATTGAGAACTTTGGCGTCAAGAAACCATCGAAAAATATAATTAGCGCCGCTGATAAAAGAGCACTTCACATACTTACCAGTACAACGAAAAATATCAAGGACCGTTATCAATCAGGGCTCCTATGGAAGAATGACAACGTCGAGCTGCCAGATAGCTACGAAATGGCGCAGAGAAGATTATGGAATCTCGAGAGTAGATTTCTGAGGGACCCAGATTTCGCCGCCACATATCGAAGCATTATTTCAAGCTACTTGCAGAAGGGGTATGCCAGGAGACTAACCCATTTCGAGGCCAAGGAGAGCTCACCGAGGACTTGGTATCTCCCTCACTTTGGCGTGAAGAACCCCAACAAGCCAACCAAAGTCCGATTGGTTTTCGATGCGGCCGCTAAGGTACGTGGAGTTTCTTTGAACTCGTTTCTGCTTAAAGGACCTGATGAGAACCAACCACTGCTGACCATATTGTTCAATTTTCGATTGAAACCTGTTGCTGTAACTGGGGACATAAAGGAGATGTTCCATCAGATGTTGATTCGAAAAGAAGATCAAGACTCTCTGCGTTTCCTGTGGAGGGAAGATAAAGATAACCCAATTGAAGTATACGTCATGCAGTCGATGACGTTTGGTGCCAACTGCTCGCCGTGCTCAGCCAACTTTATAAAGAATAACAATGTAAAGCGATTCTCAAACGTTCACCCGAGAGCAGTCAAGGCGATTCTCGATCGGCATTATGTGGACGATTACGTCGATTGCTTCGACAGTGTTGCTGAGGCGATTGAAGTCACCAAGGCGGTAACATCAATACATTTAAGTGGTGGCTTCGAATTGCGAAATTTTACATCAAGCTCGAGGGAGGTGCTGCGTGCCATTTGTGAACTAAGCAACGAGGAACAGCAACAGCAGTGTCGATCAGTCGACATGAATGTGGAGGCCGGATCGGAGAAAGTTCTGGGGATGTGTTGGGAACCAGATGAAGATGTCTACGTTTTCAAGCTAAAATTCCCTCGTATTAGCAGTGCCGTTATGATATGCAACAGGCGTCCAACAAAAAGGGAGTTTTTAGCAATTGCGATGTCGGTGTTCGACCCATATGGAATGATTGCAAACTTTCTTCTCTACGTTAAGTTGCTGTTGCAATCAATCTGGAGGTGTGGGGTTCAATGGGACGAGCCAATTCCCCATGAATTTCATGAGAAATGGTGTCAATGGAAAGCTGAACTTCCTGCATTAAAGTATTTGAAAGTACCAAGATGTCACGACCACAATTTATCGACTGCTCGTAGCATTGTTCTTCACACATTCGTGAATGCAAGTGAAGAGGCGTTCAGCGCAGTATCGTATTTGCGGATAGACCATGGAGACAGGATCAGTGTGTCATTTGTTTGCGGAAAAACCAAGTGTGCTCCACAAAAGTTAATGTCGATTCCGCGGCTGGAACTATCTGCTGCAGTTCTGGGAACCAGGCTCTGCGATTCGATCTTAATGTGTCACGACTTGGCGATAACCGATCAAGTATACTGGACCGATTCCAAAACCGTCCATAGTTGGTTTCGTTCAGATCCCCGACGTCACAAATCATTTGTGGGATTTCGTATAGCAGAGGTTCTGGATAGCAGCAAAATAAGTCAGTGGCGCTGGATCCCAACTAAACTAAATTCAGCAGATGAAGGCACGCGGGCACGATACCCAGCAAAGTTTCAAATGGACAACAAGTGGATAATGGGACCATCCTTTCTCCAGCTACCTGAAGACAAATGGCCCGAACAACCGGATGACATCGGCAATCAAACCTGCCAAGAAGAGATCAAGTCGAAGTATCTTTTGCACGCCAGTTCAGTAAGTACATCCGTTTTCGATTTGTCTAGGTTTTCGACTTATTCGAAGCTAAGAAGGACTGCAGCCTGGGTGATTCGCTTTATTAAACTTAGTTTGCGAAAGTCTTCCGAGCTGTCAGCCAAAGAACTCGATGACGCCGAACGAGTCTTCCTGGTGGGCTCTACCAGCTCGACTCAAACCCCAGGCAACTTTGATGAAAGTGAGCTATGTCTCCGGAAGCAGTGGCGAATAAGCCGGCAGATAAAGGATCGTTTTTGGAGACGGTGGATGCGGGAGTATTTGCCAGAGCTGACCAAGAGGAGCAAATGGTTTGCTATAGTTCCACCTCTCAAAGTAGGAGACTTGGTCCTCATATGCGATGCAGATGTCCCGAGAAGAAAGTGGATGCGAGGAAAAGTCACCAGTGTGTTTCCAGGCCCAGATGGCCAAATTCGTGTAGCCGATGTGAAAACGACAACAGGAATCCTTCGGAGACCGGCAGTAAAGTTGGCTGTGTTAGAAGTAGGTGAGGCTGGGGTAGAGCGAGGCGCCTCACGGGGGGTGGAATGTTGAAGATAAAATAATTTTAAGTCGAACAGTCCTTCGGTGGTCTTGGCTCGATTCTAAATCGAACAGTTTAATACAAACGTCAAACTGAATGCGAATGATTCATTCAAATGGACGGAGCCAAAACGACCGAAAGGAGCTGCTAAAAATAGTAAGTGTTCTCGCTATAAAAAATGTAATTTATTTTAAACTGAAGTATGTACAATATTAATTTTCAGAGAATAAACTCGTCTTTGAACTCGTCTTTTTGAAGAGCGTTTTTTCAATTAAAGCAGCTTGGGCCACCGTCATTTACACTCATAAATCGAGAGAGAAATCTCTCAATTACAAGAGAAGTACTTGACCGGTTTTTTTTACAAAAAGCTTAAGAAATGTTATTTTGAAATTATCGTAAAATAAACTTTAGCGGCAGCATCTACAAAATAAGTTGGACTTGCATTTTTTATAAGCTAAATACATATTAAACTGACCATTTTAAATGCGCTGATATGTTCTAGGAGAGCATTCAATTACAACTTCTTCCTCTAACATCGTTGAAGACGATAATAATAATAAATAGAGTTTTATTTGTCAAACTTTTGAGCTGTCACTTAGTTGTCAGTCTTAATTTTTAATTTTTCAGTAAATCGAAATTTGGCGAGTAGAAAATTACGAAAAAATTAAAAGACGGAAATGGATTTCTCTCTCATTTTTTCAACTCAGTAAAAGTACGTGGTCGCATTCGTACAGTTTCTTAGTAAAGTTTTAATAATTTTCCGCTTGCAAAAAAGTACCCGAACGAACCTTATTTTACTAGCACAAATCTGCGTTTGAAATATGCCAAGATTGTCTTAGAATTTCTCAACAATTTTTTGCACTTTTGAAGTATCGTCAGACATTCATTTTCCTTCCAGCGGTGATTGGTCTATAGCATAATATATGAGAGCGAATTCATAAAATACGAAAAAAGCACTTTTAATACATTTATAAAGAGAAAACTGAACAGGATAATTAATTAATCCATCAAATTGTATTATGAGAATAAGTTTTAAAAGAGTTTAAATAACGAAATTTCCAATTCCAAACTTTATGCCACGAACGAAGAGACCATTGCCGCGATTTGTTGTAAATGATTTTCCATGCAAATTTTGACAGTTCATTTAGCACGACGTAAACTTACGAAGTTTACCACGTTTACGACGGTTTTACGATGCTGCGTGAGTGGTTGTCAATAATACATGGGTTAAGACAAATGTATTTCTAAACACCTTCATTGCCGATTATTGCATAAATCTGCATCTTCTTATGGCGCAGCAGACACCTTATACGACGAAACAAAGCGTAACAGAAAGACGTGTTTCCTTGCCGATAGCTTGATTTTTGTTTCAATTTCAACGATGTTTTTTAAACGAATTTAAGCGTCTTAATTAAGGAGCTTACTCAGGACATGTATGGAAGTCTGGCAGACGTTCGTGACCTTTGTCGCCCCCACAGCTGAATGCTCGCTTTATATTGTAATACAGGGTAGAGAGGGGGCAAAAAATCCTTTATTATATTGGCATATGAATATATATAATATACTCCTGTTATTTCTGAACTTGTTTGCAACTCACTTATGCCATTTTTCACATACACTTTTATTACCATTTAATTTCATGAAAAACAGTAGCCCAAACAGAATTCAATCGTGCTTAATATTATCATTAAGAAACACATGTCACCGAAGAAACAAATGGGTTACCAATCGATATAAAACGAAATCTCTATATATAAACTCAATGATATAATGTACCTACTTCTAAAGATTACTTCAATACTACTTACTTACTACTAACAGGGATCGTTCATTCAAATATTACCTATATAACAAATCACGGACACATCTCAGTTGTGAACTAAATGAAACTGTTATATAAGTTTATACACTTACCCGGTTTGAGTCTGAATGAGTGAATGCACGATGAGGTTCTTATTTATTTTCGTTTCCAATTCGCAGTATTTTTTTCACGAGAAAAATGTGATAAATACTTTACCAAGCAATCAACAGTCGGACGGTCGGAAATCTCACACTTCAAAGGTTGGTCTCATTCCTTAATTGAGTACAAAATATGTGAAGTAAAGCCATTCATCAAAGTGGTAAACAAAGATATAGAGCAACATTAATTGCGTAAAAACAAACAAACCAATCTTCAAATTGATTTGACATAAAAGAACCAAGGTGTTTGAGATTTTAAAAATGATCGTCTTTTTTTTTTTTTTTTTTTTTTACTCAGCAGTTTATTTTATTTTTGACAGAAAATAATTTTTCAATTTGCACATTATGAGGGTACCTATACCTACCTACCTAGGTATATGCGCTAAAGCTTATTTTATTAGAAAAAAAACAGGGCCCAATTAACTATAATGTCACTGATAGTGTGTGTGTGTGGTGCCAGCGAAATACTACAGCGCGTACCAATTCACTTGGCCATTCTACTGCGCAGGTTTCTGTGTATTTTGTTTTTGTGTTTTGTTTTGTGTCGTGTATATTCTCTTAAATCCTCTCTCTGCGCAACCGACGGTTGGCCAAGTGAATTGGTTCGCGCTATACTACAATCATGATGGAATAAGTATAAGGTGGTCTCGTCGGCAAAAAGTAGTCCCTTAACGACACGTTTTTCTCTTTATTCAGCGTAGTAAGTGTACGTTAACGAAGCGTTAAGGGACCAAAAAACGAACGAGTCGGCAGCCGACGAGACCACCTTATACTTATTCCATCATGACTACAATCATGATGGAATAAGTATAAGGTGGTCTCGTCGGCAAAAAGTAGTCCCTTAACGACACATTTTTCTCTTTATTCAGCGTAGTAAGTGTACGTTAACGAAGCGTTAAGGGACCAAAAAACGAACGAGTCGGCAGCCGACGAGACCACCTTATACTTATTCCATCATGACTACAATGTTCTCGGTGCACTGCACTGTGTACATATCATCTGTGCGCTTTCTGTTTTAATTTCATTTGTTTGTTCAATTTATAATGTCGGAAATAATAATACGAGTAACTATTAACAAAAGGCGGCGTATTGAACAAAATGGATTTATCAATTGGTTGTTTTGTTTTCAACAAAAATAATGCGTTGTTTTTTTTTTCTAGAAATAAACTGGCATTTCTGCGATGTTCCCTTCGAGATGGTCATTATCATAACCCATTTGAAGTTACTACTTTTCATTGGCCAAATCGGTATATTTGATTTAATACATATTTTGGGTTTCTGAATCCCTTTATCCGCGCTTATTTTTCGTTTCCATTGTGAGTCTCAGTTGTCTATGCTTTTCACACTTCTTCACAAATGATAAAAATTCGGACATTGGTTTTCATTTGTTCATGGATCGAAAATCGAATTCAGCGTGAACTTGCTAAAACTCTTTTCACTTCACAGTATCACAGAATGGGATTCGACCCCCAGTCTAGCCCAATAAAAACTCAGCAGCAAGAAGTTAGAGAACTGCTATCAGTCTTAGGGCTGGTTTGTTAAGAGCTGTTTAAACTTGCGGTTAGGTTATCATATATTTAGTTTAACCCATGATTATATATCTGTGGTAAGCAAAAAGCGTTTGTTCACTTATTTTTCACTTTGGTCACCAAACCATAGATTTGCGACAAATCATTCCAGTTTTCCAGTTTATTTGTCAATTCAGGTGTTTGAATTAATCCTTGGTTAAAATATATTTCTTTTGTATACGTTTATTTTCTGTATTTTTTTTTTTTTAATTTAACAGCACAAACGTGTCACAGCCGCAGCAATGCATGCAATTTTTTTTCACACTGCCGTCCATTGTAATCGTCTGCCATTTGAAAATGCCTCGACAATGCAGATACCAAACAGTCACTTTTTAGCGTTTATTATTTATTATAAATTAATTTTTATTTTATACAGTTTTTGAAAGAAAGTTGTTTTGTTTTTGACTGCTATGTCAAGGCTTGAACAAACAAAATTCTAGAATTTCCTTGGTTATATCGTTCCCTTTCTGCGTTAAGCACGTATCTACAAAACATTCATTCGTCAGGAATTAAAAAAAAGAATAGCTTCCCTTAATCGAACACAATACACATGTCAAAAATCATGTCAATTTTTGACAGGCTGACATCATATTGACCTCCAGGTTAGTCAAACTGTCAAATTATAAATAATAGAAAGATTTTACTGATACATGCGTTTAATTATTCCTGAAGAATAGATGTTTTGTAGATACGTGCTTAACGCAGAAAGGGGACGATATGCCGTTAACCGACCAAAATCGGCTGGTTATCGATTTCTCTGGTTAAATAATAAAACCCTGGATCCTCTGGTTAAAATTTTACTTAACAAACAGATTCTATGTTTATGATCTGGAATAACCGTTGATTAGAGTTAACCAAAGATGAACAAACCGGCCCCTACTAAACTAGATTCTTGAACCCCTATCATAGTCTTTGACTTCCTCAACAATTGTTTGCACTTTTGCAGTATACTCAGACATTTATTTTCTGTCCAGTGGTGATTGGTCTATAATTACGGTGACCATATTTTTAGGAGCCAAATCCGAGACAAAATGAAATATGAAAAGGCGCAAAACATGTTGCACATAATTGTTGTCTTACGCATATCTGAGACAAATGCCTTTCAGTCACTTCTCGATTTTTTAAATGAGACACTACTAGCTGACTCGTCGATAGTTGCCCTGTCTTAAGTTTCCATAAATTTTGTATAACCGTTTTGTGAAGGCAAATCCAACGTTCAAGTCGCGAGCTGATACAAAAATAAAAACAATTTCCGCTTTTCTCGAATTTTCGAATCTTCCGGAAAATTGTTTCCAATATTTCTTTCGTAAAACCTTATTTGAACTATTGCGGGAACATGGCATAGACACGCTGAAAACATTTATTGTGTCGTGTGCGAACTGTCATTGGAAATGTGTCACTGTGCATTTCTTAGTTATATGAAAATGCATGTTTTTTAATTTAATAAAATGTTTGAATTTTGAATTGGAAGTACGGGACTAAAAATTAAATACGGGACATTTGTACATACGGGACATGTCTTTAAAAAAAAATCGGTACAGTCGATTGAAATACGGAACTGTCCCGGGAAATAGGGGACGGATGGTGACCGTATCTATAATACATGAGAGCGAACGAACGAATTGATAAAATGCGAACAAACCACATTGTTGGAAATGATATTCCATACTAATTTTGACAGTTCATTTAGCCCTTCGTAAACTTACGAAGTTTACCTCAGTTGTTTCGTGAGTGGTTGTTAATAATACATGGTAGCCGTATTTTTTGGGAAGTGAGTATTTTATTTTTATTTATTTTTTTTTCATTTTATCGGGCTCCCGACCCGTGAAGAGTCTCTGCCTGAGACACTGCAGCCTTCCATCCTCTACGATCCCGTGCACGCTGCTTCCAGTTGTCCAGACCAAGCGCTCTGGCATCCGTGATGGCTTGGTTTTTGAAACGAAGGTTCGGTCTTCCTTGTCTTCTCGAACCTGGGGGCTGGGATTCGAAGATCTTCTCAGCTGTAGCATTACTGTCCATTCGCTCGATGTGGCCGTGCCAATGTAGTCGACGTGTTTTGGCTTTTTGGACTACATCCACATCTTGGTACAGCTCATGGAGTTCGCGATTATATCTTCTTCTCCATTCGCCCTCCTCGCACACAGGACCAAAAATCCGCCAAAGTATTTTTCTTTCGAAAGAGCCTAGTATCAGCTCTCCCTTCTTGCTTATCGTCCAGCACTCGGCGCCATAAAGCAGAACTGGCACGATAAGGGTTTTGTAGAGCACACATTTCGTCCTTCGAGTTAGGAGTTTTGAACCCAGTTGTTTTGCCAAACCGAAATAGCAACGGTTTCCTAGGGTAATTCTTCGCCGGATCTCCACTAAGGTGTCATTCGTGGAGTTCATGTTTACTCCGAGGTAGGTGAACTCCTTAACTACCTCGAAGTTGTTGCTATCAATAGTGACGTTTTGTCCTAGGCGGTGGACAGATGCTTGTTTGTTTGTTGATAGCATGTATTTAGTCTTGTCCTCATTTACTTCAAGGCCAACGGATTTCGCCTGTTCTTCAATCGCCGTAAACGCTTCTATCACGGCACGCTGGCAGCGACCGATGATGTCAATATCGTCCGTATAGCTCAGAAGTTGGACGGATCTGTTGAAGATAGTGCCTTCCGTGTTGACACCTGCCCTGCGCACTATCTGCTCCAGTATGAGATTGAAGAAATCGCATGATAGCGCGTCTCCTTGCCGAAATCCGGTGCAAGTTTGTTTTCCAGCGTCACGCGACACAGCTGAATCAGTTTTGCCGGGATTCCGAATTCGGCCATCGCCATATAGAGCTCCTGACGATGTATGCTGTCATACGCGGCTTTGAAGTCGATGAATATAGGTGGTGACTGGTAAAACGCGGAATATTATTTAAGACGACCACCGCGAGTAAACCAGCGACCGCACCCTTTTATGACTGTCAGTCTATAGTCGATCTGCCAGGCCCGAAGCCACACTGGTACGTGCCGATTAGTGTGTTGCAGAACGGTTTAAGACGTTCACACAGTACGTTGGATAGGATCTTGTATGCGACATTAAGCAGGGATATGCCTCGATAATTCTTGCAGGACATAGGATCGCCTTTTTTGTAGATGGGGCATATGGAGCTGATAGTCCAGTCATCGGGCATGTTTTCCTCCACCCATACTTGGTTGATGATTCGGTGCATGCTCCCTACCAAAACATCAGCACCGTATTTAAAGAGCTCCGCTCGTAAACCATCAGAGCCTGCGGCCTTGTTGTTCTTAAGCTTTTTTATAGCTAAGCCAACTTCTTCTATACTAGGTGGTGGAACTAGTTCTTCATTAACTGGACGTGGGCTATCTTCTTGCCCTATCACTCTCTCTACATGATGCCCATTAAGCAGCTGCTGGAAATGCTCCTTAAACACATCTACTATTCCCTGCGCTTCGGTGACTAGGTTTCCTTCGCTGTCTCAAAGAGCCTGCGTTCCGGTTTTGTAGCCGCAGCAGCCAGTTGCTTGGCTTTTTTAAAAAACCTCCGGATGTTATTACGATCGCGCGACTCTTCGATCTCCTTGAGCTGGGAAGCTGCGTAAGCCCTCTTCTTTCTACGCAGGTGTATAACAAAACCAAAAGTGAGTATAACCGTTTTGCATGTAAAAGTAAAAGTGAGCTGGCTATAGATTCCCAAAAAAGTACGCCTGATATAAGACAAAAATGTATTTCCAACTACCTTCATTGCCGATTATTGCATAAATCTGCATCTTCTTATGGCGCAGCAGACACCTTATACGGCGAAACAAAGCGTAACAGAAAGGCATGTTTCGTTGCCGATAGCTCAATATATCGTGCTTAATATTACCATTAAGAAACACATGTCACCGAAGAAACAAATGGGTTACCAATCGATATAAAACGAAATCTCTATAATAATGTACTTCTAAAGATTACTTCAAATCTAAAGCAAATTAATAACCGGGTGTCTGGTCACACTAAAAGGGATCGTTCATTCAAATATTATATAACAAATCACGGACACATCTCAGTTGTGAACTAAATGAAACTGTTATATCAGATTATACACTTACCCGGTTTGAGTCTGAATGAGTGAATGCACGATGAGGTTCTTATTTATTTTCGTTTCCAATTCGCAGTATTTTTTTCATGAGAAAAATGTAATAAATACTTTACCAAGCAATCAACTGTCGGACGGTCGGAAATCTCACACTTCAAAGGTTGGTCTCATTCCTTAATTGAGTACAAAATATGTGAAAGTAAAGCCATTCATCAAAGTGGTAAACAAATATAGAGCCAGCGTAGAGCCAGCGGAAAGAAAACAAACCAATATTCAAATTGATTTGAAAATAAAAGAATCAAGGTGATTGAGATAAAGTGGATCGTCTTTTTTGTTTTTTTTTTTTACTCAGCGGTTTGTTTTATTTTTGACAGCAAATAATTTTTAAATTTTCACATTATGAGGGTACCTACCTAGCAGGCACGAAGCGTGATTTTTTGGGAAGCGTATGCACTCAACTTTAAACTTAAAATTGTAAGTCCTTTATTCAAGAAAATATAGCTTTATTAAAATTATTTAAAGCAAAAATGGTAGGTATGTAGAAAAAATACTTTTAGAATTTATTAAAAACAAAATAATAAAAAAACAAAACAATATAATTTATTTTAAGGGCCGGTTTGTTCAGAGCTGGTTAAATCTGCGGTTAGGTATACTATTTTGGGTTTATTACTTATTAAATTAATTTTTTTTGAAAGAAATTTGTTTTGTTTTTGACTGCTATGTCGAAGCTTGAACAAACAAAATTCCAGAATTTCCTTGGTTAAATGTCATTAACCGATTAAAATCGGCTGGTTATCGATTTCTTGGGTTCACTAACCAAAAATTTAAATTTGGTTAAAATTTGACTGAACAAACAGATTCTATTGTTATCAGGTGGAATAACCGTAGATTAGAGTTAACCAAAGATGAACAAACTGGCCCTTATTATCGGTATTTTATTGATGTATCTTTTTTTTAAATTTAACTGAATAGGTATGAACATTCTCAGCAAAAAACGTGTCACAGTCGCATCAATGCATTCAATTTTTTTCCAAACTGAGTGCATCGTATTCGTCTATCGGTTGAAAATACGTCGACAAAGCGGATACGAACCAACACAGTCTATTTGGCGTTCCTTTTTTTTTTTTTGTTTTTTTTTTATTTTTTTTTTATCCGGATCACTTTTTGCAGATCTCCATGTTTTTCGAGACTTACACATACTCACTAATACCAATATAATTTGCACAGCTGTTTTACGCCATCCAGAATTTGTTTTCAAAACAAAATTACTAAAAGCCTCTTGAAAAGCAATTATTCAGAACAAAAACGTAAATAATGGACATGGACTTAATTTGGAGCAATTGTTATCCTTTTCATCATATTATTCTTCTTCCTCGTCATCTGTGAATTTCGATTCTTCGTCGATATGATTATCCATTGAAGTTCGTATGTTTCTATCGACAAAACGAAACCAATTTTGCTTTCATGTTCCATGTGCAACGATCTGAAATAAAAATCTGATTTAATGGTAAATACAATAGGCGTATTTTTTTGAGAATCTATAGCTAGCTCACTTTTACTTTTACATGCAAAACTGTTATACTCACTTTTGGTTATGTTATACTCACTTTTGGTTTTACATACAAAATTGTTATACTCACTTTTGGTTTTGTTATACTCACTTCCCAAAAAAATACGCCTAATGCCAACAGACCCTATCTACCTTTCTCCTTTTGACAGTCCTCACACAAATGTGATTTGCTATTGTGAATGTAGTATTTTATATGGCACATCTCTAGAATGAACTGACATATACAAATCAGCTGATACGCCTTGTTTTGATATTCTTCTGTTTTTTGTCCACAAAAGATTTAAATATAAACAAAGAATAATTATTTCCACAAATTAATTCCATAAATACTGAAAAATAAAAACATTTCCTCTATATTTACGAGAAGTCAGACAACACTCGATCCATACAACTTGCTTCGCACAATAGAGATGTCAACAAACGAAGAAAAAGACGTCCTTCAGTTTATACCACTAAATTCATTTGTTAGTCCAACGTTTTGGCATAAATTGTCTGAAATAAAAATCGAAATCGATCGCTTATCAGATGCGGCAAAGCCCGTATTTGGATATTACACGCATTTCAATTCCAAGTCGTGCTTGTTAGAAGTGGATTACAGTTCTTTCAACACGTAAGTAAAGTGAAATCTGTTGAAACATATGGTTGCCGGTACATTGTCGAGCTTTTAGGTCATTTAATCCTCCAAGAAATTGTCACACATCGATTGGGACCCTGTATAACAAGAACACAATCGAAGACTTTAAAGAGTGCAATAAGAATGACTTGCTGCAAGCTGAAGGGGCTAAGTTTATGGATGATGTCAAATCGGGCAAGGTGCTTGAAGATCCAAGGTTGCTGACTCGGTTCATTATCTTGTCATTTGCTGTAGGCTTAAAATGTACATTTTCGATACTCTGATTTTAGGTTATTTTTGTTTTAGGATCTAAAAACGCACAACTACTACTATTGGTTTGCATTTCCGTGTCCTTTGAAGCCCTCTTTACAAGTTCAAACCAATACGAAGCCGAAATCACTGGCAAATCTGCCTGAACTAGAGCATTTTTCAGAGCTATTCGCGTCCATTCCCGACTCAGAACGGAACTTTTTTATTGTAAAGCGGTCCGCAATTGGCAGACACTACGCTTTAAAAGAGCTAATTGATGTAAAGAGCCCGGAGTCAAATTTCAAAAATGAAAACCTTGACGAGATGTATTTTTGTTTTGCTGATCCAAGCATATATAACAACCCCTCATGGATTATGAGGACCTACGCTGCATTTTTGCACCTCATGTGGTAAGTATTAACACTTTTCAGATCAAGCATTTCATAAAAATGACCTTCTTGTAGTCCGGTTTTAGGCGGAAAGGAACTAAACTTCCTTGGAGTGAGGTATACCTCAGAGACAAAGTATGGGACCAGCCTCTTATGGACTGTCCACTTACCAGCGATTAGTGAAAATACCGATGATATGCAATTTGTTGGTTGGGAACGAAATAAGAACAACAAAATGGGACCTCGAATGGTTTCCATGAGGGACAGCATGGATCCAGCAAAGTAAGTCACACTACCATACGAGACTTATTTTCATCGCTTTTCCTCACAGGTTAGCTGAAAACTCTGTAAATTTAAATCTAAAGCTGATGAAGTGGAGACTTGTACCTGATTTGGATTTGGAGAAGATTGCAGAAACGAAATGTCTGCTATTCGGAGCAGGAACTCTCGGCTGTGCCGTTGCTAGAAACCTTTTGGTTAGTCACCAGCGCCTCGCACAAAGAGAACTCTATAAATAGCCTATCTATTTCAGAGTTGGGGATTCAAATACATAACCTTGATCGATAACGGAAAAGTTAGTTTTGCCAATCCTGTCCGACAGAATCTCTATACTCATGATGACGCTGTTAAGGGCAACGTCACAAAGGCTACAATTGCAGCCGATAGATTGCGGCAAATTAATCCTAATGCTGTAAGTGTCTTCGAATATCAAGAAATCTGACCGCAACTCATTGTGTTCTCCTATTCAGATAACAGAAGGTTTTGTAATGCAAATTCCGATGCCGGGTCATACTATTGGGGATTCAATTAAAAAAACTGTTATCGAGGATTTAGAGTTCATTATTTCATTGATAAAAAAGAATGATGTCCTCTTTCTGCTTACTGACTCGAGGGAAAGCCGATGGCTACCAACGATGCTGGGCGCTACCTACAAAAAGGTTCGAACTAACACTCAAGTTTAGAATAAAGTTGATGATAAAAGTCTTGCCCTTTTCCTTAGATTGTGATAAATGCTGCTCTAGGGTTCGATAGTTATTTGGTTATGCGTCACGGTAATATGAAGGGAACACCAGATGCCTCGAAATATGTGGATATTGATGATCTAAGGTGCATTCCGGGATCAGAGCTAGGGTGCTACTTCTGCAATGATATAACGGCTCCTGGAAATGTGAGTAGTTTCTATAATTTGTTTTCATTGTATGTATGTACAAAAAGCTGCAGTTGCGTTATTGCTGTGATTCATTCCAAACTGTCGCCATTATTACCATTTTTTGAGTTGACATTTCAGTAGATTTTGCGTCGTAGATTAATCACTAATTTTAGCTGTGAAAATCACACAAAAAGTACATAAAACGACTCTCGGTTGAATTGGTCTCTATTATGTACTTTTTTTAACCGACTCACGGACCCCTCTTGTGGGTTTATTACTTTTAAGCTTAAGTGTAGTGAGTGTGACCACACTTGGATCAGCGCAAGCTCAGCTGGGCGAACTTCAGATCGCTTGTAGTAAATCGCGCGTCTCTGGATGCAATCGTGATCGAATACCTGCGATGAACAGGAAGAAACAGATCTTGTAGACTTGATCGTCTCTAATGCGTCTTAGATGTCATTAACAAAAAGCCCGACGGACAAACCAAACGGGCGGGCATGAGCAATAAGTGCTGGCAAGATCCACAAAACAACCGTCGGCGTCGCCACAATCGTGATGAAAGCAAAAACAGCGTCGGATAAGATTGATTCTACTTTTGACGACCCATGCAAACGAAGTAAGAACAAGGACGTTAGTTCGGCTATGCACGGGGATCGTGAGTACACTTAACAGGTCACGTGCTACCGAAAAACTGTTGGAAACATTGGAGGGCTACAAAGCTTGTCAAAGCCATCAAAGAGGTGCCATGGACTGGACCGGACAAAAGGGGTATGCAAAACAGTGACATATATTGCTACCGATAAAAGAATCAGCGTCTATTTGGATTGATTTAGAATTATCATTGGACGTAGACAAAAAGTCTTGAACTTTAAACATGCAAGCGCCTAGTGGCAATTCGCATCAAAGCTAAATTCGCCAAGATAAGCCTAATGGACTGGACATGTATGAGAATTGTCCTTAGTCATTAGACATTAAAATCTCACTTGGCAATGCCAGAAATGGGAAAGAAGGAAACTTTGGTAAGACATAGATATGCATAGCCTACAACTACAGAACAGCATATCCGGTAACGGGCAGATCCTAATTGATATCATGGTAATAAGCACACGTTTCCCACATCTCGACGTATTTAAGGGAGCATGGCGGTCTCTTGATACATTTCTAGACGTTTGTACATTCAGAGGTGCCAACATCGACTACCAAGGTACGCTTGCGGATAACTCGTAGAATCCAGCAAAGTGCAAATACTGTGAGAATGTTCGACGTCGAAAGGCTGCGATCGCAGGAAACTGCCAGAGCCTTTGCCGACCACGTTTCCTTAATAAGTACCGTCCAGGCGGTTTCAACTCCACAATACCAATGCAACGTTATCAGGAAGCCTGTAGAAATGTTGCCTCTGATGTACTAGCTTTCGCCAGGCGACAACTAAGAAAAAAACAATTGGAAGCAGGGGGCATAACTCGCAACGCTGCAGACAAGGACCAAGATAAAAGCTGCTTATTGTTGAAGATCATTCTAAATATGAAACTGCATTCTGGCAATGACATTACGAATTGTCAAAGTAATGTAATATGAATTTGTATTGGCAACTCTGCTAATTTTTTGTGTTCTTCTTCTTTTGCGTTTTAAATAAAATGGTTGCTTTACTTGCGTTCTAAAATTTAATTACAAAGGTTCACTTTTCTTAATACTGGATTTTACAATAGGTTATGGGACCAGTCCCCCATTAAAGTAAATATTAAGAACTGTGTTTGTGAAAAAAAAAAAAAGAATAATTAAAGAAATGGCAGCAGATATAAAGTTTTCAGTTGCAAAACTGAATAATGAAAATTACTTCGTATGGAAGTATAAAGTGCAGATGCTGCTAATTAAGGAGAGCGTATGGGACACCATTAGCCAAGAAGCACCGAACCCAATAACAGAAAAATGGAAATCTAAAGATGACATCGCGAGGGCCACAATTTGTCTCTCTGTGGAGGATGACCAGCTGCACCACATCAGGAGCTGTTCAACGGCGAGGGAAGCCTGGAAATCATTAGAAAAATATCATGAGCGGCAGACACTAAGCAATAAGGTAAGCATCATGCGGCAAATTTGTAGTTTACATCTTGCAGAAGGAGGTGATGTTGAAAAACATGTTGGTGCAATGCGGAATTTGTTCATGAAATTGGAGAATCTCGGGGAAAAGTCGTTCACTGAAAGCTGGAACGTGGCAATGCTTTTAAGCAGTTTACCTCACAGTTTTGACACCCTAATTACTGCTTTGGAATCGCGAACAGAAAGTGAATTGACAATTGGTTACGTTGAGTCGAAATTAATCGAGGAGTTCAAGCGGCGCCAGCTGACAGGAGAAAAGGAATCGCACAAGGCCTTGGTGACAGTGAACAAATTACCAAAGCGGATTAACAAAAAGCCTACTTCGCAGGTCGAATGCTATTTTTGTCACTCAAAAGGACACCTCAAACGGGATTGCCTACATTACATAGAATGGAAGGCAAAGCATTCAAAGCAGCAAGTCAGCGTAGCAGCAGTTGAAACGGATGAAGAGTTCTGTTTGACGATAACTGATAAAAGACATGGAAAATGGATTGTAGATTCTGGTGCCTCATGCCACATTTGCAATGACAGGGATTTATTCTTTGAATTCGATCCATCAGTGAAGAAAAAAGTACTACTTGCAAATGGGGCGCATATCGAGTCGGAAGGTCAAGGAGCTATTCGGTTGAATCTTATAAATCGATTTAACAAGCAGACAGCGGCAAAGTTCCAGGAAGTTTTATATGTTCCGTCAGTGAAAGTAAATTTACTGTCCGTAAAGAAACTGACATCCAAAGGTTGTGACATAGTGTTTGAAGGAGATACTTGTTATATTAACAAGAATGGTGCATCAATTGGTGTAGCACACATGCGGGCGAATTTGTATTCTCTTAACAAGCAGGAACATGTAAATGTTGTTAAGGAATGTGACAATAAATGCATTCATTACTGGCACAGAGCTCTGGGACATCGTTCTTCGATTGCCATTTCACAAATGAAAGCTAAAGGTCTCGCAACAGGTATGGAAATAAAGAACTGCAAGAGTGACATTGCCTGTGATATATGTCCAATCGGAAAATCTACACGGGCACCATTTCCAAAGAAGAGTTCCTTAAGTTCAAAGGCGGTACTTGATATTATTCATACGGACGTATGTGGACCCATGGAAGTGCCAACTCCATCCGGAAACAGATATATGTTAACATTCATTGACGATTACAGTCGATTTTGTAATATTTATTTGCTAAAACACAAATCGGATGTATTCGACAAATTGAAACAGTACGTCGCAATGGTTAAAAATATGTTTAACACGAAACCAAAAGTAATACGGTCCGACAGAGGTGGCGAGTATATAGGAAAAGAAGTGGCCGATTACCTCACAAGTGAAGGAGTCCAAATTCAGTACACAGCAGCATATTCACCTGAACAGAATGGCGTTGCAGAACGCAAAAATCGTTCTTTAGTCGAGATGTCGAAGTGCATGCTAAGTGAAGCAAAACTACAGAAGGCGTTATGGGGCGAAGCTATTTCTACAGCAAATTATTTGCAAAATAGATTGGTGACTCGAGCAACAGGTAAAACACCTTATGAGCGCTGGCATAACAAAGTTCCAGATCTTAGTCATCTCAGGCCATTTGGTGAAGAAGGGTTTGTGCATGTGGCCAAACAAAAGCGACTGAAGTTTGACGACAAGTCTGTAAAGATGATGTTGGTTGGCTATGATTCAAATTCTAAAGCGTATCGAATGCTGGGCGGCAGTAATAACATTCAGATATCAAGAGATGTTACGTTCGTGAAGAAGAGTGAAAGGGATATTGATTCAGTTGTGGATAGCGAAGGTGAATGCGGCGAGGGATTTTCTTCTATGAATAATGAAGTTGTAATACTTCCTAATAAGTCAAACACTCAATTTTCGGATGACAGCGACTCGAATTCATCATTTGATTCATTTCATGGTTTTGACAGCAGCGATGACGACTCAACTCAACAGACAACCAGGAGGCAGCTGAGGCGATCGACACGGGCAACTAGAGGAATACCTCCAGCGAGATATCTCAATCATATCAAGGAATCTGATCCAGAAACGTATGAGGAGGCTACTTGTGGTACTGATCGTGATAGTTGGTTAAATGCTATGGTGAAGGAGATGGGGTCGTTAAAGGAGAACAACACTTGGAGTTTGGTGGACATGCCGAAGGATCGCACGCCCATAGGCTGTAAGTGGGTTTTCAAACGTAAAGCTGAGCCCGGTGGAACTCGATTTAAAGCGCGTCTGGTAGCACAAGGATTTACGCAGCGATATGGGGTGGACTACGGAGAGGTCTTTTCACCTGTGGTTTCGCATACAACGCTCAGAACGTTATTTGCAGTAGCTGGAAGGCGAAAACTAATGGTTCATCACATCGATTGCAAAACGGCTTTCCTCAACAGTGACTTAAGTGAAGTTATCTACATGCGACAGCCTACCGGCTTCGAAAAGAAAGGGGAAGAAAGCAAAGTGTGTCTATTAAATAAGGCAATTTACGGACTGAAGCAGTCAGCGCGTTCATGGAACAAGAACATTCACAATGTGTTGGTAAAGGCAGGATTCACGCAAAGCAAATTGGATCCTTGTTTGTATACACTGTTGAGAGAAAAGGCAGCGGTTTACGTTTTAATTTACGTAGACGATGTTCTCATAGCTACAAACAGTCAACTGGAAATGTGCAAGTTTAAGGAAACTCTAAAAGTCAATTTCAAAATTCGGGACTTAGGAGTAGTTAAAAGTTATTTGGGATTGGAAGTCGAACGGGATGCTGAAGGAATTTTTTCAATTTCACAGTCAGCTTATATTGAAAAAATAGTTTCTGATACCGGTCTATCACTTGCGAAAAATTCACCAATTCCTTTGGAGCCATCATACGGGAAGTCAGCAGATGTGCAGAAGGGGCTACACAACAATAAAGCCTATCAAAAATTGATCGGTAGCCTTCTGTACGTGGCACTAAATACGAGGCCAGACATAAGTGCAGCTATTTGTATCCTGAGCCAAAAGACAAGTCAACCTACGGAGGAAGATTGGATAGAGCTGAAAAGAGTCGTAAGATATCTTAAAGGTACGTCACATTTAAAGTTATGTTTAGGTGGAAGGAACAATACCGTACTTTTCGGATACTCTGATGCTAACTGGGGCGAAGATAGAATTAACAGAAAATCAAACAGTGGATACTTATTTATGGTGTATGGATGTCTCGTATCCTGGAGTTGCATAAAACAGACGTGTGTTGCCTTATCATCAACGGAGGCGGAGTTTATTGCTTTGGCTGAAGCTGCAAAGGAGGCAATATGGTTGGAACAGCTGTTACATGATTTCAACGAACCAATTAATCAACCTGTACTTATCTACGAGGATAACCAGAGCTGTATTAAAATGGTCGAAGGCTACAAATTTAACAATAGGTCCAAACACATCGATATAAAGTATCATTTCGTCAGGGACTACGTCGAAAAGAAAATGATCAAGTGTGAATATTGCTCAACTGAGGAGATGCTTGCTGATTTGCTAACCAAACCTCTACAAGCGAGCAAAGTGGTCAACATGCGTACTAGCCTTGGCTTGGCCGATATAGAATGAGAAGGGGTGTTGAAGATCATTCTAAATATGAAACTGCATTCTGGCAATGACATTACGAATTGTCAAAGTAATGTAATATGAATTTGTATTGGCAACTCTGCTAATTTTTTGTGTTCTTCTTCTTTTGCGTTTTAAATAAAATGGTTGCTTTACTTGCGTTCTAAAATTTAATTACAAAGGTTCACTTTTCTTAATACTGGATTTTACAATACTTATAACATCTTTGGGCATAGCAGACAAGAAGAGCGTAAACTTCTCCAGAGAAAAAAAAGGGAATACGAGAAGCACGCAGTTGGGTCGATAGAGAGATGTTAAACTACTCAACAAAATAGGGCCCACCAAAGATTTATTTTGATTTTTGTCTAAAAATTACTCAATTGGTAAACATCATCGAAACGAAGTATTTAATTGTATATGGGTTCTGTCTATGGGTTCTTATCAATGCTTTGAGCAGCAATTTTACCGTTGCCTCCAAGAGGGTAGGCAGAAAAAGTGCAGTGCTCGAAAAAACAACTAATGCAAAAATTGTTCCACTTGCTTTCTCCGTCTGATTATAAGCGTTGTCGCTGTGTTACTTTTTGTAATTTTTTTCTTTGACTGTGTTATAAATTGTGATTACCATCACCATGCCCGATTCTTGGCATCATAATGGATATCGAAAACGGAGTAAAAGCCGTAAATTAGCTTCAGGAGGAAGAGTCTCAAAGGTCTGTTGCAATTCGTATCGGTGTGTCGCGGCGAGCTATCCGAAACGTCTGAGAACACTTCCAGGAAACCTTTACTGGCACTCAAGTAAGCGATCAAACGGTACGTAATGGACTCCACGAAGATGGTGAATGGTCCAGAGTGCTTGCTATTCTACCGAAACTGACAACGGCTCATCGGGTAGTGCTCGAGCTCGTGAGCATTCGGATTGGACTACGGACAACTGAAGGTCTCTACTCTTTACAGACGAATGTAAGGTCAAGTTTTTTTTTAGAAACGAACGAGTGAAAAAGGCAAGGTGAATGTTTTACCGACCCATGCAAAACTGACCGTTTTGGGGGCACAAGTCTTATGTTATGGGCTGGAATAAGCTTGTTATGCAGAACAGAGCTCATAATTATGGATGAGGGTGCCTTAACCGTAGCCAGTTACGTTGAAACAATAATATGACCTGTTGTGATTCCATTTTCAGACCCCCAGAAAGTGGGTCCTTTGTTCTTATGCAAGATAATGGCCCGTATTATACGCTATGATCTCTTTCTGTTGCCAATATTACAGTTTTGCCGTGGCCAACAATGAGCGCAGACCTCAACTCCACCGAACATTTATGGGACCAATTGAAAAGAAGCCTTAACCACAGTTTTTGGTGTTTAATTTGAATAAAAAATAAAATGTTTCACTATTGATTATATGCACTCAATTTCTTAGTCCTTAGCTCAAATATTTTCACAAAAAAAATTTATAATCACTCATTTTATTCAAATGAGAGTCTAAAAACTTGGTGGGCCCTATTTTGTTTTGAGTACATAGATTAATTCAGGAATGAAGAACGTAAAGTTCCATACCGAGTAAAATTGTTACCGCTTTCTTTTTTATGTTGTATGACAACGAAGTAAAAATATTATTCAGCCTTTTGATGTTTTTCACAGTACCTAACAAATTTTGACTTCTGATAATAAAAATCCGGTTAACATTTAAATTTATAAAGTCTATTCTAAAACCAACAACGGTTTACGAAATTTATTTAAACAAAAGAAATAACAATTTACTCAGCCACATCCCATTTCTAATATCACATTATGCAATTTCACTATCATGTCCTGAATACGCCACATATCCTGTACACGAAGGATCACCCATTTGCAGGTGATCTACTCGCGTCACATGCATCCTAAGGCCATTTATGCAAGTGATCTTGAATCCACACAAATTCTGCAAAATATTCGCAGTTCTAAATGCGAAAGTACAGTATTGTCGTCCGTCGATGGCGATCAAGAATTCGTGTTCCGTAAACGCTATGGCGATATTGAATTGTTGATTGAAAGTAAACGGAAAACCGCCGTGACGTTCTTCGTGACCAAATCTAAAAAAAAAAAGAGATGAGAAGTTCTAATTATTTTCAACTGTTTACAGACTGACATACTTACTCGAAATTCTTGTTCATTGAATTCCTAACGATGACTTTCTGATCGAAGCGCACACTGAAATGTAACTCTTCTCGCTTGCTATCGCTCTCCATGAATTTAATGATGAATTGTCCCTTTTTATTGTCGAAGCATCTTCCAGTTATAACAACCACATGCCCCGGACTAAATAGGATGGGAATGTCATTGCTGAAGGCCTTGCCAAAGTCGGATGCATGTATCGCTGGCCATGGTACTGGGAAAAGCGATCGGTGGTCGATTTGTTTTATCGTTTGAATGTGCTCACGGATTTCAAGCGTTCGAATCCTTTCGAGTGGTATACGATACGGGTACGTACAGAACGGTCGGCTGTTAATGGAAATGTGAAATTTTTCCTCTGTTGCGAGTATGTAAATCATAAAGAAATCTCCTGACACAATTGGATTTCGAGCGGTATTCTCATCCAATCGAATGTTAGTCTCTTCTTCGCCCCAGTTTCCATCTATGCGGGAGTTTCGAATTATGCAATCTTCGCGAAAATAAGAGGACAATCGCAGGCCAATGTCACAGGTGGGATTTGTAGCGGTTTTAGAGGTGCACAAATTAATGTGGAATCTGTTGAAAAGCATATTAATTAGTTATTTGATTGAGAAAGTATGGAACTAGCCTAACAGCCATTTTGAATAGCAGTTTATGCATGGAAGGGTAATGAACTAGCAGAAATCGGCTCATTAGTCTAATTTATTGCGATTTTGGTGGGAATTCCTGCAGAAAATGTTTCGAAATGTTCCAATTTATGAACTAGTGCGCAAAAAAGGGGGACACTTTTTCTACCAATTTTCCCCCCAATGATGTTGGACACCCAATCGAATATCCGTCTACGAGCTCATCACTGAATTAGTTTTCGATTTGCGATTCAATTGATTCTAAGGAAAAGCCCTGCTGCTGTTTAAGGACTGTCCGAAAGACTTTGAACATCGCTTAAGCATTATAACGATTAAACTGCTGAAAAAAAAAATACAAGGAGTTTTGAAAAAGGCTCGAAAGGAGCTGAGTTGAGTCTCAAGACCTGAGCTTCTGCTGGAATCCATTATAATGGCTAATTGGACATCATCAATCTCCTGCTACATTATGACTAGTTTATTTGCATGTTTACAAGAAGTCCGCGACATTTTCACTAGCGAAAAAATGCTGCAGGCGACTAAAAGGGGTCCTGATCAGCCACCACGATTTTGAAAAACACATTTATGTGTTCGGCGTAAGTTACATAACTATCTCAACGACACCAACAACACCATGAATACTAGCTTCCGTGTAGATTTGGTTAGAGAGGACAGAATAGAATGGGCTATCTGACCCTTCTCCCCCTTCAAATCCCTTGGGCTCGATGGAATTATTCCTCTCATGTTGCTGAGAACAGGCATCTCTCATACAGGGGTATATACACCAAGAACACGGACAGAAGTAATTTTTATACCAAAGTCCGGTAAAGCAAGTCACACCAACGATAAAGGCTTTAGGCCAATAAGCCTCTTCTTCTTCATCATGAAAACTTTAGTAGACCGATATATACCTATACACATTCGTAGCAGGCTACGCCCAGATGATATACCCCAGGCCCAACACGCCTATACAAAATAGTGCAGACCGCGCAACATTGTGTTGTTGGGACAGTAGAGAAAAAATTAAAACATAAAGCGTATAATACTCTTGCGACCTTCTTAGACATTAAAGAAGCATTTAACAATGTCAAAACTGGATTGTCAACTGGATTATCAGCATTATCAACTTCTTTCTTAATGAACCGCTCAAAAAGCTTAGTAACAATGGCTTCAGAATAAAGGCTTATGCGAAAGACGTCGTGCTGCAACGCTTGTGGAGAGATCGATGATATCGCGAAGCACTTTACCTGCTTCTGATTATCTTGATTAGTTTTTTCAAAGTCAGAAAAATACTTGAGTATCAAAAAACAATTAAGAGCTACCACAGTCATACAGTGATAAATAATGTTTTAGTATTATCCGTAAAAAGTTCAAACAGCGGGACATTTCGCAACAATCATTTTGACTACAGGTGAAAGTCGATCGTTTCTTACGGCTATCTACGGTTCAATGTAGCGCCTTGCTACAGCTCGTATATGGAACGAATTCTAGTACATTTGAAAGGCAGTGTCTAAAAACCTGTATCGCGTTTTATAGGGTCCGCAGAGTTTAATTACACACGTAATTGTCCCAACAGGGCCATATACCACGGGCGCGTCTGAATAGGATTCACAATTTTCTAGTAACCTGATTCGTTGGGCTCATTACCCTAATCTATTGTACCACAAGTGTCCGTTTTGTTCAGGATCTATCCCGCCTTAGACGTTTCTACAGCATTAAAATAAAGATGGTGATCTGGGCAAGAGGCCTCTCTGATAAACATTTCTGTCCTGAGAAAGCTTCTCAATTGTTGGTTCCTTTCATTCCTCACAAAAATATTAACTCACACAAGGGAATGGTTTTATTAAACCTAGGCTTAGGCCTAAATAGCTAAAGCTAGGCCTTGGGCTAAATATTTTGAAGCGAACTCTGCTTCAGCAGTAATTCCGAACTCGAATGAAACGAAAAAGCGAGGTGTAGCGCTCGAGTTAATACAGCTCAGGCAGAATGAGACTTGGCCAAAAAACGAAAAGGCGACCGATATATAAAGTGTCCAAGTTATTGAGGTAATGGAAGGAGTGAGTTATACTGTTAAATACTGTGGAGATTGGCGCGATTACATTGTCACAGCCAGTGCCATATTATTCCCAAATAAAAAGTCACTTAAATTGATGCCAAAATTCGATATCAGAAAGAATTTTCGTGCCCTTGCACCTCCTACATTTTTTTTATTAAAACGTTTTCAATTCCTAATAAATAAAAAAAAGTAGTATGTACTTCACACTTTGGTATTCCTGGATAAGGTGCACATAGGCCGTTTACTGATACGACTCATAATGATTTAAGTTCTTCCTCTACCGCTTTGCCCCTCGGGGTTGGAATCGAAGACTTTTCGGACTGGAGAGTTGATGAGCATTCGTTCTACATGTCCCAGCCATCTTAGACGACTGATGCGTACTTTTCTGACCAGGTCGATTTCGCTGTACAACTCGTAGAGTTCGCTGTTAAAAGCCCGTTAACGCAAAGAGAACCGAAATTCACTCAAAGAAATTTGCATTCGAAGTGACCAAGGAGATCTTCATCCGCCTTTGATAACGTCCATGATTCTGCGCCATAAAGCAGGACTGTGATGATGGGGGCCTTATTCAGGGTCTCCTTGGTGTTTCTCGACAAGGCCTTAGTAATCAATTGTCTTCTTAGACTGAAGTAACAGCGGTTTGCAAGTTTCGCTTGATTTCTGATGTGATGTAATTTTCAGGTTGTCGGGCGGTGCCACCTGACACTTGGGCACCACTCCACTGCCACACCAATGCCACACCACTTCGGTGCACGCATTGTCTAACAGTTTATCTGAAACTTAAATCTCTATAAATCGTAACAGCAAACATCCCTTAAACCAAAATAGGTCCATTGTTGTGCCATTCTGCCACTGGAAACGACAGGTGGGTCACACTGTCCCCTACTGCAAAAAAAATAAAAATATTTTTTTAATAAAGCTGTAAATGTTTTCCATATTGAGGGCCTAGTGCGGGTTCCGGACATTGGCGAGAACAAGACAAGCACACAGGAAGTGCACTATAGTCTCCTCCGCTTCCTCATCTTTGTAGCTCATGCAGAAATCGTTGTAAGGAATACTCAAGACTCAACCTTTGGGTATGCCTACAGATTGAACAGTGTCCGGATATGACGTTTGTTAGAGCGGCAATGTTACCACTTTCTTGTGTCTTAAAAGTCTAGTGGACCATAATTGCTTAGATATGTTTTATTGATTCAGAAGGGTCCATCTAAGGTTTAAATAAAAAAAATAAATAGGCGGCGCAACAGGCGGTAGACACCCAAGGCCTAGCTTCTCGCAACCATTCGTTTTGTGTGAGTTTCTATTTTTGGAACGAATGGAAGGGACCTACAATTTTATGCCGAATCCGAACGACTGAATTGGGAAGCTTTTTCAGGACAGTCATACTCTCGGATGTTTGTCAGACGTTCGCGAGAGGTGGCGCAGTAGAAAAAACCTTAAGATGTAATTTATGTTTTTCCGGGGATCGAACCTGGGATCCCTCGCACAGTAGTCCAGCACACTAACCACTGCGCTACTGCGCCCACTAAGGTTTGCCTTTCTAAATATATCGGAGTAACCGATATTGATGCTGTAATATTGGTTATACGATTCTTATAACAGAAGCACCTCGTTAAGCCAATTTGTCAGCTTGGAAATTCCCTTCCTTTGGTCATCGTAATGATCTGGAACTCAGTAACATTTTATTGTGGATATAAAGATATAAAGAGCTTGAAGCTTGCTACCTGATGACTGCCGATATATTTCTATATCTTTTTGCAATACTTACCGCCAACAAGTCACCGGCTTGTAGAATGGCGGTGACTTTGGGCTGAAAAACGCTGCAATAACTCATGAGGTTGAAGGAGAGGTGGGGATCCATGTCTTTTGAGAAGACACCAGCACCGACTCCATCTTGTCTTTTTAACCCGTCGGCGCGTGGGTAAATATTGACAGCGGTTCGATGTATAAGACATCGTGTTGCGTCCACTTCGATCTGTCCGGTGGAATGTTTGAAACCTATTTTGAATTTTTTTTCGGAAGGCAGCTGATCTGTGATATTTGGATTAGTTCTGTCCATTGTCGAGAGTCTCTCAGTCGTATCGCTGAGTAGCTAATTGTTTGCCAGCGATATCGATCGGGAGAATATGAAGCATGGTTTGTAGTGCCGCTATTAGAGATGTTCTCGGTGCATTTGTGATACTGAGCTCGTTGAACTTTTTCCATAGTTTTAGATTGGAATTCCTATCCAGGGCGGTCATCCAAAACATTATTCCATATAAGAGGAAGAGGATGGATCTTACTATCGCATAATGCATAATACTCGGCTGTAGTTCCGTGCGGCGCCTCTACAGTGTAGCTTCCGATTCAATTTTAATTTAGTAGATAATACTACTTGAGAGACTAAGAGGGGATCCTTTTCATTGTGAAAAGATCCGAAAACAGCATTTTTTTTCCAGATTTCGTATGTACGATCAATCTGGAGGCAAAAGATATTTTCTGATTGTAATGAATCTTTATACTATATTAATCCACAAGACCACTTGACACCTTTTCATCACTACTAGAAATTGTTACAAAAATATTTTTTTTTATTCATATATGAGTGATGTCGATGTTGTGTGTCCCTTCTAGTTGACAGCATGTATTTTGTTTAACCCTTATTCACCACCAGACCCATTTTTGCCGCTTCTGTGCTAATATGCAATTGAAAACGCACCAGTGACAGCTCGCTGCGTTCTGCCAATGATGGCAATGTCGTCAGCATATGCAAGTAGTTCCACAGACTTTTGGAAAATGGTGCCCCTGGTGTTGGCTTGCGAGTTTCGCACAATTGACTCAAGTATGACGTTGAAAAAGTCACAGACAGCGCATCACTTTGTCTCTTTTTTTTTTACATCAAATAGTCTCGGTGAGATTGTTTCCAACCTTTATGAAGCAGCGAGTGTTATCCACCGTCATTCTGCACACAAGTTTGCCAGGGAATACCAAAAGTAGCCAAGACTGTAAATGCTGTCATATATGTGGCCATAAAATCGATAAATGGAAGGTAAGTATCGATTTGGATATCTATTATCAGCTTACGGCCCTTAGTGTTCAAAAGTGGCAATTTATTTGATTTATGGTCTTTCTATATTGATGCCGGCCGGCATCATCCATGCGACAATGCCCTAAGTATGGGAACAGCAAATATATTCTTTCTAGCAACACTAGAGATAGGTACTGCTGCTTACGTCACTTTCAACTGTCAGTATGAACATCAAGAGATCTCTAAAAATTCATATTCCCCTTTAGATCGTTATGACTATAAGATAATAAATTAGATAGTGTAACCACGTCCATATTCAGCGTCTAACCACTTTCTTATTTTTCCAGAACGTGTAATACTATCTACTGGTACGTTACGTTAATTGCGTAGTTTATCAACAAATTATAATTCCAATTACAATCCTAAGCACATTGACAACTTAAATGATGGATAATTTACACGAATTCACCCCACTGACAAGTGCAAACTAAGTTCGCAGCAATTCAACACTATAACTTGTCTTACCTAGAAGCTCCGTCGATAGTTTTTCCCACTATCACTAGACAATGTCCAAACTCCAGATGATGAGATAGATTTCCAACAAATTCAGTTAGCATTTTATACAATATTTTTTATATTTATATATTACAAGAGGCAAAAATGGCAAAGAGACACTTCGTATATTTGGTAACCAATTTAACATGCTAACATGAACTACAAATGCAGGCTAACTGACTAGCTTAGCTTTTCAGTTGAATGTCTGAGAAATTTATTTACCTATAATGTTGGCTGTTATCACATTTTGAGAATTTCACCTTAATTTATCTTATCGCACGAAGGTATTCATTTTTTTTTTATTTTGTTAAACAAATTGAATTGTAATTGTGTTCGAATACTATGGGAAACGGACTTATCAGTAAATTTCTCATTGAGTTGAAAATTCTTTAAACAAATTGGTGACACAACACGATAGTCTTAGTTCTTAGTATACGCGTCAAAATAATAATATTGTTGTCGTTCGTAACCGTTCAATTTAAAAGAGTTAACAATGAGAATATGCGATTATGGTGTTGAGCTTGAAAGGTATTAAGATAGAAACCAGCGCACCTCGACACACATATTTTTTGTGTTTTTATTGAGAGGAAAAGCTTTCATTTTGAGATAGAAGTAGCTGGGTCAGTAGTTAATACAAGTAGCGCTTATTTTCGTATCTAAATAGAGAGAGGGTATCTTTTTTAGAAATAATTGAGTAGATTTAAAAGCTTTTTGGACCTGAGTGTATAAAATAATAACATCAAAAACTATAAGCTTTGTGGTGGGTGGCGAATAATGAATCAAAAAAGGAATTCACCTTTGCTCGTGAAACCAGGGCCGGCCCGATCCCAATTTTCGCTCTGTGGAAGTTTTAGATTTTATGCCCCTCATTCGTGGTAGTTGGATTAATAAATCTTTTTCTGTTAGCCGTCGGTCATAGCCAAGCCATCAGAAAAGTCCATCAGTAAAAACACGAAACAGAACAGAACTGACACATTTAACCATAGCATATCATAGGAATTCAGTGGAATACTCCGTGAAACTGAATGAGAAGTTGAACAGAAAAAGTTTTTCGTACGGAAAAATTAATAAATTCGTTTTCTATAAAAGTAGTAGATCAATTGCTTAATTTTTTTTTGACAAACTAATTGATCTCTAAATTTTGTAGAAAACGAATTTAATAATTTTTCCGTACGTAAAACCTTTCCTGTTCAACTTCTCACTCAATTCCACAACATTTTCCACTAAATTCCTATGAAATGCTATGGTTAAATTTTTCAATTTTGTTGTTTCGGGTTTTACGGATACATTTTACTGATAGCTGTAACCGATGCGACGCCTTACCCATGAAATTTTTAAATATTATTAAAACAATATGTGCAAAGTTTAAACTTGCTATCTTTACTGTAGCTATTTAAATTTAATTTTTAACATAACCAGTAATACAATTATCTTCGACTATGCCGAAGCTCAAATACCCGGTACTATATTATTGTAAAAATAAAAAAAATATTTTAGTATTAAAAAATGATATATTTGTATGGGATGTATGGGTAGTTTTTATTCGACCAAGCTCATTTTTTGTCAAAAAATTTTAAATATTATTAAAACAATATGCGCAACGTTAAAATTTTCTATCTTTACTGTAGCTATTTAAATTTAATTTTTTACATCAAATAGCTATATATTTTGTATGGGAGGTAGTAGTAGTTTTCATCCGATAGCTCTTAAATTACGGCCGTAATCGTGCGGATAGACAGACGGACAGACCGACGGACAGACAGACGGACATCGCTAGATCGACTAAGAAAGTGATGCTGATCAATAATATATATAGTTTGTCATACCTATAATGCCTCCTTATGTGCGTTACAAATGGAATGTCAAAGTGAATATACCCTCACCACAGTGTGGTACCGGGTATAAACATGTTTATAAACAGTTTAAATAACGACATTTCGAAAACTTTTTGCCGCGAACGAAAAGACTCTTGTCAAAGTTTATTCGCAATCCACATCATTTAATTCGCGTTCCACAAACTAGCGAATAAAGTATTCGTTCGAGCTTAACCTCAAACTAGACATTGCGGGAAGAAACTGATGGCTGAAATTCGCGAACTGTTGCGACCTAGAAAAGTGTTCATGTGAACGGACTGTCAAATCTCGCGAATACTCGTTCGCTCGCTCTCATGTGAATAGGTCCTTAAGAGTGTAAACTCGTTCGCTCGCTCTCATGTGAATAGGTCCTTAAGAGTGTAAACATTTTATGGTGAGTTTTTCTTTTTGTTTAAAATAGGTCTGTAAGTGGCATTGAAATAACAGCTAAGCTCCCACCACCAATCAACGCTCCGGGAACATCCAGAACACCGAAATTCCTGAACAGCTAACTCATTTTTGTTTTTATAAAGTTTCTTCAGTCATTTGTAAAATATCTTGCAATTTGTGCATTTCAGTTTGCTTCCGTTAAGTCGTTTTTTTTTTTTTATTAAAAAAAATGCCAAAATCAATTACAAATACTGCCGTTCAAAAGTGTCCAGCAAAGCAAGGTGCCCCAGTCTCCCCTCAAAAAAATGAAAAACTAACATCAACAATCAAAATATGGACAAGAAAGATTGCAACCCAAAATTTTGACTTAGGATGAGACACTGGGACCAGACTGGAACTGCTGAAATGCTACACTGCGCGTAAGGAGTTGTGCAATGCCACTGATTCGCCGCTGGAACTTGAATCATCCGCTAAAAGTGCAAGCACAGCACATCTAGTACGTCCTGCAAATCGCTGTTACGGCTGGAACTTGCTGTTGTTGCAGAGCTTACCACCAATAAATAAACGGTCTGAAACTAAATGTATTTCCTTTCATTTGTGAACTATTTTTATATGCCTATAGCTACTTTTTCTCGTCATTTATCACTTTACAAACTAATTTACTACCAGCAAATTTTTTTGGTGAAGACAGAAAAAAACAACTGAAAAGTCAAATGTCAACTAGCATAGTGCTGCCAAGTCACGTTTTATCTAAGCCTATATAGGATTGCAAAAAAAAAAACACGCCTATTATGTAGATATGGAAAATCATATCGGTTAAGTGGCCACCATTAGAATGCATGCGGTCATGGGATATTTTGATGGCACTTTTGTGTGACTGTGACTTTTTGAAGTATAGCCGTCTTAATGTTGAGTTTCAGCGACTGTATAGTCTGTAGTTTAATATAAACCTTTTTCTTCAGGTAACCCCATAAAAAAAAGTCCGGAGACATTCAAATTCACCGTTTTTTTGAGATAATTGTCTCACGAGCGGTGTGAGCGGTAGCTCCGCCTTGCTGAAACCAAATCAGCTCAGCATTGTTGTCTGCTTGTACAATTGGAAAAAGGAAGTGCCACGATCCCGGGCACACTGCTTCAAGTTGTCCAGACCAAACGCTCTGGCATCCGCGATGGCTTGGTCTTTGAAACGAAGGTTCAATCTTCCTTGTCTTCTCGAACCTGGGGGCTGGGATTCGAAAATCTTCTTAGCTGGAGCATTACTGTCCATTCGCTCGATGTGACCGAGCCAATGTATTCGACGTTGGCTTTTTGGACTACATCCATATCTTGGTACAGCTCATAGAGTTCGCGGTTGTTTCTTCTCCTCCATTCGCCCTCCTCGAAGACAGGACCAAAATATCCGCCGAAGTATTTTTGTGAGCCCAGTATCAGATCTCCCTTCTTGCTTATCGTCCAGCACTCGGCGCTATAAAGCAGAACTGACAGGATAAGGGCTTTGTAGAACACACATTTCGTTCTTCGATTTAGGAGTTTTGAACCCAATAATTGCTTTGCCAAACCGATGTAGCAATGCTGAGTGGGGAAGCGAGGAGTAACAACGATTCTCGCTTGTTTGGGATTGACCCTGACAATTTCTGTTGGGAAATTATGTCGAATTTTAGTCTCTGAATTATTGTTTTGAGAGAATTACATTAACAACAACTCGTAGACACAGTCACTTTGGTAGGAATGATAGCTATTTCGAACTACACCACTAATTCATCATCAGACTCCTTTAAGTGATTGTTTGAATAGTTTTGAATTCTGACAGTCAATTCTCCGTATATATCCACTTGGGAAGACATTTCTGTTTTCCCCTGTCAGGAAGTGAACTTGCACTTCGATTTTCTCAATTGACCAAGTGACTACCACTTGCGCTAATTGAGCGACGAATACAAGCCCGCCAACTGGTGATTAGAACGGAGGAGAAGACCAACCTCTGTGCGTTGTTGTTGCTACGAGGTGTTTTTGTTTATTGTCGTTCTCTCGGTTTTCTTCACCTCTTCCTCTCTTTTTTTCCCGCAAGCTGTGAGATTTTCAACAGATTCATACGAGTAGAGAGGTATTATTGGGAAGAATTCGTTGGCTAATACCCAGGCCATGGTTTTTTTGTTAACTGAGTGGGGAAGCGAGGAGTAGCAATGGTTTTCTTGGGTAATTCTTCGCCGGATCTATACTAGGGGCACCCGCATCATTTTCGAAGAAATATGGCCCATAAATCTTACGCGTGGTTAACATTGAAGACATAATATTCAAATGTAAACTCCATTTTATTTATGTTTTTGTTTTCTTTTCTTTCTAGTCCTTGAAAGATCGAACACTAGATCAACAATGCACAGTTACTCGTCCTGGTGTATCAAATATTGCTGCTAGCTATGCAGTAGAACTACTTGTTTCGATTCTGCAACATCCAGATAGGGATTCAGCACCAGCTTATTTTTGCGCAAATGCAAATCCAAATGCCAAAGTTCCCGAAGGTCTTCTTGGAATCATCCCGCATTCGATACGTGGAATGCTTTGCAACTATGAGAATATTCTACCAGCTACTAAAAAATTCACACAGTGCATCGCATGTTCAGAGGTAAGAATTGACTTGGTTCAACTTGAATGTCGAATAAAAAGTGACACTAACTTTATTTGGTTTTTATTTCCAGAAAATTGTTAACGAGTTCCAAGCCAACGGCATCGAGTTTCTCTTGAAAGCGTTCGAAACGACCAAATATCTTGAGGATCTAACCGGTATCTCTGAACTGATGAATCTAGATGCTGATGTAAATTAATTTATTATCTTTACGTAGAAACCTCTTTTAATGATTATATTTTCTCCAGATTATCGAATGTGATGATTCCGATTTTGAACTGTCTGACGAATAATTCCACTGGCGCTAATCAATATTATGCATTTTTCAAATCATTATACTCCTATTTTAAGTTAAAAAAAAATGTTCCATAAACGCTTATATTATTTATTCCAGTAAATAAACGTAGAACAGTTTGTAATAATTTTAAATTGCACTCTTTCGTCAATCTTGAGAAGAAAACAAACTGGGTTAGCATGTTATGCAACCGAACCAAATGACTTTGTGCCAGTTTTATACAATGGATTGCTCCCCCACCGCGCGCATTGCCATCCATCCACACATTAATCTATTTGCAAAGAAGATGAAGCAGAAAAAATCGACTCCGTAAAATTGAACCTCAGCAATGTGGTGTAGAGAATCTATCTATGAATAGTTTCTTGTTATCGAGACCGAAAATATCCTGCGGGTATAGTGAAGAAGCGCATGAAAGCGCTTCTACTTCCACATTCCCATTTGTCACTGCTCCCTTAATAATAATGCCCTCCGCGTTGGCTATATGTTTGTGTGTGCGTCGAGAAGGAGAAGGAGAAGAGTCGCATTAAAACCATGATTGAAAATGCATCAAGTGCTAGTACCTACCACCATTGCCACCCCAGAGTATCAACAAAAGATTCAAGCTCGAAAATGATGGTATTTTTTGTTGGATGACTTTCCTATTCGCATTGATGATGTGGGGGCGGTGAAGCAGAGTCGTTTTTGACGACACAGTTAGATCGGTTTTTGCACATGTACATCTCATACACAGGATGCAGTGATTCGGGGTGACACATACACACGATGTTATGACTAAAATTGAAGCGATTGGATTTTATGTTATGGCAAAAACATTGTCTGCGGTGATGATTTCACATCGATTCGATTTCGCCGATGTGCGCCACGTTAAAAGGACTTGTGTTGCATCTAATTTTAGATGCACGTATGTTGAGTAACTTGCAGTTAGGGATAAAAGTTTGCTGTAAGGTAATGGTGTTTGTATAGTGAAAAGTCGTTTAGGAAACTGAGCTTTGATTATGTAAACTTTGGATTCTAATTACCGCTTTACAGCTTAATTTGTGGAGCTGTTTGTCAAAGTGAGTCATTGGCTGTGAATTATGTAGCTATATCCGGAAACTTTTGTTTTCATTTCGGAATGTGATGTGCACATGCACATCCGCTAATGAATTCAAAAACATGTAGTAGCAGGTAAGAAACTCAATTTAATTGTAGTATCTTGGCGGGATAAATACTAAGGATCTACAAAAGAATTTTAACTTAAGTCAAAACCCATCAAATCGCCCGGCACCAAAAGTGTGTAAACCTATGCAAGGTCAGGAGTTCATAATGTGTCCTTATAATTTATTAAAGAGTTGTGCCGAAGTTAAGATTCGACAACGAAAATCCGTTGTTGAATCGTTCAGTGTATTGGAAGAATAAACTCATTATTGACAAATATTGCTTCGTTCAAAAGATTTAAAAAAAATAAATAAATAGGCGGCGCAACAGGCGGTAGACACCCAAGGCCTAGCTTCTCGCAACCATTCGTTTTGTGTGAGTTTCTATTTTTGGAACGAATGGAAGGGACCTACAATTTTATGCCGAGTCCGAACGGCTGAATTGAGAAGCTTTTTTCAGGACAGTCATACTCTCGGATGTTTGTCAGACGTTCGCGAGAGGTGGCGCAGTAGAAAAAACCTTAAGATGTAATTTGTGTTTTTCCGGGGATCGAACCTGGGATCCCTCGCACAGTAGTCCAGCACACTAACCACTGCGCTACTGCGCCCACAAAAAGATTTACATTCTTAAAATCCAATGTAAGTATTTATAGTTCACCACGTACTTTCGGCTGAGCACAATATCATTCTTTGCAGATTGCAGCTATGAACTCAAAGGGCCATTCATTAAGAATGAAGCGCTTTTGAATTTAAATGAAAAAAGTTATATTTGAGGTAATGGGTAATGCGGATGTTTTTATTTCAAGGTGAAGAGCATTCGCTTTGATTGACGACAGTCTAATTTTGGATGACTCGGCCACATAATATATAAGTTGGCCCCAATCGACGCTAGCAATGTTGTCCTCAAGGTCGGCAATTGTTGCCATCTTATTAGCATAAATTAGAGATTTAACATAGCCCCAATATCTTCCATGCTTCGTTTGATGTGTGGCATTTTCGGACCGTCCCGATTGGAACCACATGTCGCCAATATCCATGCGATCAATTGCCGTCCAAACATATATTTTGGGACGAATGGAAGGGACTAACAATTATATGCCGACTGAATTGAGAAGCTTCTCCAGCTCCAGGACATTAATACTCTCGGATGTTTGTCAGACGTTCGCGAGAGATTAAGATGTAATTTTGTGTGCTTTACGGGGATCGTGTGGGGAAGTCTTTGTTATAATGTTGATGGATCTCAACTGTACAACTACTGGTCCTTGTTCTGCCACAACAGACACCTTACTTTACTGTACTTAGTTTCCCCGTCTTTCAAAGAAAGATGAGAAAGAGCTTCAGTGATGAAGAGCTTAGCTGTTCGGCACTCACTACGTCCACAGCCCCAAAAATCCGCCACCTGACGCGAGTAAAGGCAGGACAACTACAGAGGAAGTGTTCGTTTCTGTCGTTTGGTCTGTCTACACCCAGCACAGTCACGCCACCGACACTTGTGTTCACGAGAAATCCATGTATCAATGGATGACCTAACCACAGATGCAGGCAGACCCAACGCAGGTTCAGGTCCTGAGAGAGCTTCTTCTGAACCCACCCTAGCAAGCTCATCAGCGCATCTCATTACCCTGGATATCAGTGTGACCTGGGACCCAAACAAGTTCCAATATGTTTAGCCTTCCGACCAAGTTCAAAAAAAGCTTAAGTTCCAGCACTAACTTGGACGAGCTAAGAGGGTTAAGCAGCGCTTTTATTGCAGCTTCGCTATCACTGCAAACGCATATGCTTCTAGCCCTCCACCTGTTTGTCATAATATGAGCTATATTATATATATATAGGCGCAGTGCTTAGTGTGCTATGGACTACTGGTCGAGGCGAAAACTACTTTCGCCTAACGCAACTCCTCCTCTATAAAGCAGAAATTACCAGGGCTCCAATCCGACAGGCTTCTTTCTGAATAAGAAACAAAATCCGCGCTCAAACTTCATTACACTCCTACAAGCAACTGCAACATACGAAAAATTTCAATCTATTGTAAGGACACTTTTTTGTATCAAATGTCCACATGGAAAACATAAAATCAACATTCTTACACCCACAACAAATAAGAAAACTCATATCCTTTTAAATTAAAGTAACAACTTCACCTCGATGCTAAAATGTCCCTTTCATTCACATTTACATTTGGCCCTGTTATATACACAGTGCAAGGGATGTAGTCTTCTCGATGTTATTTAAACTGCTCAAGTTTGATTAAAACATCCCATTTTACTGGGAATTATGAAGGTACATTCTCCTCAGTATCCATAGGTATATTTTAACAGGGATATATTCTATTCACCACTTCTCAAGCAGAATCATCCCCAAGCATGTTAATGTTGAGAGCTCATCCCCTAAATAAAGGTAACATTTAACATAGACACATTTCACCCCTTAGTATCTTTACTGGGAATTTTTCCCTCTGAAAAGAAAACCTCTGAACCGTTTGGTGAAGGGGAGTGCGCCGCGACCAACCCCAAACAAGGTTTTACCGCTTTTGCAATTTCCCGCAAGAGGGCAACATAGCAGTTTCCCTCTATAACCGGCGGCGCCTACTACTCCTTTCTAGCTTAGTTCCTGTTGAAACACTGTGCCAAGAGGACACGATTGGATTTTCTATTCTGCGCCAACTGTATCTATTCACAAAAGCCATACGTAAACTTGTCGCATGAAAAGGACTACAGCCATATTTATTCACACGTTTATTGTTTTTCTCACGCGCCCACGTTTCAACCATGGATGACTTCGGTATAAGTACATGGTACATGAATGTGGGATCCTTGGCCGCCCCTTTTTGTTTTATTTTTTTTATTGTTCTCGTTTCGACAAACACACAACACATTGCTGACTACCGTATATGACCTACACAACCACGCACAGATACAATGCCATCCGCTTTACATTTCTCGGTGAAATTTATGTTTTCTTTCGTCAACTTTTTATCACAATATTCTTTACAATATTGACGCAGGAAAACAAAACAAAAACCCAAAAAGCAACAAAATAAAAAGGACTCACAGTTGCACACCTTCTTGAGTTGCGAGTCCGTTTTGTTATTGTTGTGTGCGATTAATTAGACAAAACGAGAGAGAGATTTTGTCGCGTGATATAAATATTTGAATTTTCTTATAACCCAGAGGGCTCACAGTTAGCAGGGTCGTGCGGTGTTGCAGAATATGGTATAGCTTGTGCAGTCTTTGTTTAGATTTACATATGACATATCTGGGTTGGAAAAAACGAATCACCATGTGAAACAATTTTTTCTTGTAATTAGTATTTGAATGCTCTGTAAGTATTGTTGGTATATCCATATACCATACAGAAGCATAGGTACTTTTCTAGAACAAGACTTAACCGTTTGATTTATGCTAATTGCCTTTTTTGGAAAGATACTAATTGCAAGCCATCTGTTTATGTAAGTTACATCAGGACAGTTGTTGTGAATGTAGTAAAGGATACTCTGCTATAACATATGTTTTGGTAGTCTAATTGGATTCATAGAACTTACATTATTCTCGTCTTCGGAGTTAGTTAACGAGATACCGAGTGTGGCTTTCTTTGACCTTTGTGTTTCTGCAATGACCTACTTTATGTAACTTCATCTACTGCAATGCACACTTCTATTCATCTTACTGTGCTACTGATGCATTAACGTTTGTGTTTTCATTTGATTGCATTTGTTCTGTAGAACATGCAGTACATGTAGAGTGTGAGGGTATACAAATTAGTGCATTCGAGAAATATTTCCTTTTGAATGCTAGTGTGAGTTACTCAGCAGCATAAACAACGTTTCTATAAAGGAAAAGTCTATTGCTGCGGCATCTGAACATTTTTTGTTCGTAAAAAAATGATGTTTCCGGTTATCAAAATTGTTGTGAAGCAACCAAGCTTACTTTCTCATCCGATTCCAAGATCTCTGAGGAGTTATTCCATCTGCTAATTCAGTTCGTACACTGAACAGACCACGTGCAGCCGAACAACTATAACAGAGGCCCTAGACTGCAACAAGACAGACATAACTGCCATCCAGGCAAAAAACGTATGAAAAACTGTGATATATTCTACGGCGATTTCTATAGAGAGCAGCGACAGCATCTATTTGGATGTGGATTTGTCATACGAGGCAGACTTAGGCAAAAAGTCTTGAGCCTACGGCACATTAGTGAACGACTTATGACAATCCGCATCAAGGCTAAATTCTCGAACATCAGCCTCATATGCGCCCCACTGAAGAAAAGGACGACGCTACCAAAGACAGTTTCTACGAGCTCCTCGAAAAGACCTACGAGCAATGCCCGAAGCACGGCCGACGTTAAAATCGTACAAGGCGACTTTAACGCAAGAATGGGCAGGAACCAGGGAGAACATCTTTGGTAGGACATCCTACATGACAGCACGTTTGGTATCCGACTTAGGCTAATTGACTTTGCTAAGGGGCGAAATATAGTTATATAGTTATAAGGCGACATGGCTGTCTCCGGATCACCAAACTGCCAAATCGATAACATTGCGATTGACACAAGGCACGTTTCCAGTATTCTGGATGTCCGAACCTTCGGAGGGGCCAATATTGACTCGGATCACTATCTTGTTGCAGCCAAGGTAAGATTGCGTGGATATCCGCACACACCTCTACAAAAAAATACTGAGAGAAAGTATGACGTCGAAAAAGTGCAATCGCAAGAGACGGCCAGAATCCGTCGATCACGTATCCCGATGCCTCCCGATCCTATCGCAGCAACAACTAGAGCAGAAGACCAGTGTTTCACCCGACCACCACCACCGAACCCCTGGTTTGATGAACAATGTCGACTAGCAAACGCAGCAAAACAAGAAGGGTATAAAGCGGCGTTGCGAAAGAAGACTAGAGCTGCTGGCGAGCTCTAAGAACAAAAAAAAAAAAAACGAAAGGAACATTGGATCCTCAGAAAGAAAAAGAAAGAGCACGAGAAGCCTATGATTGAAGAAATTGAGAGATGCTACTCCAGGAACAATGTACGGAAGTTTTATCAAAATGTTAAAAGAACGTGCCAGAGCAGAAAATCCCGTACAGAAAACCTGTATAGAGATAATGAGGGAAACCTTGTAGTAGAATCAAAGTCGGTTCTGAGAATGTGGAAAAATTACAGACTGCAGACTCTATAATGGCGACGAAGACCAGAATTTCGCTGTTAGGCTGAACGTACCATTCGCAGAGTCCAAAATACACAAAGAAGACCTGTGGCAAGTGGTCGACGACTCGATTCACATGACACTTAACGAGTGCAAGATCAAATAGACCAATCTGCGTACCTCATTCAATAGCAACCTTGACAAATACAGAACATAAAAGTCGCGTTAAGCTGCCAATGAAGGGCCCCACCCAATCCTTTGTCCAAACACTTCGTCGTTTTTGTGACAATTCATCATCCTCGCTGTTTTTCAACCTACTTGTTAGTTAAAATAGTGGCAAGTGCAATACTTTGTTCCATTATCCGTACTGCAAAAAACATTGAACAAAACTTTTTAATTTGACTGACAACGGATCGACCAATTTTTTTCATTAGTCAAATATCTGCTAATATTCAATCTGACAACGTTGTCAGATTTTTGTCAGACCTCCATCTCACAGAACAGACAGACATGTGAACGGACAATTTTGTAGGGTAGTTGGCTATTATCAGCTTCATTGTCAGTCATTGTTAGAGTATTGACAGATCAGGGGCCTATAACACAACATGACAAGTCAACAAGTCTAAATTCACTTGTCTAATTATTCTTGTCCTACAAGTAGGTAGAATTTAGTTCTGTAACAGAATGTAAACCGTTGCACTTGTCAAAAGAATTAAATTTCCTTGACTTGTTGGCATTCTTCGACAAGTGACATGACAACAGGTGGAGATGGCAAAACATAAAAAATGTTATTTTAACTAAAATAAGAGAGGAAAAGATATCCTTTTTTATGCTTTCAGTAATGTCCTAACTAAAGAAAACACATGTGGAAGATTGAAAGAAATACACAGCCTCGCAAAAAGTCTAAATATAGTTCCGCAAAACAAGAATTGGGCGTATATACGGGACGTATTTTGGCAAAATGATAAAAAAAACGCGCAATTGTAAGTACTAACTAAATAAGTAACCTTAGAATTAGTAAGTTAGTTAAACAAAATATATTTTAGGTATTACGCATTACATTAAAAATGCACTTGTCAGCTTTTGAGAATATTCAAATCACCTGTCCTCATTGAATCACAGTTCTACAAGTATTTCTTGACACTTCTCGTGTTCTGTTACAGAAAGACGGAGATTATAGGTTCGTTCGGGTACTTTTTTGCAAACGTAAAATTATTAAAACTTTGCTAAGAAACTGTGCGAATGCGACCACGTACTGAGTAAATCGAAAAAAATGAGAGAGAAATCCATTTCCCCTCTTTTCATTTTTTCGTAATTTTCTACTCGCGGAATTTCGACTTACTGAAAAATGAAAAAATGAAAACTGTCATCTAAGTGGCAGTTTGAAAAAGTTTGAAAGTTTGAAAAATAAAACTCTTTTTATTTTCGTCTTCAACGATGTCGGAGGAAGAAATTGTAATTGAATGTTCTCCTAGAACATATCAGCGCATTCAAAATGGTAGGTTTAATAGGTATTTTAGCTTATAAAAAATTCAAATCCAACTTATTTTATAGATTCTGCCGTTAACGTTTATTTTTTGAATGTCGAAATGACATTTCTTAAACTTTTTGTAAGAAAACCGGTCAGGTACTTCTCTGGAAATTGAGAGATTTCTCTCTCGATTTTTGAAATTTGACATTTTTCATTTTTCTACGCTGAAAGTACACGAACGAACCTTATATAATTTCCCACTTGTCATCTTTCATCTCGACAATTGTCAAAGTGTTTACGCACTTGTCGTTATGTGTTACACAATTGTTTACAAGTTGTCGAAATACACTTGTCCTACAGCTACAACTACTTGTCGCGTATTGTTTCAGGCCCCTGACAATATTGTAAGATCTGACAATCGCCTGTACTTAGCTTAAGAAATTACTCAAGGTTAGGTGAGTTTTTCTTTTTTTGCGATGGAATCCGACACATGAACACGGAACATATGGTCACGGCAGTTCGCCAATTTCAGCCATCAGTTTCTACCAGCAGTTTATAATTTGAGGTTAAGTTCGAAAGATTTATTCGCTAGTTTGTGGAACGCGGTTTAATGATGTGGATTGCGAAAAAAAACTTTTCGCACCGATAGCGTTTTCGTTCGCGGCAAAATGACATGTTTTCAGACTTGCCCTAACAAAGGTAACAAAAAAGTTGTCACTATATATTTTGCTTCTCTTATTGTAAATAGGTTAAGTTTTGTTTGGTTACACTTTTATTTTATTTAATTTAAATTTTTCGTCTAGTTTTCGAACAAAAGAGAGCGACTCACAAAAAGGAAATGACAATTATCATCTTCTATTGTACATCGTACACTAAATGGACAAGATTTCATCGCTCTGTTTCTTTAAGGTTTTCGATTTTATACTACATGAACAACTTTGGTTCTATATTTTTTTGTTTTCAATTAAGTCGAGAAAATTATATCGGATAATTGATGAGTGATGAATGACCATTCGGGCCCGATTTATGGCATTTTCCATCACTCTTGCGCCAGAACTTCCGACGATTGGTCCTCGCATTCTTGACGGATATTCTGTTTGAGGGCTTATTGACATAGACTCGTCACTTCAGAAAACACCACGAATAGAAGCCTAACAAATAAATAAATGGCGCAACAAGTCCATATAGGTACCCTAGGCCTAGCTTCTCACAATCATTCGTTTGTGTGAGTTTTTTTTTTTTTGGCGAATGGAAGGGACTAACAATTTCCAATTTTATGGCGATTCTGAACGGTTTAATTGGGAGTCTTTCCCATGACATTTATACTCTCGAATATATTTGTCAGACGTTAGCGAGTGGTGGTGCAGGAAAAATCCTTAAGATATAATTTGTGTTTTTCCTGGGATCGAACATGGGACCCATCGCACAGTAGTCCAGCACAATAACCACTGAGACACTGCGCCCAAATAAGTCCGGAACGGTTAAATCAAGCCGGCCTGTGCAAATCGCCAAAAGGAGACATTATAGCCTAGAAATGCTTAACATCTAACAACTAACGTACTGTCTGCATTTTGTAAGGGAACAACTTACAGTCCAATTGCTGGGCACATCGGTTAATACTCCAGGGTCCTCTGCGACATCTTCAGCCAAAGCTGCGACATTCTCAGCAGAACGGCTGCTAACTAACTAACCTCTGCATTAAAGTATCCTCGTCTCATAAAATCCATCAGCTGCTCCTACTGTAACCTAACTATGTGGGAATTTATAATTTAACAATTTGATAAATTGTATTTTTTTAAATGCGGATCTATAAAGCTCTTCTGCGGTTTAATTAGCATCAAATTCTAATACCGTGATGTTCAACTTTGTACATTAATCACATCCTTTGCGCTCCTAAAAAGCCTCTTCCTCTGGGACACATCATAAATAAATGTACTTACCGTTGTCTATCATTTCCTGCTCCTCGTAGCACGATAAAGTGTCTTACCCCGATGGCAATACACATCGACTATTTTAAGTACCTACCACTTTTTAATGTGGTCTACCTTCAGGTGAGCATATACCACAGTTTGAACTATAAACTCTATCGCCCTTCTTCTCATTCAAATCAGAGATAAATGAAGTACACTCCTCAAGCATGCTATAAACGTTGAATTTAACTTAAATTAAATTAAAGTTTAAAGTTGCAAGTGCAACAAAAGGACACGACCAATATTCTCTTGAAAGAAATTCGACTTTGCCATTGATGCACACTCAAATGCCTTCACAATATTATGAATGTAGGTGTATTCGAGTCAAAGCAATTCACTTTTCATGCCGCCATGTTCACCCCAGCCTATGGAGCTATTTCCATACGAAAATAAAAAAAAAAACCAAGTGGAATTCAGAATGTCCTTGTTTGGGTTTTGTTTTCAACAATTGTTTTGTTTTTTTTTTCTATTTTTCAGAATCTGCTTGCCATTAAAATAGATAAAAACTGACTGAATACACACATACGCACACAATGCCATTCAAAATAACAAATGCGTAAGATATATGCAAATTCCTTTTGTCTATTAAGAGCGGAGAAAAAAAGTATTTTTCCTTAATGAAGTGGAATACGATGAAATGTTCCACATACGCCCCAGTGAACTTCTGAATTCACAATTTGACACCAGCTTGTATATGAACTTTATTCTCTGTGTGTGTTGCATGTTGATGATAATTATTGTGGATTGTGGATACTACGAGCATATGGTTTTCAGTCAAAAGTAGGACAACCAAAAAAAGATTTTACTTGTTTTTTTTTTTTTGCTTCAATTAATCAAAGAGTAATGTATATGCAGGAGGATGCAGAGTCATTGTGCATCGCCCTTGAAACGATTTTTTAAGCACGGAATGTTTTGTTATTCGTCAACGGAACATGTTTTTCACTTCAAACTCATCGTTGTCATCATCATCAGAAGCAGCAGAGTCATTCGAAGTCATTTTATTCTTTCGAAGGAGAGGAACACGAATAATTGTGTTCTTTAGCATTTAATGGACTTTAACTTGAAGACAATTGTAGTCAGAGACTAAAGTGTGGATGCTTTGAAGTTTGGAAGTGTTCTCTATAGTTGTATTATATACCGCGTAATATTGTCATTCCAAACTTAAGTAATAACAGGTGGGTCATCTGCTGGTGACAGTTTTTCGCGCCCAAAAAGTCACAAAATCGTTGTATGAATCGTATCACTTTACACTACAAGGACGTTTGAATTGGACGAGCTCTGGCTGCATCATAATCTTTTGTGGAGTTGTGATTTAAAGCAGAGGGATTTTTCTTTTCTGTGGGACATCGTTAAAGATCGAGTTTCAAGTTCCATATTGTTTGCTGGGGCTATATTCGAAATAGAGCTCAAAACCACCAAAAACGTTCTACAAAATTGAGTTGATGGGATTAGGTTAGGTTAGGTTTGTGGGCTGGTGAGGAGTACTCCGTGCCACGCTCAGAACAATGCTGACCAAATGTGATGCCCGTAGGGGAAAGAGGTTGCCTCTTACCCATTCCTAACTTTGTATTCAATTATCCTGATGATTTGACGAAGTTCATTCTCTTGTCTACTGATGTGCTGGAAAGCTAGTCTAGGTCGTTTAAGAAGTGCGACTGCCTATGATTGACGGTTATGATTCTTACGAGGGTGGATATGGATTTCCTCTATCCTTCAGTATGATACTTCGGTTCTGGTTTCATTGAAGGATGTCCATAGCATTCTTGTGGTGTTATACAAGTATTTAAGGCGACCGGCCCATCTAGCGTTCGCCTCTCTTGTGTCTTATCTCCCTGCTTCAAGCTTGAGGGATCAGCTTGTCGAACCTTGTATTGCTAATTCGTCTTCTTTCTCATTGCATGAAATGCCTTCATGTCCCGGAACCCAGCAGAGCGATACCTTGTGCTGTGTAGCCTTGAGTTGTTCGCGACATGACAGTACTTCACAAGCTTCGATTTTATTTCTGGTGAAGTTATGGCTTTTATTGCTGCCTGGCTGTCGATAAAGAAGGTGGTATTGTCCTTACTACAGATTCACGGGCAGCTGTTGTCACTACCAGGACCTCTGCTTGGAAGATGCTACTATGGTAAGGGAGGCGTATGGATTTTGATATACCCAGCGATTCGGGTTCACGGGATAGACTATTGCCAAGCCAGCGGAGGTAGTAAAAATCACGAGTGTACTAGCAATATTCTTAAAATAAAAGTCGAACAACCTGAAAAATGTATAAAATTATTACATCATCGTATCGTCGCCTAACGAGTAACCGGATAATAAATGCTTGTTCCTTTTCTTATTTCCTGTCCTACAAAATATACAACAAAAGAGATAACAAACAAATGAAATTATACAGTGTGGAGGAACGGCAACGAGCTGTATGTGAAGGAATTTGTTTTGTTTTTTCTGCACTTACTTTCTTCGACGGCAATCACTCCAGTTTGACAGTCGACAAGTATTTCGCCACATTTCCAGACCACTTTAATGGCATTCAACTCCATTTTCGTCTAGTATCTTTTCTGTCAGATTTCATATACTCCGGAGGATTTCCAAACGTTTACCAATTTGATTACCAAGTGACATCCTCTTTTCCCTGTATCTTCCTCTTCTTCGTCTATGTACCTTCTATGATACACAGTAAATCTCATTCTTGCGAATGAAGTACAATTATGCAATTAAATTGAACTGGAACCATTTTATATTGCATACATTTTTCATACTCTCAGAAGTATCGTAATTATCACCAACTGTCAGTACTGTCACTTGTCAGCCAGAAAGCTGAAATCAGCCCAACGTTTATATCGCCAAGTTGGTATATGATTTCTTTGTGCATGGACACACGATCATGGGGATGACAGTCATTCCCATGAACGATTTAGCTACCTACACTCAAAAATAAGGCGTCATTCCAATGAAAAAAAATTTGGAAAGCGAGAAATAGCGGGAAATAGCGAATAGCCTTAGAGTAGATTTCAAAAACGTCAGTGTCAAATGAGAAAAAAAAAAAACAAAATTACTGCTAAAAACTTGTAGGAAAACAAACGAAATTTTATATGGCGGGGGATAGATTTTACATAGTTTATTAGTGAAAAGTTTATAACAAAACACAAAATTACCGGCCCATTAAATATACAAGATATTTACATAAGTACCTATATTATAAATGGTATCTGAAAGTCTTCTCTTTAAAAATATGTAAATCCACTTTTCAATCAGGTTAACCCCCACGTATTGTCTTATAGAATTTTTTTTGTTCTTCATCCTCAGCTTGTTTTCTATTTGTTTACGTTGGATTAATCGATTTCAAGGAACCTGCAGGAAGAAACAACTTTTTTATTTTATTTTCTGCCCTTTAGTACTGCATCGAAACGGTGTGTTGTGAAATTCCTTTTGAAACTTACAGCAGCGCAGGTGAGTATCCTATCCACCTACATTCTGTACTTGGAGACATTCCTTTGAAACGTATTTGCTATAGAACAACTTTTTTACTACTAGGAAGTTGATAGAGGAAGCAAGCACTTAATTTGAAAGTTTTTAACGATGTGGAAGTTTTTACTCATACTTTTTTTTATTGCGACGATCATTAAAAAAAAATAAATAGGGTGGCGCAACAGGCATGTAAACACCCTAGGTCTAAGCTACTCGCAACCATTCGTTTGTGTGAGTTTCTATTTTTGGGACGAATGGAAGGGACCTACAATTTTATGCCGAGTCCGAACGGCTGAATTGAGAAGCTTTTTCAGGACAGTCATACTCTCGGATGTTTGTCAGACTTTCGCGAGAGGTGGCGCAGTAGAAAAAACCTTAAGATGTAATTTGTGTTTTTCCGGGGAACAAACCTGGGATCCCTCGCATAGTAGTCCAGCACACTAACCACTGTCGCGCTACTGCGCCCACTTTTTGGTTGTTGCGTCATTTAAATGGCAGCCTCCAAAAAATATCAAGCCACGAAATTCATGCCATGCCATTTTTCTACGCTAATGACAAATGACGCAGCATTTAATACGATATCTGTGCACGTTCTTGTTGGCTGCGATGCGATACACGGAAAAGGAATCGCAGCGATCGAAAACTCTCACCAGTGGCTAGCGCAGCGTGATTACCACTCGTGCTTCCGTTTTCTCGCATATGTGTGTTTTTCAATGCGTGGCTTCACCAACCTCAACAAAATAATAGAATTGATTGGCTGACATACGAAGGCCATTGCGATATAGTTCAGGTTCTTCTTCGCGCAATTCGAGTGGTAATCCCGCATAAAATCCACTCTTCTCGCGACGGCTCAACCACTTCTTTTGCCAAATACTCCGCTTTTGTCGCGTTGGCTCGTAAACAAGATCATCTTCACTGCTTTCCAGCACACACGCTGCTAAATACGCCGCCGCCGGCCGTCTCCGCAATTTCCACCATCATCGCAAGAGCATTACTCAGTTTTCTTGTATAGAATTGGCCAGGCTAGCACAATTTTGAGACAGCTTGCTCATTCTGTTATTAGTAAAATGTATTTAGAGACTTGCTCGTTTGGTGGTCAATGACAGACTGACTTTATTTCCAATACAATCCATTTATGTACATAACGATAAGTGTTGCCATTAGTCCATTCTTATACATAACATATATCTCCCTTCTTAGTCTAGAGGTAGGTTATATAAAATAATGTATGTACTGTACATACTAATATATATAAAAGAATTCAATTTAGTAAATTCAGAGATAATTATGTACATACTAATATAATATAAAAGAATTCAATTTAGTAAATTTATATTTTATAAATTAATAAATTAGTCTACTCGGTTTTCTTAAAGTTTCCCTAGGACGTAAGGACCTAGACTCAGGAGTGGCAAGTGGTGTTCTATAAATATCTGGTGGGCTATTTGAATCTTCGGGAATGATAACTTGTGCTGCTTGTTTTTCCTCAGCTTATCTTGCGATGCAGCGTATTGAGCAGTGTTAGATCTAGAAATTAATGGCTGATTATATAAAGACTGAAAAGCCTTAGACAGTTTTTCCGATTCAGATGGTTTCCGAAGTTCATCCACATGAACTCTTCGAATACATCCATTGATGTCTATTAAAACAATCAATGGACTTTCTTTTTTCATGATCTTGCACTGTACCCACTTGCACGTATCTTTAAAATGATTTAAATAGAATACCACTTCTCCCTCCTCAAATTTTGTTTTATGCATATTATAATCTACTTTACAAGATTTTTGATTGTTTTCAAATTCAATGTTTTGTTTCTGATTAGGTTTTTTAATTTTGTCCATATTTTTAGTACTATTTAATTCAGTTATATTTGTTAAATATTCCAAGATTGTTCGATTTTTATATTTAAAAAGCAACTCATTAGGCGTTTGGTTGGTAATCGTTGATGGTGTATTACGGTAAGCAAAAAGAAACTGGGTAACTATTGTTTCTATATGGTTTGAAGAATTTGAGCTATCCATTAGAAAGCATTTTAGGCTAGATTTTATTGTTTGAACTGCACGTTCAGCACTGCCATTGCTTGCAGGATGGTACGCCGGGATAGATATCTTTCTTATACCTTGATTTTTTAAGAAAGACAAGAACTCGAGAGAGTTGAATGGCGGGCCATTGTCAGAAACAAGATATTCCGGTAACCCAAAAATGCTAAAGTTTTTACATAGCTTCGATATGACTGACTTTGCATTAGTTGTTTTCATAATAAAAACATCAAGGTACTTTGAAAAAACATCGAAAATTAAGAGGAAGTTACAACTATTAAAACAGAAGAAGTCTATATGAATGCGTTCGTATGGAAATGTGGCGGAAGGCCAGGTAGACGTTGTTTTATGAGTTTTTGTTTTTCGAATTGCTTGACAAGTCGAACAACAGGTGACATATTTTTCTATGTCTTCGTCTATTTTTAGCCACCAAATGTATGAACGGGCCAACATTTTCATACGAACCATTCCATTATGGTTTGTGTGCAATACTTTTAGGACACGGTTTCTTAACGCGAAGGGGACAATAATACGATTAAGGTAATACAGGCATCCATTTTCTGTACTAAATTCCCTTCGTTTAAGAAAATATGACTTAAATTCAGGGTTAGCCTTTACAGGCCATCCGTTATGGATATAATCATAAAGCTTTTTCATAAATAAACATTCTCTTTGACTTCTACGAATAGACTCAAAATCTAAGGGCACTTCGTTGCTTTCGTTGAAAAAGTTGATACAATCCATTCCGTCATTTGGAATACAGCTTGGCTCTTTTAATGGCAAGCGTGATAGTGCATCAACGTGGCCCATTAAACGACCAGGTTTAAATTTAATCTCATAGTCATACATGGATAGTATGACTGACCATCTTTTAAGTCTGCCAATTGCGACTGCCGAATTCGATTTATTCGGATTAAATATTTCCTTTAAAGGCTCATGGTCACTAAAGAGCTGAAATCTAAGACCATATATGTATTTATGGAATTTCCGAATACCAAATATGATCGCTAGCGCTTCTCTGTGTAATTGAGAATAATTTTTCTCACTTTCACTAAGCGTGCAGCTAGCAAACAGTATCGGTTTCTCGACTCCGTCAATGAAATGAACAAGAATTGCCGAACACCCGTAAGGGCTGGCATCAGCATAAAGTCCCAATGGCTTCTTGGGGTCGTACAAAGCAAGAACTTTATATTTTAAAAGATAAGTTTTCGATTCTTCGAAAACTTTTTGGCAATCTGCCGACCAATGAAAATTGACGTCTTTTCGAAGCAGTTTGTATAAAACGGACAATTTTGTGGACAAGTTTGGGATTACTGGGTTACTAGGACTGAACTCCAACTGTTCCAACTCTTACCAATGGTCATGAGGTTTGGGTAATGACTAATGACCGAAAGAATAAGATCGCGGATACAAGCTACCGAAATGTGATTCCACCGTTGTATTACTGGTGTGACAGAATGCGTGAGGAACTGAATGTCGAGCAGCTATTTCTCCGGACAATGCGGTCCATGCTTCGGTGGTTTGGTCATGTTAAACGAATGTCCCCAACCAGGATCCCACGACGTGCTATGGAATCCGTACCATCAGGCAGGCGTCCTCTAGGTAAATCCAGGATGAGATAGTTATATCAAGTCCACAATCTCTCCTCTACTCTCTGAATGCAGATTGCCCTTGATGATTTAGAGTTGGCGGAGAATCGAGACCTATGGAGGGTCCACTTGAGCAACCTACACCCGTGGCCGTGACCCACTTTATGGATAAGCGGGCCATTGAAAATGAATGAATGAATGAAAATTTCGTCACGATAGTGTCAGAAATTGGCCGAAGATAATTATTTAGCAGAATTAATACACGACCTGAGTAACATTTTCAAGAAATTTGGACTGATTTATCTAATGTCTTGTCATACAAAATATTAATTCAATTATGTTTTCGAAAACAATATTTCAGTGAAAAAAAAAACAAACCTATTCATCAAGCAAAACACAAAAATATGCAAAAATCAACTAAGAACTGTCTTATTGCTCAAACCTATTTATTAATTTATATTCCAAAAATAAACCTTTTCAATATTCAATAATATTTAACATCAGTAACTTCACGTTAGCCATCCTAATAATCCCATTTGAGAACGTGTACGTCTTCAGTCGTCTTTCAAAAAGTGCTGCCGTCAATGTTCTAGAGCAAATTTTTTCCTAAAGAACAAATTCCTGTCACGTAAGAGATACTTCTTTCTATTGAAGTTTTTCTATTACGAGATGTCTCTATGTATTGTATTATTGAATATTTACATATTAAATAACGCAGGCAAAACATAAGAAGCACATTTTGACGACTCACCGTCTTGCGTTTTTAAAGATTACGAGACTAGGGTTTGTTTTGCTTTGTCGTTTGCATCTAAAAAGAATAATAAAAGAAAAGCAGAAAAGTGTAACTTCATTTATTATTCCAAATTGAAGTACACAATCCGCAACGCGTGAGCTGAGATACATTTATCTTCGGTAGTATGGAGGTCGGGGTGGTGTTAATGCGATGAGAGGATGCGGTATACTATTCGTACTTTTTCACTTACGTCTCATAAAATTCAATATATTTTTGTGAATGTTCTCCTTAATAAAGGAGACAACGCCTTTAGTGATTGGGATATTATTTTTACGGTAAACCTCAGTGACAAATGAGGCTCAGCTATTTTCAAAGTTAGTGTAATATGGGGAATAGGTTTCGTGTTTTACCTTAACCATCACCGAGCTGGCTTAAACTTAAAGTAATAGATATGATACGTTTGAGTGATGGTACCTAAAAGTTTGTTATAAGATTGGAAGTGTCAATCTTTTTTAAATTAGTTCAGTCGCCAGTACTCAATATTATTTGAAAAACTCGATCCTCGATCCTTAAGATCCTTAAGTATAATTACAGGCTGAAGTGATAGGAACTCGCTTTAATGTCGCTGCGGAGGCTCGTCGCCTGGTGCATCGGTCAAAGTGGGTTACTCTTACAACTATCTTGGCAGATGGATACCCAATGAATAAAGTTTTGTCGACAGCTGAAAGCTATGGGGATATTTCCTTTTACCTGTGGATGACTCGGTAAATTGATTTCCACGCCACCTACCAAGATTTTTACATACCCGAATCACAGGATAAGTTTTGTGACAGTTGATTTCATCACAGAAGTTCCTACTGAAATTATAAATTGGAAGTGCGCGCAAAACATTATATTTTAAATTTTTTGTATAGACTATTAATTGTCAAAATGTCAAAGTATATAAAACAAGTAAAATATTTGTGAAAAACTAAGATGTGAATAAAATCATGCCTTAAAAAATTGTAAACAAAGCACTCGAAGTTACCAATATATTATACAACAATTTTTTTTATTGTGTTGCCCTTTAGAATTTACAAATAATATATCTCATATTTGGATTTAATTTTCTCCACACGCAATACAGGATTGCGGCAGGTTTTTAGTTGGGAATGCTTAGTCCAAAAGAAGATAATATAAGAAGATATCCTTGTGAAAGAGGAGTTAAAATTTGTTCTTTTTCAAGTGGCGGCTACAAATAAGAAGATTCTTTGGATTGTTCCGGTCATTATGAATTCTTTTGGGAATTCGGTGCATAGATATACATATTTGGATTCCTATACGATGTGCAATATTTAACTCCACAGAGTTCCCCAGTTTTTAATGTATAGTTAATTCTGTCATCATTTTTGCACTTGACCACAAAATCTATTCAATATATATGAAAATATTAACTTCAACACATTTAATTTCATTTATCACGTACTACCTAACCTAACCTAACATATTTAAAAGAATAAAAATCTATTTATTAGCTTATTAAATTTAATTTTTTTATTTTTCGAAACACAAATTTTCATACGATTTGACAGTTAATGGAGCGACTTATCCTGTGATTAGGATTCCGCCGAAATCCGCTAGACGCGGTATGACCGAGTGTCAATTGTAGTCCTGCCTTTATGTTCATCAGAGATACTTAAGAATTCGATTGAAGGTAACTAAAGGGTGATTTTTTTGCTGTTTGGTTTTTAAGCCTAATTTTTTTGACAGTTCACGCGTGATTCGTGACACGTGTCGAAGTAAAACATGCTCGCTCAGTACCAGTTAGCATTGCCATTTCACCATGGATAGACTTACGCCTGAACACCGTTTGCAAATTATTGAATTTCATTACCAAAAATCGTGCTCAGTAAAAAATGTGTTTAGAGCACTTCGTCCATTTTATGGTCGTCATTGTCGTTCTACTGAGCAGGCTATTCAAGCCATTGTGACCAAATTTCGCACCAATTTCACTTTATTGGTCATTAAACCACCGACTCGCTTGCGTAGAGTAAGAATATACCGTTTGGTGTGGTTTATGGGCCGGGGGCATTATTGGGCCGTATTTCTTCAAATATGCGATGATGGCAACAACGTTAAAGTCAATGGTGCTCGCTATCGTTCGATAATTTCGGACTTTTTTTTTTCCCAAATTGGAAGAACTCGGTTTGGTCGACATGTGGTTTTAACAGGACGGCACGCGATGGACATATAACGAAGCGTATTTGGTGAGCAATTCATCTCACGTTTTGGACCTGTGAATTGGCCACCTAGATCGTGCGATTTGACGTCGCTGAACTGAATTTTTGTGGGGATATGTGAAGTCTTTTGTCTATACGGATAAGCCAGCAACTATACTGCTGCCTTGGAAGACAACATAACTCGTGTTATTGGTATGCCAAAATTGGACATTCCGAATGGACCACTTGCAGCGTAGTCACGGTCAATATTTACACGAAATAATATACAAAAAGTAAATGAGAAGAATTGATTTATTGACCCTAATGAAAGTCACTCAATTTTTCAAATTTTTTTTTGTTTTTTTTTTTTAATTTTAAAAACCAAACGCTTAAAAAATCATCCTTTATAAAGAAGACGATCAATGGTCACCCAGTTGTGCAAGAACCGTGACCTCCGGATTTTCTAAGAAGGTTAGTGTTTGAAATAATTATGCTTTCTTGTTATTTTATTGGAAAGGCGCCTGCAATTTTAGTTGTAACATGGAACTGAAAAGTACAATGGCGGTTTGTAATGGACGCTATCCTCAGTTGTAATTCAAATGTTTCCGAACTTAGTAGTTCTACCAATCGTAAGATAAAGCAGAAATTTGTGTGACAGTTTCTTAAGCCTTTCGTTCAATTACAGATAACTTTCTGTATGAATTGGATATCACGAATGTAGTTGTCTTATTTCGCTATGTCGAAGGCGATCGGGCATCTTCTTAGGAATATTATGCAAAAATTGATTCTGTTGCTGATATCGTCCTGATATCGCTGCAGAGGCACGTCACGTGCGTCGTCGCCTGGTACATCAAACAAAAAGCGCTACTTCTGTTGTTTATTTGGAAAGTCCGCCATATCCTATATTTCATATTCAGAATCAAACCATCTCCATACCCAAATGGGCAATGACGACGACTATCCCTTGTCACCGAATATTATGAGAGACAACTGAGACATAAGTTTTCATACATTATCTAGGTGGAGCTCCCGAGAGTCGTCGTCGCTATAAACACCCCTTAGAACTGATGGCTGCTCTGCATCGAAATTGGTATCACATTTCGGCCCGAAAAGGTTAAGAGCATTTTCATATCTTGATAGTCTTTTGAGTAATGAAAATATAAAACTATCTGCATAGATTTAGTAAAACCCCTCTTTGAAAAACTTAGACAATTGCAAGACTCGTGCTGATGAAAGTTCATGTAAAAAGATTTTTTATTGAAAAAATACGTTTAGAAAGCTGAATACATTCAACTGCTTTTATCAGCCTCTGCTCAGTAGGCATTCTTCATACGTAGTTACAAATATAAAGCAAGGCTTTAGTTAACAATCCGCTTTGTTAATACCGGGTCGGCTGTACCAAATAAAAGGGAAAGACGTTCCGACGCAGTGGCGGCAGGAATGTAGGATGAGCCTTTGCGAGCCTTTCAGCCTTTTGCAGATTAGCACCCGAGCTCCTTGAAGATGATCCTCTTATTCAGATCTTTTTGTGACATGTTTCTAAGCCCTTCCTTCAAATACATTTAACTTCTCCCTGTGCAAATTGGATGTCACGAATATTATCGTCTTTTCAGGAGAGGGCGGAGTATTTCAGCTTACCTCTGAGGAATATTTTGCCAGGACTGGCATTGTTGCTATGTATGCCCTCATATTAAGTCGTTTTGATATCGCTATGGAGGCACATCCCATTGTGAATCGGGCAAAGTGGGCAACTATGTTGGCAGATGGATACCCAATGACAACTGTTTTGTCGATAGATACATACAAGTAATGGCGACAGGATCTGAAATATTCCGCCCTCTCCCAACAAGACGATCAAATTCTTGACATCCAATTTGCACAGGGAGAAGTTAACTGTAATTGAAGGAAGGGCTGAGAAACATGTCACAAAAAGATCAGCTTTAACTTGCGATAGCTAGATTTGTCCGATTCAGATGCCTCTGAATCATGAAGATAGAACGCTTTCGAACCACGAATGTGCTCAGCTCAGTTCCCGATTCTAACTAAAATTGCAGACGGTACTTTAAATATTATAACCACGATGAAAGGATGTTACTTACCTTTTTAACGTGTCCCGAGATCATAGCTCTTGTAGGGTTTTGATAGTCTCCTTCTACATCACTGAACGTAATGGTGTTCATATTTGTGTCCATCGCAGGAATATCTGTATTCAACATGTAAGAGTATATTTCTGAATTGATCTCAGTTGTCGACAAAGCAGTTGTCCTTGGGTATCCATATGCCGACATAGTTGAAAAAGTAGCCCACGCAGCAGTAGACGTGCCTCACCAGTGACAAGCGGAGAACTAAATACAGTACAATATTAATTGAATCATGTTCGAGGTATAACGACCAAATTGATTAGAGGCAATTTTTGAACTGAGTTTTGCATCGCCCCAGTGCTCTGGTTATCTGGATTAAATGCGCCGGAGGTTTCCACAAATCTAAATGTCATTTATTTATAAAATCAGTTTAAGATATTTATTTCACTACTGGGTCAGAAGATTATCTACTGCATACACTTCGCGTCGGTAGAATAGGTACAGTAATTTGTTTAAAAGTAAAGAGCTTAGGAATCTCCTGGTCATAATCTACAATATCAATCTGAAACATAAAAACCTATGTTAAAGTAGTTATTGATTGTAGTAGTTGCAGCAACAGGAGGTTACAAAAAACCTTTAATTTAATTATTTAACCTTCTTAAACTAAGAACTTGGAGTACATTTAGATCTCATTACTTTTCGTGGCTGACTAGTTACGTGCCTAAATTTTGTTGTTTTAGGCTTCAATTGTAGCATCAGTAAAATGCAGCCGTAAAAATATGAAACAGAATAAAACTGACACATTTAACCATAGCATATCATAGGAATTCAGTGGAATACTTCGTGAAACTGAATGAGAAGTTGAACAGAAAAAGTTTTTCGTACGGAAAAATTAATAAACACCCCTATCGTGGAATCCGCCGGGGGGAATTATTCACGGAAAAGAATATTTTGGTATCGTCAAAATCGCAAAGTGAACAGTTCCCCGTGTGGGTAATGTGAATGAGTTTCAATATATCGTTAAAAACGTTCAAATCGAATTTTTCCCGAACGGGGAACTGTTCACTTTGCGATTTTGACGATACCAAAATATTCTTTTCCGTGAATAATTCCCCCCGGCGGATTCCACGATAGGGGTGAAATTCGTTTTCAAGAAAAGTTGTAGATTAATAATTGCTTATATTTTTTATTTGAACTGACTTTATAATTCAAAAGCAACATTTTAAGAACAAGATTGAGTTCAACGATTAAGTTTAAGTGCTCCAAAAAAGCAAAACAAAATATTTTTTCGGTTGCATTTTACTGATAGCTATAATTGAAGCCTTATATAAGAGAACTCTTGGCTCTTTTTTTTACATTTATCTATGTTTTTGGTTTGATTTCATTACCTTTCGCGAAGTTTTTTTTTATTAGATCGATTTGTTTTCCGGCGCAAAAACAAACAACGAAGACGGGTTGCCAACACGCGAACAGACAACGCACAGCTGACTGTGCGAAAAACAGGGAAATTCGAGATTAATCCCACAGACTTCCAACGATTGGCCTTGCGATTTATTGATTGTCATCGCAAAAGCCAATCGAACGGGGAACTGAATCCGCTTGAATTGGAATGGAAGATCAGTTGGAATAATCGGAATTCGTGGGATAAGGACTTCCTCTCCTTTGAATTTGCCCTTGATGATCGTCGCTTGAATCACACTGTTCATCAGTTTCTTGACGGATAACCGCGTGATTCAGATTCCGCAACATGATTATGATCGTTCCCACCTTTAGCTGTAAATTATGCGGTGGAGTTTCTGGCAGATCAAGCGAGTTCAAAAATTCCGTCGGGTAGTTGGTCGCTTCATCCTCGTCGGTCACGCTGTCAACAGCCATTTGGAATTTGGCCATTGCCAAGCGCCAGCAGTTGTCTGGAGAATTCAGCAGCAGATGGGTCGTTCTGCAATGCGACTCTCATGTTCGTGGTCAATTTCAACTTCTTGACATGCCGCTACATAGACGACGATTTCAGGCATGCATCGGCAGCAGTTGATTTCGGGATGACGGGAAGCGTTTGACGAAAATCGCCGGAGAGTAATATCATAGCCCCACCAAATCGTCTCGAATCACCTCGTAAATCCTTCATCGTTCGGTCAATTGCCTCCGAAGCTCGTATATTCATCCCAAATGATGATTTTCCATTCTCGCATCAATTTCGATGTCGCCGAATTTTTGGTCTTTGTTCACGTTGGCTTGTCAACCGTGAGAAGATTCAGAAGATGCAGTTCGACCGCAATGGCAGCAATGCCAGATGATGCAACAGCCAAATCAATTTGAGATCTTGACCGATGCCAGAATCAAAGAAAATGCAATATTTCGTAAAAAAAATTTAAATTTTTACCAAATTTTCCGAGTTTTCCACTACGAATTTTCTATTTTTCTATTCCATTCCATTCCGGAACAATTGCACACAAAATTCCATACAAAAAATCTATTTTCGATTTTTCCAATTTCCCGACTTTTCCGGATGGTTTTCCCAAATTTTCTTTCGTGAAAACCTTCTCCTGGCAATAACGAACAACTGAAAATAAAGTTGAGCCAAATCGGGCCAGCCGTTCTCATTGATGAATTACTATACATTTTTGGCACCATTTTAAAATTTTTTTTCACCAGGTGCATTAACGGGGTGTGTTAATGCACCTAAATGGAAAATTTATAATTTTTGATATTTCTCCTTTCGTACAATGCAGGTTCTACCGCTCGCTCTACCAAATTTCAACATTATACGGCAATGGGAAGTGGCCCAATAATAATAATAACCGATTTTTACCACGCCCCCTGAATGGAAAATCTCAAGTTTTTGACTTTTTCCACTGGATCTAGCATTCTGCCAAATTTCACGATTCTAGGATGACCGAAAATGCTTCATAATTTTGATGATCATCATCTAAGTGAGTGAGTGAGATCCAGAGTCAGTCATTTACGGTTTTTGCGATTTTTGAAGTCCTGTATGTTGAGAACTGCCTTTACTTGAGAACTTGGCTGGGGCACTACCGTCGCTTACCCTTGATTTGGCGCTATCTTCTTTAATAGTTTCATATAGTTCTCTACCTCTAGTATTTCTTAATCTAAATCCACATACATTTTCGTTCTTTTGGGCTCTTATTTCATAATGAAATTTTACCCCAAACTGAAAAATGAAAAAAGGCCCCAAAATATGAATTGTCACCCCAATTCGCAGAATTTTACGCAAATTTTTGTTGTTGTTGCCTTTCATGTAAATTTTTGGGGTGATTTTTCATTTTCAGTTTGGGGCCATTTTTCATTTGGGACAATATTTCATGTAGCCTTATTTTTGGCATTAAAATCCCCTCGCCCGATTAATCTTTTTAGTCCAGCAGAAATAGGTTTAAAAAAAAATCGTTACAGCACTCTGACAGTGGAATATTGTCGAACAAGCTCTTTTAAAAGAGGACAAAATAAATCGAACCGACATACAGCAGTTAATCGTGGTGCGATGGGTTGCATTTTTATTAATTGAAAACAGTTTTTCGCGATTTTTGGCTAACTATGCTTTCTATCGAAATATGTAAGTTATATTTAAAAGTTTTAGCAAATAAAAAGATTTACAACTTTAGTATTTACCATTTTCCCCTTAACCTCAACATTTTTCGAAAATATGGACGAAAACCGGTTTTTCGGTTCTTAATTTTTTTCTTTGACAAAAAAATGTCTATGGAGCTGAAACTTGGGCAAAAAGTACTTATTGTGGTGTAAAAAGGCAGCAATTGTAAAAAGGCAGCAATGGTAAAAAAAAGGTATACTTCAAAGGAAAAAAATGACACCTGTAACCATATACAAAACAGATATGGCCACGGATAAATCGGCGCAGGACAAAGATCCTGTTAAACGTCAGTAGAACACACATCGGAACTCTCGTCGGAGTACTAACATGCCACTGATGTGTACTAAGAAGACATGTCGCAATAAAGGTTGGAGTCACCAGAAATGACTTTTGTCGCAGTTGCATGGATGTGCAACCTTATATGTAACTGCCAGGCGCTATCCTCGATTAGAAAGCAATCGAGTACTCTATGAGAGTACTTCTTTGGGGAGCTGATATTGCCAAAATGGATATCAGCAAAATAGGGAAATTTCTCCAAAATTCTCGAAATGGTAGCGGAAATAGTCGACTCTGGTTGTGGTACCACAATGGACCTTACTTGGTCCAGTGTGAATTACTCCGTATTGATGGATAAAGCCACCTAACCTAAGAAGGTAGGTAATATTTTCAATCAACTGTTCGATCGGGTTAAAGTCCCTCACTGTTGAAGAAGCAAACCTTGCGTAATAGCTCTGCAATGTATTTCGAAGATTTTTCCTTCCAGCGAACCTCCAAACGACCCCCCCTTTTTAACTGAAGTGGCTCAGACTTTTGTGAAATAATGGCTCGGCGAATGGCTCAACTCCAAAATTTCTCCGGAACAACGCTGGCCTTTTCGGTTCGATTTATTTTGTCCTCTTTAACAAGAGCTTGTTCGGCAATATTCCACTATCAGATTGCTGTAACGAATTATTTTTTTTTTGTCAGTTTTACGCCTATTAGTGAAATATGCAAAAAAGACTTTTAAAATCATATTTCTTTAGTCAAAGCAGCGGTTCCCAATCTTTTTAGGTCGCGGAGGACTTTTCTGGAGTCAAATTCCTCGCGAAGCACTTCGTACGAAAACGCAATTACTATTTTCCGATTTTTTTTAAATTTTATTGAAATTGAAGAAATAAGTAAAATGTTTATAAAATATTTAAATCTAATAGATATTTAAAAAAAAATAGTTCAAAAACATTTTTAACTCATTTTCGAGTTTGTCACAGAATAACAGAAACTTTAAAATTCTAGTTTCCAAAACTTATAAAAATTACCAATATTTAGTGGAATAGCCTTTATTTTTTTTAAAACGGTAGAATTTCTACTAAAATCCGGCAGTTTATAAATAAATAAATATTTGGCGCAACAAGTCCGTCCTAGGTCCTAGGGTGCCTACTAGGACTAGCTTCTCATATCACAACCATTGTTTTGTGAGTTTTTATTTTTAGTACGAATGGAAGGGACCTAAAATTTTATGCATATTTTATGAGTCCGAACGGCTGTTTTGTGAAGCTTTTTTCAGGACAATTAGAGACTCGGATTTCTGTCAGACGTTCGCGAGAGTTCGCGCAGTGGAAAAAACCTTAAGATGTAATTTGTGTTTTTCCTGGGACCGAACCTGGGACCCCTCGCCCATCCGGTATTCTAATAGTAATATGGTTCCGGCGGGTTGATGATGATATCTCTTTTTCCAAAATCCCCTTTCCAAAATCCCCTATTCCATTATTCCCTGTGTGGAATCCTTTACTCCAAAAGACCATGAGAGAAAATCCCCACGGGACAAAATCAACCTGTTTTAAATTTGGTGTTATTAATTCTGTCGCGCGACAGAGTGAGATACGTATGAGGGGGCATGCTGCCCCCCCCCCCAACCCCCCTGCTTGTGTTTACTGTCAGATATGCGGTATATGTGCGAAATTGGGTATATGCAAAGTTTATATTATGTTGTTTGCTTAATTTTACTGCCAAAACTACCCGTTTAAAAAACGGATAGATTCTAAACGAACAGGGGATTTTAACGAGGGATTTAATAAGTATGTATGTAAATGGGAGATTTTGGCATAGGGGATTTTGTCCCGGAAAATTTTGGAAAAAGAGATAAAAAAAGAGAGATTATGTCCAATAAGGGATTTTGGAAAAGGAGATAACAAGGGATACCGCACGCAATTAATGGAATTTTCATATTTTTTTCCATCTTTCCGCGGAGCACTTGGATTTACATGGGAAACTCGGGTCTATAGCTACAGGAGCGCCAGAGCACTATACTGATGGAATTGACATTTTGCTATATGGTGTTTAATCCTTTATTAACATCGCGGCCCCACTTTTAGCACAGTTATCAGGATATTAGGGTATTTGAATGACGTCTTGTCTAAGCACTTTCGGTCGTCCTATAGGCAGTAAAGCTATTTATTTTGAAAACATTCTATTCTGTCCACGGGAAGTGTATGTAGTAGATAATCTTCTGACCCAATAATGAACCAACTATAGCTTAAACTGATTTTGTAAACGCATTACGTTCAGATTTGTGAAAACCCACCGACACATAGGTACCTATATATAAAATAATCCAGATAATCATAGTGCAACCCCCGATCGATACAATAACTCAGTTGAAAATTCTTCTTCAATCGGTTTAGTTGCTATACCTCAATAATGATTCAATTCGTGTTGTTCGGTCTGTTGTTCTGTGCCGTGGCTAGCGATGATACTGTGGGAAAAGACAGAGGCCCCTTTCACATCTCTGCTCAGGCACGTCGCATGGTGCGTCAAGCAAAGTGGGCTACATTTTCAACTATGTCAGCAGATGGATACCCAAGGACAACTGTTTTGTCAACAGCTTATAACAATGGAGAAATATACTTTTACATGTTGAATACAGATATTCCAGCTATGGACCCAAATGCGGACACCAGGATTACCTTTACGTTCAGCGATGTCGTAGAAGGAGACGATCAAAAACCTACTGACGATTTCTACATGGATCGATACCCTACACCAGCAATGGTTATGGTCTCGGGACATGTTAAGGAGGAAAGTGTTTCAGATAATGTTTCGTGGTTATAATATTTGAAGTGCCGTCTACTATTTTAGTTAGAATCGAGAGCTGAGCACAATCGCGGTTCGAAAGCGTTCTTTCTTCATCATCCAGAGGCGTCTAAATGGGACAAATCTAGCTATCGCAAGTTAAAGCCGATCTTTTTGTGACATGTTTCTCAGCCCTTCCTTTAATTGCAGTTAACTTCTCCCTGTGCAAATTGGATATCACGAATGTTATCGTGTTAAACAAAGCCGGTGCACGTCAGATTACATCTCGAGAATATTATTCAGAAATTGACTTAAATAACCCAATTAGTCGGAGATACTCCAGGCGAGAAGGTGAAATTATCCATTCTACATCACTTCGGCTGATGCAGCAGGCAAATTGGGCTACTTTTACAACTATCTTGGCAGATGGATACCCAATGACAACTTTTTTGCCGACAGCTGAAAGCAATGGGGATATTTTCTTTAACCTGTTGGATGTAGATATGCAACCGATTGATATAAGCCATGGCGACAGGGTCACCTTTATGTTCAGCGATGCACAAGAAATTGATTGTAATGATGAAGGAGACGATCCGTGGTCGCCTAACTGTGCAAGGGCCGTGATCACAGGATATGTTAGAAAGGTTAGTGTTTGGAATAATTTTTTTTTGTGGTTGTTGTATTTGAAAGAACGTCTGGAATTATTTTAGGTAGAAGTTGGAACTGAACAGCATACTCGCGGCTTAGTAACTCTCCTTAGTCGTCATCGAAATGCGTCTGAATTTAGCCGCCGTAAGTTATATACGAATACGAATTTGTGTAACAGAATCTTAAGAACTTCGTTCAATTACAGTTCACTTCTTCCTGTACCGATTGCATATCATTAATGATTTTGTGTTATTTCGTTATGGCGGTTCGGTTACCGAAAAGGATTATTATAAAAACATTGCGTCTTTCGACAAATATCTAATGGAAAAATTTATAGATCACTCCAATATCGCTGCAGAGGTACGTCACATGGTGCATGAGGCAGAAGACGAAAACGTTCAAGTTATAAATATTGTGGAAACTAAACCTAGACGAGAAAATGGATATTCTTTGAAGACGGCTGATAGAAAGGGACAGATTTACCTCTTTGTGTGGCAGATAGAAAGTTTGCCGAGGGGCATATACGCACTGGTTTTATTCGAAAGGGTCTTCATATGGGGAAATGCTAGGAAGGTTATATATTTTAGATATATGCTTCGTGGTTATAAAATATTTGAATTGATTATCTGCAATTTTAGTTGGATGAGGGTACTGAAGAGTACAATCGCGGTATGCATGTTTTGCTGTGGCGTCATCCAAACCTACGTGACGATAGTAGGTTTAAACGTAAGTTAAAGTCAATATTTAAGTGAAAAGTTTTTAAGTTCTTCCTTTATTTACAGTTGGCTATATCATATATAAATTTGAGATCACAAAAATTGCAGTAGTATCTGAATCAATGAAGGCAACAACCTTTTTCCTTACCCCTCTGGAATATTATATAGAAACTGATCCGGTTGCTACAGTTTGTGAATTATGTAATTAAGCCGACAAGAAGCCCCTGTCTACGTTGAGAAATATATACCACCTACCTAATAGCAGAGTTGTAAAGGAATTAAATCATTTCAGAATTTAATTCATTTGATTTATCTTCAAAAAAGCTTAACTCATGAATTCACTTAAAGATTTCAACTTCAAAATATTAAATCACCATTCATTTTGAAGTCAGTGATTGAGAATTCAATTTGTTGAAGTCAAAGATTGCATTCAACTGAATGCAATCTTCTGTGATTGCTGTGAAGTCATTGAAGTCTTTTTGAAGTCATTGAAGTCATTTTGAAGTCACGAAATGTTTGAAGTCATTTTGAAGTGATTGCAGTCATTCTGAAATCTTTTGGATTCAATTGAATTGATTTGAAATAAAAAACATGTATTAACGCTAAATAAGTTTATTATACTTTTTTCAAAAATTTAAGTATCACATAATAAAACAAAATAATTAAAAAAACATTGGCGTTACGCCATTTACGGTACGGTACAAGAAAAATTATTTAATTTTGATTTATAAAGCAAATAAACCAAATAAATCATTTTTTTCATAATACACTCCGCGCCACTTGAATAGCACACCCTCTAAGGTCGGTTTTCTATTGCCCACTGGTCCCAAACCAACTTTATTGTTTTCTAATTAAAGTGCATTGAATTGTTGCGATTTACCCAGAAGAAAGACTTAAAACTAAACCTTTTAGTATGTATTAACAGAAAACTATTAACCAATAACCGACAAAATGTGGGGCCCAGCGATACCAAACCTAGCCCAATTGTGAAATTCTAGCACTATTTCATTCGATCTAGCACTGTAAATTTCCCTTTTAGATATAGTGGCCATAATTTTTTGAAGACAATGCGGAACACAACTCAGATTTTGGATTTTAAAAAAAGTGTTTGTATATGGATTGAAACGGCTCAAATAATTTCAACAGACGTTCGATGGCGGGCAGCAGAGCTATGTAATCTTGCCGAGCCTGAGCAATCTATTATATTTGAGCTGCGTATAGCAGCAAAATTCTTTCAATTTTTCCTCTCAAACAGTGTAGTTAGAGTATTCAAAATGAGAGTATATTTTCACAATAATGTTTACTATGTCAACCGGAAGCAAATTACTCTCCGTGCCACTTGATTACGAACAGGTATTTTTTGTTTTAATTTTACGATATTTTTCAAATCCTTCGCTAATCCGGGAAAAACCGAATGCACAAGGAATGAAGGATATATTACGTTTATATTGTAGAAAAAAATATGGGATTAAGTTGATAAATGTAACTTTTATGACGCTTTTCCCCAAAAGGTCATAAAATGTACCTTTTATTTTTGTTTCACTTAAGATTACGAACAGTGGCTTAATCTACCTGTTAGAAGCTTAAAAGGTAAAAAAAAATAAAAAAATTGCTTGTATAATTAAATAATGCTTTTATTCAAAGAGTAGCAATAGTTTTTAGTGATGGGTAGATACTACCTCCTGATCGCTAAATCACTTCAAGTAGTTCTGAATCCAGGCTTTTGTTGTCCGTGTAGTATTTATAGGTGCATTGACATCATTTTGGAGCTTTGGAAATCCATCTCCACAATTCTGTAATGGCTTATTGCTCCCCATACCATTACACCACCTCCTTTGATGTGCCGCTTTGCTGACTCTTCCTTTGCAGTTTTTTTACCATACTTCTCCAGGTCTTTAATAAAGTTGTATACAACAGTGGCGCCTATTCCAATCTTGCTGGCTATAAAACGGATGGATTTTCCTTGTTCCCGTTAAGCTCGAATTTGGCCTATTTCCTCCTTGGTTAATGTCTTTCCTTTACCTATAGTTGTGGATT